>OZ005648.1:215149246-215749246 GCA_963930645.1 Salticus scenicus
TGTCTCGCAAAATTTCCCTACCTCCAATATTTTCCATAGATTTACACATTTTGTGATATTCTGAACACGTTTTCACAAATGTTAGATAATGGCTGTGTGTGTACATACAAAATTTTGTGGACGCTGTATACCAAGAATCAGTGAACGAAATTTAACCAAACTTGATATTTAATTTAATCTTGATTTAAATTGGTGCTTATTACACTTACAAATCAATCGCTCAACAGGTGGTGCTGTCATCCCGTTTTTTTTTTTTTTTTTTTTTTTTAATATAATTTTTAATCACAGTACAGGAAAAAATTTCGTATAAATATATACAATGGCAATTTCCCCCCTAGATCCCTATAAACAGAATACCTTAAAACCCGGAGGTAGAAAATTTTTAAGAATCCGATACTTTCTTCTTGCACTTATAAAAGAAAGTGAAAAAGGGAAGATGTGTATGTCTTTGCCATCACACATAAAATAAAATAATTAATTAATTAATTAAAAATATTTCTCAAAGGTGCTGAAATAACAAAATTAATTTCATCATTATTGTGACAATTAAAAAGATAATCCTTAAAATTATGAAAAATATTCAGTTGAAATGGAATTGGTGTAAAATATGTATTTAAACACATCCGTAATACAATGACATTTTACCCGCTCCGAGAAAACTAAGTCTAGAATTAAACTATCATCCATCATAACGCGTTGCCACATCTTCTCCCAATTACTTTCTACTCTAACGGATTCTTTTCTGAAAAATTGAATAATTTTAAGGCTACCATTTATCTTTCACTGTAAAAGTAATAAGATACTTTGCACTTTCACATTTCCCAAGTTTTATGCCCCGAGGATAAGAAAACTCAAGATTTTGATATTTCTGTAAATCAGACTCCTTCTCAGCGTTTTAAACTTAAAGTCTTGATATTTTCTTTTTAACGTTCTGTGTTTTGATTTTGACAGACTCTTTAAAAATCTGGAGCGATTTCCACTCCATATATAAAATAATATTTCAACATTCCAATGACCAAGTATCACGAAGGAAAAACTTTAGTTAGCAAGGTATCAATAAAATATTACATATGGGGAAAAAAAAAAAAAAAAGCATAATACAGAGTAAGAAATATTTAAAAAATTATTAAATGAAGGAAAAACTTTGAAATTTCCTCAAAAATCTGCTATATCTTTATCAAATGCACTTTTAGTAGCAGGGTAAAATATATTATTGGCTTAAGTCTGTTTTTAAAAATTTCCACTTGTTAAAAGAACAGTTCACTGCTGCAATTGGACACCAATTCTACATGCATCCACGCTGGTACTTCTATGTCAGGAAACGTAGCTTTAAAATTTAGATATATATATATTAATTAATTAATTTAATATAATAATACTAATTATATAATTATTATTATTACTTTTACTGTTTCTGTACTTTAAAAATTTTAACTGTCACGATAAATGTAAACTTTTTTGTAAAAGAATGACTACGAATTGTAAGATGCGCTGTAGAAATCAACATTTATATAATTGTTTTATACAAATTTCAGATTTTTTTTTTTAAGATTTATTTTAAGTAAACATGCATCGCCTTCACAACTACCATTCAAAATATTGATAACTAGTTAGTTATGAGGCACTTTTGGCGCCCGTTGAATAATGATGAATACAACAGATTCATAGGATGACAATTTACAACATATTTCAGCCACTAGGGGGCGCTGTAAACTATTTTAAAATCACGTCTTCACTTCATGCAATGATTATGCTCATTCGTGTAAACGAAATATTGTTTATTCATAATAGATGATATATTCCTATTATGACCACCAGGAAGCGCTTTAAACACTTAGCAGCTTTACTTGATTCTTTTTTTTTTTTTTTTTTTTTTTTTAAGTCTGTACAATTGTATAAAAAATTTCTTTTGGGCATCTTGAACAAATGAACTCATTTCTGCTCAAAACTTTTCATTTAAGCTTATTATGCAGTTTAATAATATATATATATATATATATATATATATATATATATATCAATTTATTTACAGATTATAATGTTATTAAGAAACACATTTCAAGTTTAATTATTAATATAAAATTAATTTATCTGTTAGAATTTTTTTAATTAAAATTTAACCTCAATATTTGAAGCTTTTCAGATTTCGGAAATTACACTGTCACACAATTTCAAGAAGATTATATTGAACAAACATTGCGATAATAAAAAAGAAAAAGAAAAAAAAAAAAAAAAGAAACTGCTTAATTAAATCTAAGTTTGTTTGAACAGCCACTATTCAATTTATATTACTTTGTCAATTTTTTTTTCAAAAATAGTAAGTAGTGACGTTATATATTAACTATGCAAAAATCTCTTGAGCTTTTGAAAATTTTTAATTATTTTTCGCGATATCAAAATATTCGAAGAGTCAATTTACAAAAGACAGTTTTAGAATTGTAACATTGCGATATCGCATGTTGTCATTTCAGCTTTAATAAAGGTACTGTCTGTTAATTTATAAAGTTGATCTCATTGTCAACAATAGTTCTTGTAGCGATATTCAATTATACTGTGTAAATAGTGTCGTTGTGTTTGATTTAAATGTAATTAAATTTCCTGGAAGTGTCGAATTAGTTGAAATGTACAAGAATTGTGTTTTAACGTGATTTGGAAAGTTATGGATTGGCTAATGGTTTACATTTTAAATTCTTGTTAACACTTATGTATTTTAAAAATTCTTGCAACTTCTGCGTGTCGCGATTAATTTAAACTGCATTGCTTAGAATAAAAAGCAAACTTTAAAAAAAAAAAAAATAAAAAATAAAAAAACTGACAGCTTCTTTTCTCTCTGTTGTGAAATGTTAAAAATTTTCTCAGCCACTTGGTCCTTAGTTCGGAGTTTTCTGTGGTTTTCTACAAAACCCATATTGATTTAAGAATGGAAAATGCAAGCATTGACAGTGTATCATATATGTCAGACCTTAGTAACAAAGAAGAGCCAAAGAATATGCCAAATAACTGATGTTAAATGATGTTGACTATAAATTTTGTAGGAAAACATTATAAATTGTAAAAATACGCAACTATTATTACGTTTCGAAATAATTAAAACTGACTCTTCACTAGGCGAAAAAAAAAAGCTGATACTAACAGCTTTGTAGTTGCATCCGTGCCTTCTTCTTATTTATTTATTTATTTATTTTTCTTGCCTGATGATGAGCCAGGTTTAATCATTTTATCGCGAAACGATAATTGTTTATTTTTACAATTCTGCGTTTGTTTACAAAATACTGCGTTTGTTGCATTTTAGTGACCGATGAACGATAGATATCTGCGCAGGCCGATTTTCTCTGACCGGAGTCTGTTCCAAGTACCTACTGAATTTTCGGGGAAAAGCGACCGATTTTTTAAAACAAAATAATCCTGGAATGATTAGGGAAGTTCCGGGTTCGATCCTAGGTCGCACTCGTCGACCTAGCCGTTCGGAATTTTCTGTGGTTTTCTTTGAAATTCGTGTAAATACGGCCTAGGACCCCTTAGAAAAAACCCCGTGGAAGGGACACCACTTGAGGCTTAGAACTCTCGTGTAGTCGATCGGCTTTAATCTCAAATGCCAACGCCAACACCTGGAATAATATAAAATAGAAAGTAAATGAAGAATAAAGATTCATAATTAAAGAATTAAAGAAACCTAACTGGACTTTCACATAAAATTTTACGCAAAATTATTAATTTTATATTTTACATTTGCAAGCTGTAAAAAAATTATGAAATACCTTATAAATGGATATGAAATAACTACACTAATATATACTATTAAATCCTGATAATTAATAATAATAATATTAAAGACACTGCTTGTTTATCGGAAAAATAAAATATCGGATTTGGCCACTAACTCCTGATCTTTCTATATAGATCTCTATATCATGCATGTATAAATAATTAGATAAAGATATATTTAGAAAATGTTTAATTAAAATAATAATAATAATAATAATAATAATCTCGCATATTTACTTTTATTTTTATTTTTGAAAAAAGAAGTAAAGTTCTTAAATTTTCATTTAAATTAAATACAAATAATAACAATCAAAGGATATAAGAAATATTTCTTTTCAATGACAATGAATAATTTAATTTTAACTTCGACTATATCGCACATATTTTGTAGCTAAAGACGGAGTCGTTAGTGTAAGAGTTGGCTTTGTCACATTTCTCTCTTGTTGTACGCCACACGAGTGGCCAAGAGGTTCTATTCTCGAAAGTAGTAGACGAAAAATGCCGGTTCCATTCCAGATCGTGCTCGTTGGCCTCGTCGTTTGGAGTTTTCTGGGGTTTTCTCGGAAAATGGCTTAAATACGGTCTGAAACTCGTTAAAAGTCCACAGTTAAGGGCATTCCACCCAGGGCCAGTACCAGGGTTGGAAAAAAACCGTTTTTTTTTTTTTTTTCAGAAAAAAAAAAATAATAATAACCAGCCCAGTGCGTTTTTTCGGGTTTTATCAGAGTATTTTCGAGTTTCGTCAGAGTTTTCAGAAATATTTTCTTTCTTCCTTTTATTAAACATGAAGTATAACATTCATAATAAGACAATTTAAAAAATTAAGTTATTACTTATTCATTAAAATCAAAATTTTTAAATTTTCTAAAGTCTTTTTATGATTAAGTTATAAAGAAATTTCAAAAATTAAATAATTGTACTTTAAATATTCTAAAATTCTTTTTATCTGTCCTTTAAAACAAAAAAATGGGTTTTAATAATTATTTCGTGTTGCTTTATTAAACTTTTCGTAGTCAATAAATTTTCATAAAACATTTTTAATTGTTGTCCTTCTACATTGCATAAAAGTGTTGCACTGTTAAAGTTTTCAGAAATTTTAAAAAATTTTATTTTTATTTATTCATATTTTACATTCCTCGAGACCTATAGTTTTCTTTATATTGCCAAAAAACTCTGTTTTTTCTTGCTTTTATTTTTTAATATATTTTTTTTATTCTGTTTCACTAAGATAATTATACTTTTTTTTTTTTTTTTTTTTTCATGGGAAAATTTTCAGGATTTTTTTCTATAGAGCAGTTTTGAGCATCTCCAATATTTCTGAAAATTCTTTTTCATGCACTAATAATGTATATACTATTTCTTTTATGTTTTTATGTTTATTATAAGTTAGACAAAAGTACAATTTTAAACACGGCTTTTGAAAAAAAAAACACTTGGGCTTTTTCTTGGGTTTTGTCAAGTAGGTTTTATTGAAAAAACCCATCCGATTTTTTTCGGGACGGCCAAAATCTAGCCAACTCTGGCCAGTACCCATGTACAGCCAAATAGCCTTAACACCAACACTTCTTTAATTATAATATTTTCGGGGCCTCCTGCTTTACTTAAAGTGGTCTACCGCAAAATGGTGACGACACTGTTTTGCTGTCTGAAAAATATAGTCCTCTAGCTTACTGAATAGTCTTTTTACAAATTTTAATTCAGTGTCAAAAACCTCCTACATTCATAAAAATATTTCGAATTTTTTTTTTCAAAAGCCAGACAAAAAACTCAAAAACGCATGTTGGCTATCTGAATATAAAAATTTATATTTAACAATGGTTAAGTTTTTCTAATATTGTGTCAAATAATGTGGTTTTACCTCATTACTTGCGATTGTTTTACAAAATTTAACACAATAATTAAGTAATACAAAAAGCGTTTTTCTTTCTTTTTTTGTTTTTTCTTTTTCTTTTTTTAAGTGGTTCTTCACTTTAAAGTAGAAAATGCATTTCTTAGCAACGGTCTATTAATTTTTCAAAACTTCTTTATCGTGTTTTCTCTTAATTTTAATTTATTATTATTTTTAATTTGATTTGTATTTATCTATTTTGTTTGAAACTGAAAGTCCTCGTGTCTTAATTATTTTTATTTAGTCTTAGTTTTAGTTTTTTTTTTTTTTTTTTTTTTTTTTTTTCCTGTTAAATGAAATCTTTACTTCCTAAAATTAATTTTATCTCTTTTAGTAATTTTGAGAAAGAAAAAAAAAAAAAAAAAAAAAAAAAAAAATTGTATTATAATTACATTTTTTCATTCGTAATATACAGAAATAATATGAAATTCTATAAGAGGGTGGTGTTTAGTTTAAAGCCGATTGACAACAGACCTAGGCCTGTGTAAGATGGCCCATATTCGCACCAGATTCAGAGGAGAAAACCACGGAAAAATTCCTAATGTATGATCGACAAGAGCGACCTGCGTTCGAATCCGGCACTTATTACTGTTTACCAGCTTCAAGAATAGAACCTCACGCAACTGGTGAGATGATTCTATAAGATTTAACAATGTTAGGTTCTGCGTTATTTTCTATTAAAAATTAGCAACGCAATCATGCAATAAACACGCTGTTTGATACAGTCTGTGATATAGTTTTTTAAATTAAACTATAGAATAAAAATGTTTAGTGGTGCCATCTATTGACTGTCTTTATAAAATTATGTTATATTCGAGTTTGAGTGCAGTTTCATTTCGAATATTTAACACATCATTTAAAAGTATTCTTCCCTTACTTTAAAATGTAAGAACATTTCGTTACTGCAGTTTTATTAAGAGCTATTATACTGTTGAAATAATTTTAAAATATTATGAAATGTATTTTTTTTTTTTTTTTATCTCAATTGTTTAGTTAATTGTTGGTAAAATTATTTGATATGTTAAGAATAATATGCACAATATGTGTCTCATATTAATAATAATAATAATAAAAAAAATCCTTGAATTCAAATATGTTAGAATTATAATAAAATAATATTTACATGACTTTTCTCCATAACTACTGTTTGAAGTATTGGTATTGAGGATTAAAGCCAATTACCTACACGATGGACGTAGGCATGAGTGGGAGTCTCTCGGTGGGAGCCTTTCTAAAAGTTCCTAGGTCGTATCTAGACCCACATGGGATACTAAAGACCTGTTCATTCAGCGGTTTTCCTTTGGAAAAACCGTGCCTGAAAACGGCTGCTGATGGCGCCACAGTTCAGAACAAATATTCTGATTTTTTCCTTTAATTACATTAGTAATATGTTATGATTTTACCTGTGTTTTACTCTAAAACCACATGTGATACGAAAAAATTAATAAATATTATATCATCATATCAACGACATGCTATCCCATGCAACGCATTCTGATAATACCGGTTTGTTTGTTCTACTCACGAGCTCGTGGGATAGAAAAAGTCTTCTAAAAATTTACACGGCTAAATTCGGCGAATGAACAGGTCTTTAGTATCACATCGTACTCACTCTAACTATTTGAAGTAAAACATGTCATTACATTTTTAATTAAGAAAACCTTCAATTAATAACTTCTGGAGAATTTTGGGTTTGGACAGTTTTAAATCTAAAAGTGCAATTCTTTATCATGAAAATGTGTTTATAATCCCACTTAAAATAGTAGATAAGGTTATTTTAAGAATGTGATATTAAAATTAAAAAGATAGATTATTATAGTGTTTAAGCCGATTCTCTACTACAAGGATCTATGCCTGGGCATATGATCCCAGTAGGGTCAGTAGGCCCCTATTGGGGGTCTTTCTAAGGAGTTATTGCTTGTATTCACTCGAATTTCGCAGAAAAACATGGAAAACTCCGACCTGCCCGGCCATCAAGCCCGATTTGGGATCGAAAATTAAGGTACATCTAACATATCTGAAGATATTAATTTGTGAGATGTGTGCATAAAATGTGAAGTGTTGTAGCTCAATTAAAGTATGATTTACGCTTTGTAAGTTGTAGATTAAAACATTTAAATCAAATTAAATAAACGTTAAGTACCTAGTATCTTCAAATAACGCAGTTTTTCTTTTTGTTGATAATATTATGATGATTATTATATTGTTTTGATTTTTCTTTTTAGCCCCTTCGAGCGCCTTATCGAAGCGGCCTTTGGATTGTGACAGCGACTCGGGTCATATGAGCGATGTCCTGCCACGGGGGAGCCAGACACTGAAAAGGCCTCAGCCTAGAAGGCATCACACTGTCGGATTCGAAACTGGCAGTATGACAACGCTACCAAGACCTAGCTTGGACTTAGAGGTAAGGGAAGAGGAAATCTTTTTGATACAGATCAAATTTCTACATATAAAAAAATAAATATGCATATCTCTATAAACGTCCGTTTTACTTTTATTATTGTTCCCAAATTTAAAATTTAATATCGCAGCCCTTTTTTTTTTTTTTTTTTTTTTTTTTTTTAGGTCATAAAATTTACCTTTGAAGTTACATTATAATATTTAAAAAAAAACTATTCTGTAATTTATAATCAAATGGTTATTCTTTTTCATCTCTTTTTAGTGCTGCCATCTTTTGACATTCTTTTGAAAATTACATTTTATATCTTATATGCATTTTAAATTTAAAATCTCTGTAGTAATCCTTTAAAACTCGTTGTAAATAAAAAAAAAAAAAATTAGCTTTAAAATTTATGAAATTATTTTGTTTTTTTTATCTGGGTTCTTTTGTCTTTCCTGCGATTTGCAAATGATAAATAATCAACATAAAAGTTTCTTAGTAACTAAACAACCTCTATCATCAAAAACGTAAATGGTGCTGCCATCTAGTAGCATCAGTCTTACTAGCAATTGCTTTAAAAATCCTCTTTTTAAGTCTTCGACGATTTATGAAGTCGAGCTTCTTAATGTGAAATTATCAAATTAGACTATAAATGAAATATATTGCAGAAATATATGAAGTTATACTATTCATAATTTCTGCGTGTATAAGTTGATATCAATAAATAAAAACTTTAATCAAAATATGAAATTATGTTGAAAATTCTTAATCCCGATTTACATATAAATACAAGATAGTTGTAATTAAATTTCTGCTAATGGCTTCCTGTCGCCAAATCGAGTGGACAGATTGCCACCGAAATTCGTATCTGCACTTTTCAGGATATGCGGTCAAGAAACTAAAGAGAAAAAAAAAAGGGGGGGGGGGTAAAAATATGTGCCAGGCAGCTCTTTGTAGCTTTGCAGGTAAAAACGGGAAATACAAGAATGGAAATGACTGTTACGGAATTTATAAATAATCTGAGCGTTTAAATTTTTGATACATTTGATCCTTTGTGGACATACTTTTTTTTTTTTTTCAGGCAAAGCATATTCAAAGCACCATCTAATGAATATTATTTGATATATATCCATCACCATCATCAATTCTAACCTTTATCAATCCACTGCAGGATGAAGGCATTCCCTAGGTGATTTCAATCTGCCCTATTTTCTGCAATTATTTTCTATTCTGCTCTTCCAAACTTGACAATCTCATCTCTTCAGCAGCAGACCCACTAGCGGCCGAGCGGTTCTGCGCTCAAAACTGATAGATGGGCAGTGCCGGGTTCTATTCCAGGTTGCGCTCATCGACGTAGCCATTCGGAGTTTTCCGTGTTTTTCTCCGAAACTCGCGTAAATACAGTTCAAGACCCCTTAGAAAAAACCCCACGGAGGACATTCCACCGATAGGCCTAGGACCTTAACGTAGTCAGTCGGCCTTACATCCTTCAACAACGACAATAACTCGTCTCTTCAACAACACTGTGGTTTCTTCCTCGGTCTTTTGCTATCTCTCGGTATCTAAAATAAGACTTTAGTGGTCCATAATTTTAAACTGTTATAAACTAACAAAAGTAATGCCACGAGCTGTACATAAATACTATATATTCTTATCTAAAAATATTCTAACTCATTTAAAGCAACTTGCTCATATTCCTAAACAGTTGCATCTTTTTTATATTTGTCGCTAAGAAAAGACAAGTACTTCCCCCAAGTGAGTTTTTTTTTTTTTTTTTCTCCGCGAAGTTTTAAAGTGTTAATGGAGATAATACACAATTTTGTAACAATCTCTCTTTTCAAAAATGTTTCTCGTGGCAATAAACTGTGGCAAAAATACCTTAAGTAATGTTAAATTCATATATTTTCTAAAAATGTAGCACCTGCTATGACTATTAAAGTAATATAACTCTGACTTGTGGCGTCTGTAGACACATTTTTTTATTATTCATACATACGTAATTTGAAGAAAGTTTAAATAAATGGCCGATGACCATAGTATTTTTCCGTATGAAGTAAAATAATGTTAATAGTTTTAATAATGGTTTAAATATTCTTGTTCTTGTGCTTTAAAAGTGCAGACTTTCCGTAGAACACCTGCATTACAGGGAGAAAAAAAAAAACGCTTTTTTCATTGGTGAAACTAATTCTTTCTCTTTCTCTAGTATAAATTATATCTTCAACTAAATATTTTTATATTTTTTAATAACATCAATGTTTAGCATCAAACATTTTCGTCATTTTAATCATAATGTTCATATACTGCAAGTCTTGTTTGAAAGGAAAAAATCTCCTCCCCCTCCCCCTCCCCCCCCCCCCAACGGTTATTTCCTCGGTCAGTTTTAATCATTTATTTACTTCATGTTTTTTGTTTTACTTTTTTTCTTTTTCTTTTTATTAGTTCTATAATTCGAACTTTTTTTCATTTTATTTATTGTAACATATTAGTTATTATAAGTGAATGTTTCAACAGTGAAAGATAGGCATATAAATCTTAAAACGAATTTATATTTATAAAATTTATAGTAATTATATTTATAATATTTATTTATTATATTCATATTAATTTTATAAAAAATATATCAACGAGAATTTGATTAAGGAAAAAAAAAAAAAAAAAAAAAACGAATGAAACGGAGAAAAAATTTCATTTCTGTCTCTTTAATTTTCTGTTATCACTTTTCAGAAATTTACATTCGATTTCTCTTTCGCTTTTAACTAAACTGTCCCCCTTTCCAGTTTCGTCAATCATTTAAGAAATACCTTCGAATCATTAAAGAATTCAACGTTTTAAAATTTTATCATTTTAGAATTATTTAGTATTTAAACATCCAGCTTTTCTTTTATATGAATACATGTATTAAAAAATATACATTTAATTCTAATACTTTTTATTATTATTATTATTTATTTAATTTGTGATTTTTTTAAGTTTTAAAAATAAATCAGTAATAATAAATTTACATTGATATTGCATTTTTAAATGCATTGAAATTGCATAAAATGGAAGAAAAAGTAATATTTTAAAATGAATACAGTGCGTTGCATGAATATAAACGCACCTTTTCCAATAACCAGAAATAGAATTTTTAAAATTTAAAAGGAAGGAATGTGACTTACAGTTATTGCATATGACTAACAACTGAATAAGGTGCTTTGAGCACGTACGCTTAGGCTCATACAAGCTTATGTAAATGAGTGTCTAAGCATTTTCTTATTTTCACTGTTTTTCGTTTGTTGCGCGAAATTAAACGCACTCTGTATTTTGCGCTTAAAATTTAACAGATCCACCGGAATTAAATTAAAACATAGATAGTCGTGTTGCTAAAGTTCTCTAAAAATAGTTTTAATGCCTGAGTGCAAAATTTACGGAGTTTGTTTAGGATGGCAAGAGGGAAAACTTTGGCAGTAGACGAGAGGATAAAAAACGACTTCGTGCGTAGTAAAGGGTTTAGCAATCATGAAATTGGGCACCGAATAGGAAGAAGTGAGAGGGTTGTGCGAAGTTTTATAAAGAAATGAGCAAATTATGGGAAAATAGCGTATAAGAAGCGAACAGGAAAGCTCACCAGTTACGCCAAACATCGAATATGCAACGCTGCAAAGAATAAGAATATTTCCTGTGTGAAGATAAAGGCTCAATACAAGCTGGGTGTTCATCGGACAACCATATGGAGAACAATCAAAGTTGCAACATTCATTAAATTTAAGAAAATGAAGGCGAAACCACCCCTCACTCAAAAGCACAAAGATATGCGGTTGGAATGGGCACGAAAATGGATTCTAGATCGACTAAATTGGGAAAAAGTCATCTTCTAAGATGAAAAAAAGTTTAATCTCGATGGCGCGGACGGATTTCATAGTTACTGGCACGATTTGAGAACCGAAGAAATGTACTGTTCAAAACGTCAATCTGGAGGTGGGTCTGTCAGGGTGTGGGCAGCCATAGGTTTTAAAGGGACTTTCAAATTAGAGTTCGTGGAGAACACTATGAACTCTGTAGATTATGTCCAGATACTCACAAGGATCCTCCGCCGTCCAGCAGTCAAGAAAGCTGGAAGAAATTATATTTTTCAGCAAGACTGTGTATCTGTACATACAGCACATATCGTGAAAAAATGATTCCGTGACAATAAAATTAAAGTTCTGGATTGGCCCTTAAAAAGCCCCGATTTAAACATAATAGAGAACGTATGGGGTATTCTGGTTCGCCGTGTTTACGTAAACGGAAGGCAGTTTAACACGAAAAATGAACTAAAATCGGCCATTTAATTAGCTTGGAAGACAATCAGCTTGGATTACCTCATACACTATATCAGTCAATGCCAAGGCATTTAGACCGGTTCTAGAAGCCCATGGTAGCTTTACAAAGTATTAGATGCTGTATTTGTTATTCAGTTATGTATTTTTTACATGTGCGTTTAAATTCATGCAACATGTACTTTTGTCATAAATTCACTGAAATTGTTTTCTAAAAAAGAATATTGGTCTTTCATTGTTTTGACTCGTATTTTCATTTCTTGAATCATACACATACAGTTTGCATCAAGTGTCATCCATTCATATTTTTTTATTACACTTCTATACCATTCTAATTCTTAAAGCTAAGGTGCGTTTATATTCATGCAACGCACTGTATTTAGTTTAAGTATATATTATCACCGATAAAATTTGTATAAATATTTGTGAGAACCCACAGCATTATTCTTTAATAATATATATCTCTTCCTCCTATAAAATGGGTAATTAATTCCTGACTCCTGATTATACTTAAAATTCTGCCTAATTTTTAATACGATAGGTCGTACCAATTTTTATCTATCACCTTGAATGAATGTGCTAGCATTTTTGTTTTCATTTAAAATGTATAAATCTGAAAATTTGCATTGTAACTGTCTGGATTTTTATTCCGGATTATTAGATTTTATTAAAAATTGGTACACGTATTAATTAGCACAAAATAGAGTTAACGCTGTCTTTTTTAATTCAATCGAATGATTGCTTCAAAATGTATTAAATAAAAATCCAATTTTAACTTTAAAATTATTAAAAAGAAAAAAGAAAATTGGTGGCAAAAATATATAAATAAATTTCTTTTTATGTTGAAAAAGAAAATGAACGTGCAAACTTTTTTTTTTTTTTAATAATTAAAATAACATTTAGAAAAATTGTGCTAATGAAATGGAACAGCTTCAGTATAGAACGTCTTGCCGAAATTAAAAAATTTGGCGCCGAAATAGCTTGGACATTTCTCGCCCAGCCAGTTTAACTTATTGCCAGAAATTTAAAGGCGCCAAGGGGCTCCTACGCTAAAGGTGTACCAAAGAAATTTTAAGGAATAAAAATACAATAACCTATGCTAGGGAGTGAAACACAATTACTGCATGCCTTTATATGGAGGAAGAGATCAAAATAAGCCCTGTCGTACTAAATTAAATTTTGTTTTGTGCAGAATTTTATACCTATTACTCAGAAAACAAAAATATGTTTAGAGTTTTTTTTTTTTTTTTTTTTTTTTTTTTTTTTTTTGCTTGAGAGCATGTTTTTTAATTAATTGCCATTTATTTCATTATCAAAATTCAACTCTTTTTATTAGCACACACACACACGTATATATATAATCGATTTTTTTTTAAATTTAAAATTACCTTTTTTATGACAATTTCTTTTCTTAATTTCCGTTGTATTGCATCAATTTATTTAAAATATGCACAATCCAATGGTGTATTTTGTGTTTCTATAAGTCTAAAGAATTTATATGTAGTATTATATTCTAAATATATGTAAATAATAAATTATGGAGCAAATATTAATATTAAATATAAAGTTATTCACTAGATATATATGTTTTTTTTTTTGTTTTTTTTTTTTTTTCTGGAAACGTTTTGTATGAACATTTAGTGCAGATAATTTCGATAAACGTATTAAATAATCAAGGGGGGGAAGAAAGTGTTAAGCAGCCAAGACAATGTTTTAGGTGAATTAAATCCAACACTATAATAGGTTGCTAATAATTCTAAATAATTATATCCTACATATTATATGCTTGTAAAGTCACTAGTTGGAAGCATATACAGGCATGAGAATTTTCCGCGGATCCTCGATTTTCCGCTTTTTTGCGATTTTCGTTAATTCTGCGGTTTTTTATTTTGTTAAAATCAAACTCTAATAACGATCAGTGTTCAAACGCTCCAAGAAAAACTTTAGATTGTCAATCTTTTTCCATCCAAAATATAAATGTCAATATTCGTTTTAAACATGCTTTATCAGGTTTTATAACATATAAAAGGACAGAATTATTCAATATTTCTCACTCATGTAATTTTTTTTGTCCTCTCCCCCCTTTTTCATCTCTAACCATTGCCGATCAAACATCGCAGGAAGCCTTTTATTTTTGAATATTTATCCATCCACGATATTAATTTTAAACTTACTTTATGATATTCTAGAACCTATAAAGAGGTAGAATTGTGTTTAATATTTCTCTCATGAACTACTTTTTACCCCCCCCCCCTTCTTTCCCATTTTCCACCACCAGCCAATGATTAAATGTTGATTGATATAGCCAAGGTTTTTTTTTTTTTTTTTTTTTTTTTTTTAAACACATGTTGTGCATTATTTTTTTAGTTTAATTTGTCACTTTTAAAATATTTTGTATAGTTTTTTCCTGTGAGCATTATTTTTCATTTGAAATAAATTTTATGAACGTACATTTGTATAGATTTCCCCGCGTGCATTATTTTTCTTTTAAAATTAATTTTATGAACATGCGTGTTTCCTCTTTTTTTAATTTTCTGCACTCTCATGCCTGCGTATATGAAGGAGGCATTTCTAAAACGTTTTTTTTTTCTTGAGAGGGGGGGGGTGAAGAAATACAGTAAAGCACCGTTTATACGTCTCTCGTTTATACGTCTTTTACATTTATACGTTCTTTTAGTAAAGTCCTGATTCATTCCTATTCCTTTTGATGAAAAAATTCTTCGTTTATACGCCGCTAATATCGGTTATACGTCTTTTCCACTTTACTAAAATTCGCAAAATTTCTCGACCTGTCATTATTTCCCATTCTAAATAAGACGGATTTTTCCTAGATAGATCTTAAATGGAGGAACACAGGAAAAATCGAAGAATACTGATCAAGAATCAATTGAATTCACAGTAGAATTTTTAATACTCGTAGACAAGTTGTAAATAAGACGAATATTAAAGATTTTTAATGTTATTAAATAACTTTCTGTATGGACATAAATCGTATGCTTATTATTAAAGACACGCAATATATATAATTAATATTCAAAATGTGTTCATATAGTTCTTAAGAAATGTAATATAATACTCAGTATATGATATATGTAATTAGTACCCAGTCATGCATTAATAATATGATTTTTCTCACTTTTTATAATAAATCTTTTTATTAAATAATAACAGGAGGCTTGGCGTTGGAATATCAAAACCCGAATAAACTACTATACGTCAGAAACGCCAAAGAAAAATATTGGAAATGCATACAGCTGTTTCGGTAGCCTAAAGCGTACCGTCTTCAGTGCAAAAAGGAATCTTAAATCTTTTTGTTATTATTATCATTAATTATTGCCTTAAAAAAGTATAATATACATTTCCTAACTTACGATTCCTTATTAATTAGTATTTTCATACAAATTTTGCTTAAGTGTCATTAAATTTGTAGTAATCAATGTGTTATTAAAATTTTGATTATATGTCTTTCCATTTATACGTCCTTTTACGTCAGTCCCTTGCATGAAAGACGTATAATCGGTGCTTTACGGTAGTAAATACATAATGGTAATATCATTAAAGTAACGACATATTGTTATTCGGAATATCTCATGATGTTTACTAAGAAACTGGCAAAAAAACTTTATGTTATGTATTTTGATTTGAGTATTTGATCTAACTTTCAAATCGATATATACCAGTAGTTTACAAATATGGCTCTTGTCCCGACTCCTTCAATTATATATATTTATTTATTTATTTATGAATAGTATCACTCGTTTGCTAGCAGTATACGACATAAAACCTAATATAAATTCACTTTTAAAAGAAAATAATTTTATTTCCATTCATTAAACAGTTTCTACGTGATATTTTTATTTTCTTATATATATAATTTCTTTCTGTACATGGAAGGTTTGGAAAAGTTTTCATTTTATGTAGAATTCCATGTTGACAGTACTGCTAGTTTCCTGATGAGATCTGTACTGGGTTTCAGCATTTTAACTCTATTTTTCCTTCATGCATTCCTTTTTATTTCAATAGTATTTTTGGTTAATTTCTTTCAATTTTTATCTTGTGTTGCATGAATTTACTGGATTAATGGATTATGAAAACTATCTCATAGTTTAGGCTTAAGTGATATATACGTCATTACTCTTCTGTGTAAGTACTTTAACATGTTTTTACTAATCAGTGAATTTTAATTAAAGGTAATTGTGACGATAACATTATACGTAATACATCTAACTTTTAATTTCATTGTTGGTATTTTCATCTTTCTCTCATTTGCTGAGTATTGTAAAGGAATTAAATTATTTATTATATATATATATATATATATAGAGAGAGAGAGAGAGATTCATTTCTTATATCATATATATATATATATATATATATATATACACACACACATTCATATTTGTTATTTTGGCTCTTGCCTGTGATGCTGATTTGAGCAAATTCCATGTTAAATTACGAGAAATTTTAAAATAATAGTTATTCATTACCTTATACAGTTATATAAAAGGTTTTCTAATTCTCCAATACAATTTCTAAATTTTCCTGATGATTAATAATAATGTCTCACCAGACAGAGAATATCTCTAGAACTTGCCTTTAATGGAGATTTTTAGAAGCCTTATGTAGGACCTTTTCAACTGTTAACTAACATCTAAGCGCTATTTAATTAATGCATATGAGGCATGCATTAAATCATGTTGCTAACTGGCTTACTGTTTACTGGTTTTCCACACGAACTTGGAAATTTTCGAAACTGTTTGCGTGCGTTCTTCATACATGATTCTTGCCTTTCTTTTAAAGATGGGAACCGAAAGAAAAGAATAAATAGAAAGAAAATAAATGGAATATTTTGCTGGACGAGATTGTTATGAAAAGATAAATAAGAAAACGCCTTAAGCGCAAACAGACCCTAACAATAGAGTTTTCAATGAATATATAGTCATCAAGAAAAGGAGCTTTGGGGCGATCTTCTTTTCCGAATGATTCCTAAAAAAAATGGCTGAAAATAAAATGACATTATTAAAAGTTAAAATTAAAACTGGCTATATATATGTATATATAGATAGATAGATAGATAGATAGACCAGTTTTAATCTAAAATTTAAAGAAATATTAATTTTAAATTTAAATTTTAAATTAGTTTTAATTTAAAATTTAAAAAAATATTAATGGTATTAATAGGGTTAAATAAGAATCTACAAATAGATAATGCGCCAAAGCAGCAAAAATCCATGAATATAACACAATAATACAATTTAATTTACCAAAATTTAACCCAGACTTTGTTATGTTGTTTATAAACATATATAAAGTTACCAGTATCTAGAAATAGGTTTAATTAAGAAAGAAAATAATTCACACGGAATTACAAAGATAAAAGATTTTCAAATTATCAACGCAATAAACAGAATTTTTAATTTGAATGACACGCTGCATTAGACACACATGACATAACATACTGCAACCAGTCAAATACTTAAAGAAATATGAGCATTTTTACTGAATAAGTTTTAACTGTACATGCGCACACATTTTTATACCATAACTTATTAGCTTACTATGAAAATAAATAAATAAAATATTGTAATATGAGAAAGATATCGTCTATAGCTTTAGTTGAAGTGTATATATATAGTATGCAACATATACATAATGGTACTGTGAGCAAGTGTAACTGATGAAAAATTCAAGTCAAAATTTGTTGAATAAAACAAGATACAATCTCATAGGTAGAGCAAAAAAGTAGTAAAAAATTTGATTATAGAAAAAATAAAATTAATATAGAAAAAAGACTAGAAAAGATTTAGGCATTAAAAGCAAAACCTTAGTGCATAAGAAAAAGAATTCCTTTTTTCCCCGACTTCTTTTAAACCTATAGATTATATAATTGGTCTTCTTTTTTTTACTTTCCGAATATGCATATGTAAAGAAAGTATTGTAATCACGTCAAAATACCGGCTTTAAATTTTCGATGTTTCTATACGTTTTGAGGTCCGCTGAGTTCCTTTTACTATTTTTACGATGATGCATGTATGTGTGTGAGTGACCACGATAGCGCCTGAACACTTTGTTCGAATGAGCTGAAAGTTGGTACGTAAGATATAGGTCACCCTAGCACGAAACCTATTTATTTTCGTGAATCTTGGACTTATGATATTTTTACGGGGACACAAAGAAAAATTCTTTGTCATTATCCTATAGGCCGAAATTTTTTAAGTGCGATAGCATCTAAACGCCTTATGCGTCTCAGCTAAAAATTTATACACATGTTTCAAATCACCGTCGCACAAAGTGTATAAATTTTGGTGAATTTAGCACTAATAGTTTTTTTTTTTTTTTTTTTTTTTTTTTCCCATTATTATGTATGGGCCCAAATTTTGTAAAAGTGCGATAGTGTCTAGACGCCTTATTCGTTTGAGATGAAAATTTATACACATGTTGTAGATCACTGTCGCACGATTTGTATAGGTTTTGGTGAATCTAGCCCTTATGGATTTTTACAAGGGCACAGCGAAATTTCTATATCATTATGATCTATGAGCTCAAATTATTTGAAGTGCAATAGCATAAAATTTAACAATGGGAAAAAATACTCAAACCCTCTAATATATTTTTCACTTCTGTTTATTTAACGATTTCTTTTACTTTATTTATACAACTGTTAATTACTTAATGTTCGGAATGTCGAGTAGAGTCACTCCAGATTTTTTTTTTTTTTTTTTTTTTAACTTTCACAATCCCCCCCCCCCCCCCTTCTTATCATTAATCTGCATCCCTTCTTTTTAATCAGTCATTTTTATTGTGTAGCTCATATGTAAATCTGGTTAATTGTTTAAAAATGAATTATATTCCTAAGTTTCAATAATTTAATTTTTTCAACATTGTAGAACCTTACGAAAACTGACGTCATTGTCAACTTCGCTGTTAAAATATATCGAAAATTTTACATTATTTTTTTGACTTTTTGTTAAAATCACTTTACATCTTATAACACTTTTTTTTTTTTTTTTTTTTTTTTAATCGTCGAGAGAAAAGGATTGTTTAAAAAAAGGATGAGGAAAAAAAAAGAAAAACGGAATCTGAAAGAAAAGAGCCGTAAACAAATTGAATATTTCGTTTTCTATATTTTCAAAGAAAAATGCATGGTATGAATGTAATACTTTTTAATAAGCTGCCTGGAGTGGCAAGTATGTCATGGGATTACTCTTTTTCTCTAACTGCTATTTCAGAAAATTGTAATATCGTTCTTATTTATTTGTACAGTCATAATACTGGCACTTAAACTTTTCCACTACTTGCATTTATTGTTATTTTTGTTATTATTATTTGAAAAAGGGAGTATTTTTCCTTTTTTTTTTTTCAATTTTAAAAGTTTTTTTTTTTTTTTTTTTTTTTTTTCTGTTTTGAGTGTTATTTGGTATTGTTAGATATTATTTTCAGTAATATTAACTTTTTCAAATATAATATTATGGTAAATAAATAAATAAATAAAATAAGCTTTATAAAAGTATTTTTTTTTTAACTGTTATATAGTAAATTCAAATAAGAATCTCATGATTTTGTTTTAAGAAAATAAATAAATAAGTAAATGTGTTGCAAAGCTTTTCAGGTGGTGTATTTTATGACAGATATGCATAGTATTTCCACAGTGCTTTTATTTATTTATTTTAATGATTTCATTTCTTTGATCCTATATTAATATATTTTAGTTTTACCTCAATTCGATTTCATTTTTTTTTCCCCTCCTTCATTTATTCTTTTTTTATTTAATGCACGTTTTTAGCAGCAGAGTATACTTATTATTTTCTTCTGTTTAAAATTATTGTTGCTTAAATATATAGACTACATCGATTAGGTCATATTCATCGCATGAATCGACCAGTGTTTGATCAAAAGTATTTCTTTTAGAAATAGTTAAAGCTCAATTAATCGATTATATGGCTGCACTGCACAAATATATGTATAGCATGCAAGTATGTAATATTTTTCATATATTGTAATTTTAATGTAAAACAGTTATTCCAATTTGTATGTAAAGTATATGTGCAATTTCGCTATAAATATATGATTTAACCATAGCCTCCTAAACTATAGATGCCTTCCGTGTGGCTCGGAAACTTGGCAACAATTCAAGCGGTAGACAGCGCTGCCTGGTACAGATTGCGCTCCTTTTTTATTCAACTGTCACCAATAATTTTAAGAAATGATATATGATATATATAATCGACGTTTCTTCGATTCTATTCGCCTTTTATGTATATCAAATCCCACTTTTAAATATTTTTGGTGGCTGTTGGATAAAAAAAGTCGCGCAATCTGTACCAGGTGACGCAGTCTACCGTTTGAATTGTTGCCAAGTTTTCGAGCCACGCGGAAGGCATCTAGTTTAGGAGGCTATGATTTAGCGATGGGATCGAGTGATGGATTAAACGTTAATTGATGAATGGGTTCAATGACGAATTGATTGATATATGAATCGATAATTTAATTAAGTGATGGATTGACTAATGAATGCTCTGTTGATTAGATTAGATAATGAAATGTTTGATGCACTGATGGATGAAACGATGAATGAATTAGGTGAGACGGATTGACTTATTGGCGAATTTATTGGTTAATTAATTAAAAAATTAATATATATATATATATATATTTAATTTTAGTAAATTTTAATGTCTAAATAAAATCGATCAGTAAAACGATTTTTCTTCCTTTTTAAAAAAAAATCTTATTTTACAAGAGTGAAGTTTATAGAACTATAAAATGCTTTGTATTAGTATAAATGGACTTTGGTGTCGTTCTTACTTTTACTATTTAACAGTTGTTTAATATTTTACTCAAATACTTTTTTCTTTTTTTTTTTTTTTTTTTTAAGGTAGTCAATTATCGTGGTTTAAATGCCCTTGGCTAAAAACGCCAAATTCTATAAAATGAATAAATTAATATTCATACTAATGTTTCCCTCTAGTATATTTTTAGTAATTGTTTTCCTTTATGCTTTCTTAATGTACTTTATAATACAAATATACTTGTATCTGATTTTTTGAAAACACACAAAAGGAATAAATATTTCATTTACTCCTTTCTTTTGATGACGTTATAACAGACATAGAGAAACTCTTCAGACTGTCTGAAAAGTTGCCATAGCAACTGTAATCATACTGTCGCAAAATTATGCGTCTGTTGCCCTGTCTGGTAGTTAGAAGGAAAAAAATCCTGTTTAAAGCTTTAAAGTGTTTTTAAAATAAAGTTTTCAGCTTTATTTTAAAATTAGTTATTTGAAGTAATTTTCGTGTTGTTTTGATAACCTTATATAATATTATTTAATTGGATTTCTTTTTAATTTAATTTATTATTATTAAAAAATTTAGAATCAGCTTAAAAAAACGAATAAAAAGTAAGGCATACTATTGATTTTAAATGCAATGTAAGTATGTTCTTGCCACTACAAGACTTTCTTCGATATTTCCCTTTATAACTCACGTTGTACTATTTAATGCAATTTCAATGCATTTTTGTTGTGTTTTACCCTTTCAGCGTTAGCCGTTTTTCGGTATATCTGTTTAATGATTCATAAAATTAACACTATGCACATTGCACAATACAGTGCAGCCACATATCCTAAAACTAGCAGTGAGGACGCGTCCAAAATGTTGGAGGGATGCCAGCTTGACCGACAGTTTGAAATTTGGAAAGCGTCCAGTGATTCCGCACTATGTGTTATTGCTCATTTTCTCTGAGTCAGATGACTGTCACCCCTATTTTAGCATTGGACTCTTTGAGTTAGCACTTGCGCAGATGCTTCCATGGTTTCATGATCTGTGGTCGACGAATACAAATGTGAGAATTTAGTATTATATACTACAAATATTTAATAATCTCATTTTCTCAAAAAAAGCAACATATATTTCGAAATTTAGCTACACCAGCCTTTTATTTTGATAATGCATGACAGAAAAAGGCGAGCTTAACGCTTAAAGGGTTAAAAGCTTTCATTGCATTTCTGTTGTTCGTGTAAGTTGTAAATTTTTATTAGCTGGATCTTTCATTTACAAACGCTACTTGTCACACATACTGAATATCCTAGCTAACCAAGTTTTCTAACTGCATACTATTAAATACTAATCGTGTTAAAAAATTTAATATAATAATCAATAATCAAACTCATTTCTTTGTATATTTTTGAGGAGAACCATATTATAGGTTTTTATGGGCGATATCTTATTTCTTTCTTTCTCTTTCTTCCTTTTATTATTATTATTATTATTATTATTATTATTATTATTATTAAATATATGTGGTAAATTTTTAATAATAATAAATTATATTATTAAGGGGTTACATAGGTTTCAAAGGCTAAAAAATAGCATAGTTTAACTTTATATATATATATATATATATAAAATAAATAAAAATGTTTATTCAAAATTTTAAACACAGAAAAGAAAAACGTTTAAACGATATTTTTTAAAAATTTCATTAAAAAATATGGAATATTTTCCGGCGGTTTCTTATTATCCGAGACCCTTCAGAAAAGAGTTAAATACGATTTTTCAGGAGCTAATTTGAGTATTATTGAAATTTTTTCACCCTTCTTGAAAATGGAATTGACTAGTGCTTGAAAAGGATATTAAAATAAATAAATAAAATTTTTTAAAAAATTTTAAATTTGAATTTTTGGCAGAATTTTTATGAAAAAGCAGTACAAATTCCGGTACATGTTACCCCACGTATAGCCTTGTAAAATTAGTTGTAGTCGAAAAAGATAAATGAAAATGAAAATCCTTCGTTCAAACACTATGTTGAAGAAATGTGCAAAATTTGAATAAATTTGGTGTATTAGTTTATGAGAAATCCTGTCCATCGCTTTTCTGAAAGGTCTCCAGAGATAAAGATCCACCGGCTGAATTTTCCAAAATTCTTTCATGAAAATCTCATAAAATATTGTTTGAATGTGCTCTTTAATATAGTTCAAAATTTATCATAAAAAGAAATATATATATATATATATATATATATATTATATTTAAAAGAAGTAGAGAAAATAGGCTCCGTTTAGCGTAACCCCTGTAACCCATTAAATAAAACGTATTGAGTATATATATATATATATAGAGAGAGAGAGAGGGGGGGGAGGGGGGGAGAGATTATACTCAGTAAAAGCCAAGCAACAGATATAATATCACTGAAACCACATAGACCAATAAAAATGAATATTTTTCAAGTAGGAGAAGCTCAGAAAGGTGAAAAAAAAGATTCTTCAGGGGAGACCTTTTTCACCCTTGAGCACCAGTGTACGATTTCGTTCACTAGTGGCTATAATAGCAAATCACCAGTGGGCCCCGTATCGTACATGAAATTAATTAATGTGTAATTTAAAATGGAATAGACTATTAAATACAAATTAACAAAGAATATAACAGATAACAACCTTAATAAACAAAACATAATAAACAGACAATACTCGCATGATTATTCATTTGGAGTCACATGGATTAAAAAAAGCATATTAATTCAGGGGTTTATTTGTTTATGGAGTGTAAAAAGCAAAATTCAAAGTTTACTGAACATCTAAAGGAAAAAATAAATAATGCATATCAGTACAAGGTAAATGCTACAGGCCTACTGCTTTTTTTTTTTTTTTTTTTAATCCCACCCAATCATCCAGTCAAACAACACCACGCATCCTCCGTAATCAAACATCTACCAACCCAACCTCCACCTTTTTTTATTGTCTATTATTATTTTATAATGTTTTTGGTTAAAATAGAGAAAATGTGCACCTTTTTTTAAATTTTTATTTTATTTATTTATTTATTTATTATTTTTTTTTATGCACTGACAGAGACATGGTTATGGTTACAAAATGGAAAATACAGTTTTTAGGTATATAGATTTAAAAAAAAAAAATTATTAAATAAACCTTTATTCTGTTATAATATCGGAAAAGCTCGTCGCTGCAATATTACGTGTTTGAAAAATTAAAATAATAATAATAAATTAAAGCATTGTACCCCTTAAACTGTTATTATATATTAAAGAAAAAATGCAGTTTAAAAAATGTTCGTAATATACGCAGCACCGACAAAAAGAAAGGTAAAACAGCCTGATAATATTAATTTTAAAGCACTTTTATTTTCTACAACGATGTTCCTACACTCCTATGACTACTTTCATATACCACTGATTTCTTTTTTAATGCATTTTTGTTTACAAACAAAAAATACAGCCAGACACTTGCGTAAAAATCTCATGTTCCATGACAATTACAAATTATTACGTTCTTCATCTGGACAAATAAACCTTCTCCCACACCCTGAAAACTAAAAATATTTTCACCTGATCACGTTTTCAACGTTTTTCCCTGGAAGGAAACCATCTCAGGTACAATGGCCTCTGAATTGATTCTGCTGTTGCCATAGTTACAACTCTTCCAAGGAAAAACTTGCATCTTCCTCTTCTCATCCAGTTGCCATGGAAACTAGTCAGTAAGCACTGTCCTGCTTGGGAAAGCTTAAAAGATGAGAAGATCGACTACTGAAAGGCACCTTTATTTGGCCCTAATAGGACGATCGCAAAATAAAAATTTAATTTATTTATTTTTCAATAATTTTTTATTTGTTTAAAAAATTAATGTTTGATTAATTACTGTTCAAGAATTATGAAACAAATTTTTATTTATTTATTTATTTATTTATTAGTTTATTAAGAGCCTCTTATTCCCCTTTCTTTTCGATAAGTTTCTTAAAATAGATTTGATGTTATTATTTTTTTCTTTTTTCTGTTTTTATTTATTTAATTAATTAATCGTGAATATATTTATCCCGATGTAAACGATTTTTATATTATTTATAAAATTATATCAATTTATTTTTATTTTTATTTTTATTTTATTTTTTAACTCGACAAACAATTTTCCTTTCGTTTCTTTCATTTTTTTTCTTTTCTTGTCAAAAGGAGGATAAATAAACTAATGTCTGTTTAATTTTTTTTTTTTTTTTTTTTTTTTTTTTTTTTAATAAAAAGAAAAACAAAATCTTACTTTAAATTTATTTTAAATTATTTTATTTATTCTTTTTTCTACTTTACATTTTTAAAAATAATTTAAGAATTTTAAATTTTAAAGAATTCGAAATATTTGTTTTATAATCAATAAAATGATATATTATGCATTCACATTTTTTCGAATTCTTTCAACAATTCTTTTATCTTTTAAAATGCAAAAATTACGTTTATAAAGAATATCAAAAGACATTGCTTTTTAAAATGACGAAATAAATAATACTTTTCATTTTGTTGACAATAAAAAGTATTCAGAATTATTTAGTACATATACTCAGTAACAAAGTTGTAGATTTTGCAAGAAAACATATGATGAAACGTCACCATAATCTGCGAGAAACAAAAATAGGAATAAATAGCTAAAATAAAAATAACCAGTACGGATTTTAGCAATAATATGGAAGGAAAGAAAGAAAGAAAAAAAAACATAACCAATAATAATTTTAATAAAGTTAGAAAAATACTATAATACTCATTGGAATATTGTCCTCAAAAACCCGTAAAACAAATAAGGATGTCCATCCATAATGTACGTTAACGAAAGGGTACTTTAGTATAGAGTGACCATATTTAATTCGAGGACAAATATGGCGGTGTTTTCGAATTTCGTGGGCAAAAAATAAATAAACAATTAAATCACCTAAAATTATAAAATTTTAGTAATTTTATGTATAAAGCACCTAAAAGAACTTATTTCAGCTTATTTATTATACATAAAATAAATTATTATAATAAAACATTAATAACTTTATAACCGGCGTCCCCAAATGTGTTGTAATTTTTTAGGGGACGACGGTTGTTTTTGGGGACTGTCCTCGAGATTCGAGGACATATGGTCAGCCTTTTTTAGTATAGGGTAAGTCCCAGACCACCGCCAATTTCCCGTAGTGTAGCACTAGAGCAACTAAAAAACCCTCTCAACCAATCAACTCATCCGTTTAAATTTTCAACTTTTTTACTGACTCATGCCGTTGCCATTCTCCATCCTAAAAATAACGCCGACATTGGTACCGTATACGTTAATGTAGGTAATATATAGTACATGAATTTTGAAAAAAAATGCCAATACAATAACTTCCAGCAAAATATGTTTTCATCTTTTATCACCAGAAAATAAAATATTTTTTATAGGAGAGCCAAAATAATTATAATACCTGCCGAACAAAGTTTGAAAATTATTTTCAGTCATTTCTAGACATCATAAAATAGTCTTTATTTAAGTAAAATTAAAGAAAAAACTCTACAAACATTTTAAGCTAATAAGTATTTTTATTTATTTATTTATTTTTTAATTATTTATTGTCAAAATTAATGCTTTGCTCCTTTTATGAGAAAAATATTAACTTATTCATATAATATTAAGAAATAATGAAACAAATATTTCTTAATATTTTATGAATATGGAAGATTGGATTGGATTTAACATCATACTAGTACTGCGCTGTGGAATATGGAAGGAAACACGCTTAAAATTTATTTTTCTAGAAAACGGTTGTCTCTAAAATACACCCCAAAACTGTAAAAAGTAATACAAAATGCAGAAGAAATACGCAGCTAATAATTTATTCTGTAAAAAAAAAAAAAAAAAAAAAAAAATTGAAAATAATTTTTTTTTCCTTTCACTTTATTATTCTTTCTTTTTATCTTTTTTTAATAATATTAGCTGAGGTTAAATTAGTTAATTAAGAATTTTAATCATGATTATTTTATTATCTTTATTTTGAGAGATAAAAAATAAAATGCGTTTATTTTTAAAAAACATATTAAATTTTCTCAAAAGATGTTTTGTGTAATTAATTGTTGACTTTTAATGTTTTACTTTCTTTCCTTTCTCTTCTTAAAATTTTGAAATGAAACTTCTTTAACAAGTATTCTGTAAATTTTTCTATAGAAATAACAAACTTCTAATTAATTTTTAACAAATGAATAGTAAGTTTTAATTTGAACAGTTTTTTGCTAAAGCTGGTATTTAAGATTTGATAATTATCCCCTTATGTTGTTCTTTAGTTTTACACAAATTAATAAATTTTCCTTTTGCTTTAAAATTTGAACTTCAGCGTTTGATTTTATGTTCTTCTTATTGATACTTAATTATTTTTATGTATACTTCTATAAAAATGTAAAAACCGTCAAGATTTTCATTTCTTTCTCAAAATTTTAGGAATTTATTCAATCTAAAACTTTAATCAAAAAGATTTTTTTTTTTCAGTCACTCGGAACAGTTTTTATCTTTGTATTTTTAATTGAGTTTTTCGAATGAATATTAATTAAAATTACCTTTCATGTATGCACATACAACCTAGCTGCTTTTTTCAGTTCGTGAGTTTTTAGCTCCCCATCATACTATAGGTATAGGGAACTTAGGTAATCGTGAAAATTTTCGAATTCAGTTTTTTTTTTTTTTTTTTTTTTTTTTTACACGTTTTCAAGTGTGAGGAATCCAAAAATATCATAGGACCACCAGCGGCCGAGCGGTTCTGTGCTCAAAGCTGGTAGATGGAAAGTGCAATGTTCGATCCCAGGTCGCGCTCATCGACCTAGCGGTTCGAAGTTTTCGTGTTTTTCTGCGAAACTCAAGTAAATACGGGCTAAGACCCCTTAGAAACACCCCCACGGAGGGCATTCCATCCATAAGCTTAGGATCCTAGCGTAGTCAATCAGCCTTAAACCGTACAACCAAAAATATCAAAATGTCCGTCTGTATAGTGTGCCTGTTAGATTGTTAGTGTGTTAATATGTTAGTTTGTTACATGAGTCTGTGCACACGATATCTCCCGAACAAATGATCGCAGAGAGGTCGGATCAGTTTTAAAATAATATTTATGAAGAACTTTTTTTTAAAAAACTCATTGCTCCCACTATCGATTTAGTCCAGAGTGTAGTTAGGAGACTAACCACAAAAGAAGAGCGAAAATACTTTTTATCACCCTGTATCATAAAAAGCTACAGATGACTTGTAACTTTAATACATTATTGCACACACTATGTACAAAATTATAAATTTGTATGTTTTGGTGCGGGTATTGCGCTATTATTTTGGCGATTTTTTTTTTTTTTTTTTTTTTTTTTTTTCCCTCCAAAAATTACTAATTTTTTTGACAAGGTTTTTGCTTATAACTAAAACGGATTTCCATAAAATTTTACAAAACTCGCATAAAAATTGACAAACCATTAGAGAAACAGTATTCTGAAACATAAAATTAAAGAGGGTAATATTCGTTGAGATATGAACATTTTTAGTAAATATTATTTTACTGCGCATGCGCGAAAGATAGAGAAAATACGTTAAAAGCTAAATATATTGAGCAACTTTTGTCAAAAGTTCATTTGAATAGAGTAAAATTTAAGAAGTTGTCGCCAAAAGAACGAGCTAGATTTTAGGTATTTTCCAAAGGGGTTTTTCACATGCTGCGTAATTAATTTAGCGATCCGGTTATTTCAACCAGATTGCAAAAGTTCTTTTTTGTGTATAGCCTTGTAAATTTAAGATATTTTTATTTATTTACTAAGATTTGTATATTTATAAAGGGTCCTTTTCTCTTTACACACAGATCGCTTTGCTACCTGATGTAAACATTACTCATTTTAAAAACCATTCCATTTTAATTTATTCCTTAAATAAAAGTATAACGCAAAATATTTGTTGCAAGTCTCTAACTATTGAGTCTATTTAAGTCTATACACATTGAGAAATAAGAACTCTTGTCAATTACTTCTTTTTTCTACGCTTATATGATTATCACATATAGCAAGCACAACCTCATAGATCAAACTCAATTTCATATTGGACAGTGTGGTCAGTTCAAGTTAAGAAAAAAATAAATAAATAAATCTTCTATTTCTAAAAAAAAAAAAAAAAAAAAAAAAAAAAAAAGACTTCTAAGGAAGGTCACTTCTTCCACTCACAAGGAAAAAATCTGGTTCTAAGCAGAAGTAGCCTTGTATTAGAGATGGTCTTTTAAAGAGGTTTTACTATATATAGTTTTATTATAAAAGTGAAATCATATTTATCAACACTCAGTCTATATATATATATATATATATATATATATATATATAAATTGTTTCTATCCCTATCAGCATTCTATATGTTTTTTTGCCGATTTTATAAATTATTTCATTATTATTTTCATTAGATTCCTTGATATTTTTTAGGTCATTCCACTTTCATATTCCATTTTTAATGAGGTGCTTTTTTTCCTTTAGTGTGCATTTATAGAAACTAATTTAATTTAGTTGAAAAATAAAATTTCAAACAAATAAAAATTGAATGAAGTAGTTTTTCTATGGCTAGAAAAATTATTTCTTTTAAATTTTATCAGTGAATCTTATGGATTTCTTTCCAATTTACATTCTTTCCGTTCTCTGTCTAATCCCTGAAGCATTTTACTAATAATTTTCGTTATTCCTTATACTTTTTCGTATTATTCGATATCGGTTTTCTTTGTCACCTAAAGGGTACTTCTTTAACAGATTAATTAAAAAAAAAAATTTGTAGATTTAATAAGAATAAAGTGAAAATGTATAGGAGTAATTCTTCAATAGAAAAAGCAATATTTTTGAAAGAAGGAAATATCAGATAAAAAGAATAGGTAAATAGAACAGATGAGTATATAAATACAAGTTAAAATATTTTATTTTATAATGATAGCAGTATGCAATTAAATATCCTTTTTTGGAAACATGTATTATATACTTTATTAAATTAGTTGAATAAGAATTTATTTTTATTAAAATCTACTTTAATTATTAGTCTAAAAACATATATAAACCAATTTTGAGTAATTCGAAGATTTCCAAATTTAGTAATTACGACGTTGTATGAAATTCACTCAATTACTAACGTTCCATATATATATATATATATATATATATCGAGAAAGTATAAAATAGTATACTTTTTAACAAAGTAATTAATTTGGTTAGATTATTTGAATAGGAATTTATGTCTTTTAAAAGCTACGTTAATTACGAGCCTAAAAAATATGTATAAATTGACATTTTTTAAACCCCTATTTTTTGAGGATTCGAAGATCACAAGACTTATCACTCATTCAAAGACAATACACGAAGTCCCCCCAAGTACGTAACAGTATAAATTAGAGCTCCTTCAATACAGGCTGGCTCATCAGGCATTTTGTTTCCCACTCAGCGATTGTTGCCCACGCGGTCCGAATTTCAAGTGTTATCAAATCACATAAAACGGAGGTATTGCAGCCGAAAATTATTCATATCATATCAGAACTGCTTTTAGAACGTTTAGATTTCCAACAGATGAAGAAAGGAGAAAGAAATGGGCTATAAATTGTTCAAAACAAAATTGTACACTTAGCTTTCAATCACAAATATGAAGTGTATTTATTATATGTTTTCTTGCATTTTTTGAATCAATTATTTGTTTTTATTGCTGTTTGATTATCTAAATGTTGTATTTTACAACCTACACTACCTTTTAACGTGTATAAATATTTAAAATTAACTAATTTAAAAGCAACAGTGATGGCAACTTTTTACAAGGGTTATAAGAAAATTTCGCCAAATATTACCGCCAAACTTATCAAGTACAAACAATAATTCGCTCTTCTGCTTAGGTAAACTCGCCATTGTAGGCGATAAAAAAGACACTGAGTAATACGTCTGCAACTAAACGTCGCCAAGCTATATTCCTGCTGGGCAACAATGATCAGCTGTGAGCCAGCTCGTATTATAGGAGTCTTAGTATAAATGATGTACTAAAATATCTACACTACAAGCTGTAGAATATTTGAGATAATGTAGCGTATATTCCGTCTTAACTATTAAGGCTTGATTACTTATCTAATTTCAATCTGCTAACATGTGAAATCGCTGATTTGGTAGTAAACATTATTTAATCCATTCATTCAACTGCAGATGTATTTTCCCTTTTCTCTTCTTGTCATTTTTAAAGGTTTGACATCTTTATATTCCGACTGAAAACAATGAAAAATTAAATATTAGTTTTTCTTTCTTTTCTTACAAAATTTAAACAATTTGATGTGGCATTTTCACTAATTTGTTTTACCGTATATTTTTGTAAAGACATACTATCCCAGTTTAATATGTACTAAATTTAAATTTTCAGACGTACTTAAAAAATTCTGTAAAGAGTTTTAGAAACAGTTTTATTTCACATAAATTTCTGTTTAAAGGGGGCTACCGCCTTCCACCATTTGGTTAGTGAAACTAAATTAATAAAACATTTAAGTATGTTACTAAATTAAAATATATGTATAGAAGTATAGATATATAGATTTCAAATTATCCAGAAAGTTTTCTCATACACTAACCTTCGAAAATGGTTCAACTAATTTTAGGAGCACTGTATATTGTTTAAAAAATGCATTCAACAGTATGCTTAAATCTAATTTACTGTATACTAGTTTACTAGTATACTTAAATCTAGTTTACTTATTTTTCTAGCTCTCATTCATTATTATAGATATATAGATTTCAAATTATTCAGAAAATTTTCTCACACACTAACCTTCGAAAATGGTTCAACTAATTTTAGGAGCACTGTATATTGTTTAAAAAATGCATTCAACAGTATACTTAAATCTAGTTTACTGTATACTAGTTTACTAGTATACTTAAATCTAGTTTACTTATTTTTCTAGCTTTCATTCATTATTATAGATATATAGATTTCAAATTATTCAGAAAATTTTCTCATACACTAACCTTCGAAAATGGTTCAACTAATTTTAGGAGCACTGTATATTGTTTAAAAAATGCATTCAACGGTATACTTAAATCTAATTTACTGTATACTAGTTTACTAGTATATTTAAATCTAGTTTACTTATTTTTCTAGTTCTCATTCATTATTATAGATATATAGATTTCAAAATATTCAGAAAATTTTCTCATACACTAACCTTCGAAAATGGTTCAACTAATTTTAGGAGCACTGTATATTGTTTAAAAAATGCATTCAACAGTATACTTAAATCTAGTACAAAAAACAAATTCATAACACAACTTGAAGTGCACTTTGAACAGTTTCCACTCATAAACTCTAATGTATAAAAATTCTTCTATATATCCCTGTTAATGAACTATAAATTCTTTTTATTCTATAATCATAAGATTTTTTTTTTTTTTTTCATTTGAAAATTAGATATTAATTTCATTATATTTAATACTAAATATATGCACCAATAAGAAATTCAGCCCATAGACATAATGTATTTCATTCTCCTATATGTTCCTGTACACGGAATATTTTTACGATCTCAGAAAAAAAAAAGTTTCAAGTAATATCGCCATATAGCACAGATTTAATTTCCAAATTTGATTTTCTTGCTAACATCTATTTTTAATTTATGCTGATAGCACAGACACATAGACCAACAGCTAAAAGCCTGGTTTTCAAGAGACGTTAAAATGTGTAAATACATCAAAACTCAGTTTCGGTAATTCTATCTAAACACAATACATTCTCTATCATATATAAGTAAAAGTAAGTAAAAATTATAATCGCGTAATTTTATGTATAGTAGCCCTGTAAATTTAAATTTAGTACTGTAAGGAAAACTTATGATAGAACTAAAAATGCACCTCCAGCAATTTTAACTATATTCACAATATATCTGAACTATTTGTGGATCCTTGTAAGTGAACGGTGAATATATTTCATACCATATTCTATAAGAAACATACTGTAGTGAATTTTAAATAAATAAATAATAATAATAAAACCATATTAATTTCATTTTGATTAGTATAGTTCTAAATATGTTAAAATGAATCAACAAGAAATTTTGCCTATAAACGTAATGTATTAGAATTATTTTGTATGTCTCTTTGCACTAATCATTGTCCGATCGCAGTAAGAGGTTTTTAATAATATTAACATGTCATTTGTTCATTTGTATTTAGAATAACATATTTGAAATTTTTGCTAATATTTATATTTTAATTATGGTAAAAACAAATGAACACACACGCAGACAAATTAGCCGCTAAATTCCTGCTTTGCGAATTCAACAGACCTCAAAATGTATAATTAAGCAACAGATCAGTGTAAAAAATTTGCTTCTTTCTCTAGCATGTATAACTAATAGAAAGTAGTAAAAAATAATTATTTATTACATTTTATTACGTTTGTCTTATTTATTAAGTAATATCAATATTTCTTTATGTGATTTACATTAAAAAATAATAAATTTATTATATAGAATAAACCGCTAAATTATTCAAAAATGCACCGTTAAAATATAAACAGTGTACTTCAATATCAGCAATACCAACTATGTGATACTGTAAACAGTTTAGTTTATATTCCTTTAAAGCAGTCAAAGCCTGATTATTTTTCCAACTTCATTTTTTTAATGAATGAAATCATAACAAATTCTCAAATATTCATTCAACTATTCCGTTCAAACTCTTTAAAAAAGATTTACCCTGTACCCCATGGATTTACCCTCATACTCCGAGCCCCATGACTGGCCGAGAGGTTCTGCTGTCGGAGGTGGTGAACATGAAGTACAGGGTTCGATCCCAGGTGACGCTTGTCAGCCTAGCCGTTTGTTGATCTCTGTGGTTTTCTCCAAAACTTGCGTAAATACTTTCTAGGACCCTTTAGAAAAAATTCTAATTTAGGATACTTCGCCGAATCTAACATCTTAGCTCAGTCAATGAGTTTTAATCCTAACACCAACACACCCTCATAATCCCCCCCCCCCCTCCCAACAAAAAAAGGAAGAAATATACGTATTTATTTATACATTTAGGTCATTAGTCTTTGCCTTTTAAAACTTAAAACAATAAGATACATTACATATAGTGCAGTGTGAATGTTTTGGTGTTTAAGTTGCATTATAATGAAACAAATTAATGATAGAATAAACCACTAAAGTACTCAAAAATATACCTTATAAATTACAAATATTTGAATATTAAATTTAATATCAGTCATACCAAATGTAGAATATTGAAAACAACGTAATCTATATTCCGTCAAAACTGTTAAGGCCTGATTACTTCTCTAACTTCAATTCTCTAATAAATGTAAAGCAGCACATTCGGAAATACACATTATGTAAACCATTCGCACAACTATTGACCTATCCAAGCACTTCAGAAAAGGACTGGAGTGCAAGTATATCCGCATGTTCAGCTATACAAGTGTACATCTCTCATCTTGAATGTTCCTGCTGTGATAGAATTTACTCACTTGTGTCTGTATTTGATGGCAGTTTGCTGAATTGAAATTTAAAGTTGAAACACGGAAACATTCGGAAATTTCGATGCACTAAAACTAGTGGAGTGGAAAATAATTTTGATACTTTTCAGCTTTCAAAGAAACAAATATTTCCGAAAATGCTTATTTATCATTTCTTAGATGAAATAGTATATAACTTCTTTCGAATTTTATATGGATTGTAATAAAACTAAACTAAGAAACTTTATTTGTATAAATGGTTTTATCTTTCACGAAATACTGCATTGAAGTGAGTAAAAATTTTTTGTAAGATTGTATGGTGCTTGCATGTAGTATTTCATTCCTCTAGTAGAAATTCTTATTGTTGAAACGCATTATTATTATTATTATTTATTTATTTATTTGCTCTGCATTAATTGTGCTGTTGCAGTAAAAGTAGTTTTACAGTCAAAGGTAAAATAAATGGTATTTCCATTCTGCCCCACGTTGAGTGTCAAATATTTCGAAAAATGTCAACTTTCTTGAGTGAATACAGCAGTTTGTAATGAAACAGGCACTTTCTAGTAGAAGAATGCACTTTGTTCAGCGTAACTTCGCGAATCAATACAATAAAACGGAGATTTCAAGGAATATTCACGAAACTGTCCAATATAGTGCTGTCAATCTAATGAATACTCTTGAAGTAGTTCAATAAAGTTGTCGGTCGTATCACAAAAGTCACTATTCGTCGAATGTTCAGGAAACAATCGAATAAAACACTCAACTGTTTCATAAGAGTAAAGCAAACAGCAGCATTTACAACATTTTCTGACTACTACGATGACGTTTTGTGAGTTTTAAAATTATACGTTGGATGATATTCTAAAAATTTTTCTTTGAAATTCTAATTTTATTTTAAATTTTGTGCATTTCAAAATCTATAAAATTTCCTCCTGTATTTTTAACTCGTTATGTTGCTATACTGCTACGAGCAAATAAGTATAACTAGTAGCAGTATGAAGCTATAACCCAAACAGCTCTATACTGCTACTAGCATAGGTATAAAGCTATTTGAGTTATAGCTCTACACTGATACTATAAGCTCAAATAAACAATATATAAGCTCAAATAGTCTATATATAAGTTCAAATAAACTACAGCTAGCTCGTGTTACAGCTCTATATAATTTATTTGATTCGTATAACTATTCGAAGACAAGAATTACATCTCCTGTTCCTTCTTCCAAATAAAACAACACGCTGGAAAGTTTAAATTTACTCACAATAAACAACCCGTTCTCATTCATATATATACTACACTCTACACTCCAAATGCTTGAAAAAGTATTAAAGTATATGATACTCCTTCTGATTGAGTTACATCAATATATTTCTCTTCTCGAATTTTACAATTGTGTATGAGAGAGGTAGATTTGTACTAAAATTAGAAAGGAAATGAGAAAACACTAGCTGACTTTACATATAGAGTGTGTTTGAGAGCATTCTCATGTTGTCGAATGACGAGAAAATGTTTCGTCTTACAATGTTTATTGTATGAGACTGTTTCTCATTTCCGGTTAAATGGAAGAATTTCATAAATTTTCTGTTCAAATAGATTTCAATAAAGATTATTACGTTTTAACAGTAAATAAATTTCTTTATTTTTCTTTCTTTCTTTCTTTTTTTTTTTTTTTTTTTTTTTTTTTTTTTGAAAGATTTCTATTGCATGCATATATAATAACTTTTTTTATGAATTTAATATATGTATTTATATATGTAACGAAATGCTTTATCAATAAATTTAATTTAGTTAAACAAGCGGATCAGCAACTAAACAATAAAAAATCTAATGTATTTTTTCATTTTATCATTATTATGACAATATAATGAAAATCACTAATATGGTAGCTTTATTATTATTACTAGCCACCTCTGGCGACCAGATGGCTCGCGACTCCTGAAAATTCTGAATTCTGGCAAACTTTTGTTTGATGGTGGCTTCATCTTAAACGCGTTGAATTTAACCATTTTTACCATGTCAATCAGCATCAGGATGTTTTCTACCTTTGAAAATCCTGATCATGGTAAACTACCCGGTTCTTGTGCTTATGACATTGTATCATTAGACAACTCTTTTTTTATATACATATGTAAGAAAACCAAAAATCAAAGAATAAAATTTTCCGATAAAAAGTTATTAAATAAATACATAAATGACAGATAAAAAAGTCTAATGAAAGAAAGTTCATGAAATATATATGTAAATTTTGGGCTTTATAATATGATTGAAAATTCCTCTCAAGGTCAAAAAGTCAAAATAACATATTACAAATTAAGTTAAATATTTCTTCCGTTTTTCACTCGCTTTGCAACAATGCTCTATAGTCTTATGTAAATGATTCTCAAGAATGAATCAACAATTCTTTACAAATTTAATGGATTATGTGTGGGAAATAAGTACGCTGTAATAAAAAAAAAAATTGTAGCTCTTAGAACTTCAAAACTGATAATTTTTAAAAAGTTATTCATTATTCTTTAATATTAGACTTTTTTGTTTAATATTAGACTCTTATTTTAAGACAAATGCAATCGAACGATATCGCGTTGTGAAACTTTCCAACGTAATATCTTTAAATCTAATAACTTGATGTATATAGTGTCCTCACAAAAAATGAACAGTTTTTAGAGCTCTTTTAAAAAAGTATAACATCTATGCAGTATCTTTTTAAAAAATTCACCAGTTTTTACTTAAAAAAATAGCCGACTTTCATCACCAAAGTAGATAAATCTAGATAAATCAAAAAAAAAAAAAAAAAAAAAAAGGAGTGTTCCGCCGACAAACTCTTTGTTTTATTTATATAGATAATTTGTTTATTTTTAATTAAGATTAAATTTTAAAGTTGAGGAAACAAGTGCGAAAATTTCAGCATTCGATCAATATTAAAAGTTTTGTATTGTATTTTCATTTGATTAATGTTATTTTTCCATTCGATTCCTGAACGCTTTTTTTTTTTCTAATTTTTATTTTAAAAATATACATACGTAAAAAAAATATAATATAAAATAAAATAAAATAAAATAACTTTTTTTATAAAACAAATGCGTTTGCAAATCTCTGACATCTACATATTTGTATGTTTAAATTTAGGAATCCTCAACAATAAGGATGGATAATTATATTTTACAGGAAAAGTATTCTAGCTATTTATGATTTTTTTAATCACTTTATATTCTAAACAAATATATATACATATGTATATGTATATATATGTATATCAGTATATGCAAATAGACTTCTACAAACTAATACAAAAGTACAGGGCATCCGAATCAGATATCCCTAATGTGGAGTGGTATCTATTCTTAACAAAAAGTTTAAAACCATAAGAAAAATGTAAAATTAAATAACAGGACTCAAAGTTTTTTGAGGGGGAAAAAAATGAACCCCGAGGTGGGCCCCTTCATAGCCCTAGGAGATGTTTTATCCGGTAGCTCAGTTCCAGACAAGTTCGAAATATTTTTATAGTCACAGCGGCAATAGTAGCAGTTATTGAGGCACGAAACGCTTGGATATCTGTTAGAAAGTATCAGAAGGTTCTAAACAATGCGTTTGGGGTAAATGTGAAATATGTCTAGATAAATATCTGCCCTCACAAAAGTCGCAGCAAAGAAAAATACTACTGTGGCTGTATCACATGAAAGAACACATCACACATTATATATTAATTACATTAAAAATCGAGACAATATACATTAAAATATACAATTTAAAATATTAAAATACACATAACATAAATTTAAACTTTCGAAACCGACCATCTACCTGATTTTAACAACACTAAAATAATCATATCTAACTGTTCGAATTATCATTCATGAATTTTCCTGGAAAGCTGGTATACGAAACAGCATTTTTCACCGCTTAATGAGGCATGCGCAGTCCCTGCTGTATACGCTGTACTTTCGTAAAGAAAATCTATTGTTCTTCTCAGGTTCTCAGCGTTTACTTTTGTTGTTTCTTACTGATGGGAAGCCTGGAATAAGGCTCGAAACGTTTAAATTTATGTTATGTGTATTTTAATATTTTAAATTGTATGTATATTTTAATGTATATTGTCTCGAATTTTAATGTAATTAAAATATAATATAGTTGTACGAGACGTAATCATTTTTAAATAATTTAAACATCACACATTGAATTTTATTTTATTTTATTTTATTTTCCTCTTTCTTTCTTTCTGTACTGCAGGGAAATTTTCTGAGCCCCAAAATCTGCAATTGTACTCATGCAATGTATCTCGTAGATATTAAAAATAAACTTTACACTTATTAAAAATATCGTGCAGAATTACAGGTGGTATTACTACTTACTTAAATAGTAATCACCTCCAAATTTCTAATAAATAGAACATTTCTTGTAATTTGCAAATATTCTTCTTGCCGCCATTAATATTGAGTCCGGATTTTATCTATACGTCATTAAAATAGCCTAAATTAATTCAAGTATGTAACGTATAATAGATAACTTACATATTTACATATATTTTCCACCAGAATGAGACAATTTCTTTACACTGAAAAAAATTCTGTGACCAACATTTAGAAACTAAATTGTTTCTCTAGTAAAAATAGTTCCATGACATCCTATAAATTCTAGTTCACTTTGCTAACGAGTAATAAAAACCCCTATTGTATTAGAATACTAGATTGTTTTCTATATTATTGTGAGACCAAACATATTTAAAAATCTGTGAAAATTAATGCGAAGTCAAGAAGCGAGTTTTAGTAATATTAATTTTGGTTTATGATCCAATTCTAGGAAATCATGCAAAACATTTCTTCTAATATAAATGATTCATAATACTTACATATTTTTTCACCATCTAGAAAAATGAAGACTGTAAATTCTCGACCATTTCGTCTATCCAGGTTATTTGTTTACCTTCCACTCATGCCTCTTAAATCTGTATCTCTAGTTTAGGGATTCAGAATATGACTACTTATTCGTTCTAGATGGGTGCGAAATATTTTTCTTTCTCGGTGAATTTTTATCCTTTAAATGTATAGATAATTTTCTTATTCCTTCTATTCAAATATCCAGAAAATTTCTGTCTTTTCACATTCTAGCTGTCCAGGTAATTTCCTTATTTCTTTCATCTGGATGTCTAGACAATTTCTTTCTTTCTTTGAGATTTAGATTCTAGATAATTTCTCTATTTCTGCCTTCTATAATCTACCAAAAATGTCAACACTATGCAATTCGTTATACGTGAATGACAAGTAACGTTACACTAGCTTTTTTTTTTTTTTTTTTTTTTTTTTTTTTACAGCGAATTTATTAAAAGTAAGATGTGCAATGCTCTTTTGATGTTTTTTATTTAAAAGTTTTCTTTGAAAGATATTTTAATGAACCAGTTGTGTTACAAATATTTATCTTAATAACTGATCGCTAGATAGTTTAGTCAGTCTAAAAGTAAATTTCATTAAATTGTTGATATAAAAGTGAAAGTTAGTTTTCTGTAACATTAAATGTGTAAAATAAATGTTTAATATTTTTTTTTAATATAGCAATTAAGAAATTGTAAAAGAAAAATATCGAAGCATTAATTATAATAAAAGAAAATAACATTTTAAAAAATGTCTCTTGAAAAACTAACATTTTCTTGCTTACGATAATTTAACTAAAAAAATTCCAAGTATTCAAGTAAATCAGTAACTAGTATTCTTTATTAGGAAGAGACAAAAATAATTATCTAGGTTATTTTTTAGACACTTTATTTATTTATTTATTTTATTTATTTTATTTTATTTATATTTTTTTTAAGTTACGTTAAAAAAAAAAAAAAAAAAAAAAAAAATCTCAAATTTCTTAAAGTCTTTTTTAAAAAACGGATAAAACAAAAAATGAGGGGAAATAGGCTCTTATCATTTTTATAATTTCATAAAAATAAAGTAAAATAAAATACAAACTTTCTAAAGTTTAATTGAGCGTATAATTTATTCAGCACAAAAAATAATTTTTATGCATTGTTGCTGTTAGAAAACATTTTGGAGGGATGTTCCAATATTTTTAAGAGCTCTTATAAAACATAAGTAGTTTTTTTTTTTTTTTTTTAAGTTTTTAATACAGTTTTATTGTTATTATTATCGTCATTATTATTTTTAATAATTATCATTCAATCAAGAGCTGGAATCAACAAGCCTTATATTTTCTATTTAGTTTTAGCAAAAGAGGAAGGAAGGAAAGAACAGTTAGGAAACATTCAGTTAGGAAACTGCTTTTTATTTTATAACAATACTTTTGCAAAAGATCCCCCATCTTTATTAATTTTCATAAACGCAAGTATGTTTTATTTAAATAAGTTAATTACTTTTAAATAAGTAATTCCACTTCGAAATCAATGCCTGAATATGGATAAAGTTTACATTTTTCTTTTTCTTTTTCTTTCTTTCTTTCTCACTCTTTTTAAAATAATATATATATATATATATATATATATATATATATATATACATATTTGTGGAGGGTTAAATAAACATATACATATATATGTATTATTATAAATACTTTTCAAACATTGCACTATATGTATATATATATATATATATATATATATATATATTATATTTTGAATATATTTAAAATTTTTCAGAACGTTAAAATTTAATTACATGGTATATAAAAAAAAATTTTCCTATTTGAAAAGCACGATGTTAACTTCTTATCAATGTTACAAAAGCTAATTGACTATAGTACCCTGATTAGTCACCTTAAATATAAACTATGCATCATCCGAAGTCAGACTCTGACTGTTGGTGGTTGAATGATTGGTGCTCTGGCCTTCAGTTAATAGATACTGAGTTCGACTCTTGTTTCAACCATGGATGTTTATGGTGCTTCTTAATCCACTTTAAGTAGTAGATCACAGTCTAATGTGACGTAATGTGCAAAAAATGACCATAAACCGAAAAACTAACCCGAACCCATAAATTAGTGGGAGCAAAATTTTTTTTATAAAATTATATAAGGATTATGTCTGCGTTTTATCAGCTGCAAATCTTTCATCGCAGGGTGTAAAAAGGTTTCAACTGATAATACGTAAAGATTAAAACCTTTCTTTCACCCTATATTGATGAAATCACCGCAGACATGACGCATGTGCAATAGCATGGATCAAAATTTGATACGAAAATTTTTATATTTTGAAAATGTATAAATAAAATTATAAAATCATCATTTGAATTGTGAAAATTTATTGTTACCAAGTGATAACACCAAACAAATAAAAGTTTGACAGCATAGATTTTACGATTAAAACTAATAAATCGTAACGAGAAACTGTATATTATGCATATTGTTTAATGAACGTTTTATATGAAGTTCTTCATAAAATTCACCGACATATGTTAATGGCTTTCAACTAGCTAAAGTGAATATCAAACTATATTAACATATTTTGTAAATCAAATATACCTAATACATATTTAATGCTCTTTTAGAAATATGTATATTTTTCATTTTTTTATTTTCTTTGATTAATCCCACTTGATCTTGTAAAACAGTGGGTGATCGACATTTTAAAAATTAATGGATATGGAACATTTAATGAATATGAGGAATGGCAATGTTAATAAGAAAATCAATAAATTTTCAAACACATTTAAAATTTTAAAGTTAATAGTATTTACTATAATCTAAATCTAAATATTTAATTTCTTTAATCGCCGTTAACTTATATTTTTTATAAAAGAAGTCGTGTTTACTATTTTGAAAAATAAATATGTAAATAACGTATCCCAAAAAAATTACTGAATGCGTATGGTTTATAAATCTATTTTATAATTAATTTAAAATTATAAACTAGACAAATATTCATATCTTATTTAGGGAATAATCAAATTACATCTTCATTGTGACACTCGAGGCAATTCCAGAGTATGTCCCTAATTAGACCAGTAATTCGTAAAAATACATATTGCTCGTAACTTGAGAAAGTACTGACAAGGACAAAATAAAATAGAAACTATATGAATGCTAAAATAAATTAATGTAAATTTAAGATAACTTCATCCAAGTTTAGTTGGCACTAAAAATCCACAAATCTTTTGTTGAATTGCATGAATATTTCAGATTGCTCCGAGGTGATTTGTAATATACTCTAATTTTATAATATTAGAAATAAATTTTTCGTTGCATATAAATTTCAATAGGTTGTGTTTGCATCATTAAAATGTAAGTAACTGTAACACTGATGTACACCTAAAATTGAATCAGCATAATTTATGTGTGATATATATCTGATACACAAAATTTGGTGCATTTACATTCTTTTCGTTTAGATTAGGCATTGATATTTGGAGGGCATTTATAGAAACTGAGATATAGCTATCCCCTAAACGGAAAACGTTGCAACATGCCTACCGTCCGATATACATCCGAGTTGTATTGGTATAGTTTTACATAATATCTATCTGATATACTAAGCTTGGTGCTTTTATTCATCATAGAAGCTTAGATATTGCTTTTCAGTTAACGGGATTAAATTGCAGCGTAGAAAAGTCATCGTTGACTGATATGCACCTAAATTGAATCAGCAATTTTTTACATAATATCCATCTCACATTCGAAGTTTGGTGCATTTATAGCATATATAGAATCTAAGATATTTGTTACTTTTAACTGGGGGGGGGGCAGAGAGTGGAATATCAGCATAGCAGTGTTACCTGTCGGGCGATATATCCCAAAAGCGAATAAGCACTAATTTAAATCAAGGAAAACTATCAGGCTTGGATAGATTCTGTCCATTGTTTTGTGAGAAACAGCATTCACAAAATTTTACTAAAACACACTTAAATAGACACGCAGACATTTTCTAAAAATGGCCGGATCATGTTTAGGACTTTTCAAAACGTGTAAATTCATCGAAAACTGGAAGTTGAAAAATTTCACGAATCCAATACTTTTTTCTTATGTATGTAAAAAAATATTAAGAAAAATATTAGTTAATAAGATTCATCAACATTTTCTGAGTTTCAACAACGTATTTTGACGAATTTTGTATGAACTGAATCTGTAGCTCAGGCAATTTTTAACGTTTTCATTTGTCAATTCCTTTGAATTTTTTTCTAGAACCTTTCTTTATACTCGTTCCCATTATAATTTGCTTCTTTCGCTTCTAATATTGGAGTGCCTGTCACGTGTGTATTTTTTGAGGTACTTAAGTAATAATAATTTTAAAAAAAACTGTTTATTATTAAGCATATGTCTTAATAATTATATGTATTTGTATTACTAACTATAAAATAGCATCTGTGCTTCAGAAATTTTCAAATAATGGAGAATTAAGCGGTAGTTGTGATTTAAGTAAATTGATTATGTAGGATTAATAAATAAATAACATAAAATTTTCTAAACAGAAATCTGGAGTCTTAACTTATTTTTCTACTTGTTTTTCTTTCTTAATATCTTGGCATTTGAAAGGGATATTTTTGTATGGGACATTTCCTATAAAATCATTTATTTTACTTTATTTATTTGTAGATGACATAAATTTTTAAATACACAATTCTAGAAAACTTACAATCAATTTTCTTAATTTAAAAAAAAAAAAAAAAAAAAAAAAAAAAAAAAAAATGTCTAAGTAAAATATTACGATACTTTCATTCAAAGTTTTTCATATTAGGCTACTCTTAGAAATTATATATATATATTTTTTTCGAAAATAATATAAAGTTTCACTTTTTCAAATCTTTCAGCTAAAGTTACAATGTAACAAAATGAAATTAAAGTATTAAAACATATTCCATACTTTATCAACTAATCCATGTTACAAATATTTTTTATTTCTCTAAAGTGGTATTTAAATTTTCAAATGTAGCTTTTCTGTAGAATTTATTTTTTTCCTTAACTAATTAAAATAATTCTTTCATAAGTTTTAAAGCTTCATTTAAACCTTTTCTGATTTCTTTCTTAAATACATCGCATTTCATACATGCGCCGAGGGCAAGAAATAATAAATTTTTATTTTTATTCTAAATTCTTCTATTTTATTATCTGAATGACTTTTTTTTTATTTTATTATTTGATGTAAAAAACAGTAAATGATTAATTTTGAATAATACTTTTACATTTTTATTTATCTTCTATACATAAATTAGAAAGCACTGGATTTGTGGAAGTTTGCAATCCACAATTTTGATAGATTTGTACGTTTTGAGACACTTTTAATACTATTTGACATTTTTTTGAAACTGTATGCCTGTTTATGTATACGTTTATACATGTATATATAGAGATAGGAGAGGAGGGTATTATGGAATAGTCGGGAAATATGGAATACCGAGGTTTCGGCTCTGATTAGTGCTGCTTTTTGTTATACGTTGGTTTTTTTTTTTAGCTGAAAATATTTTGTCCATCAATTTAAAAGTTCATTTTTAAAGATGGCGTGTCGGGTATTATGGAATACTAGGTATTTCATGGTATCATCTGAAATTGACTTCATGTATTCAACTAAAGAAACAGAAAATAAAAATGCCGAATGTATCTTCTGTCACAGAAAATTCTCTGAAGAGGATTTTATGAAGTCTAATTAGTTTTTCTATGGTTTAAACAGTTTAAACCACCTATTCCATATTACACGACAATTTCATATTAACCTCCATTTGTAACTTTTTTTTAAAGTAAACTTTTTATAACAAAAAAAAAAAAAAAAAAAAAAAAATTGGATTTTTTTTTTTCATTGACAATTTATTACAAATAATTACACTATGTATTCATCATGATTTTGGGGATTTTTATTAAAAACAAGTAAAGCTGTTCTAAGAAACGTAAATGGTATTCCATAATACCCTCCTCTCATCTATATATATATCTGTGTGTGTATATATATAATCTCGTCTATACGTACCAATACAGTTTCCAAAATAGAATCACATCTTAGAATTTTAACAATAAGAACCGTAATTTAAATTGTTAACTTTAAAATAAATTAAATTTATTTATTTATATTTTATTTTAAAGAAATGAAGCTAAGAATATCTTTTACTGTATAATTTATTTTCATAATCCATAAGCGAAAAGAGAGAAAACTAAAAGAAAATTGATATTACAAAAGATCCTTGAGAAATTCGGAAAAAAATATATTCCTTCGAATTAATTCAGTTAATATTGTATATTGACACTAAACTAGAAAATCCTCTGCCTAATTTGCAGATATCCTATTCAGAAACATATTTCGCAAAAGTAGTAAGAAATAAATTTTATTTTTAATGCATTTGAGGAAAATATCAGAATAATTACTTCTTTTTAGGGTATCTTCAAAAATTTCTTGCGACTTTTTTTATATGTGATATATACATATATGTTTTTTTTTTTTTTTCTATCTCATCTATACGTACCAAATGCAATTTCCAAATTTTCTATTAGGGATAGGAAACCTCCAGAACAGAAGATCAGCATTTTTTGATTTTGAATTTCCTTTTCCTCTGTATTTCCTCCTCCTTCATCCAAAAGACATGGTTCTCTTGCAATCTGATTACTTTTATCTCCCGGTAAAAAAAGAAAAGAAAAAAGTTTTCAGAGTCGAATCTGCAATTCACTGAAATCACTTTCAAATTTTCCCTGTGAAATTTCCCGAGGGCGCTCCCTAAGGCTGTTTTTTTTTTTTTTTTTTCTCATTTTTTTTAAACGAGATGCCTGATGAAATATTTTAGTTAAATCTATCTGAGTGTGAATATAAAATTAAATCGTATTTTTCCCTTTTTGCCTATCAAATTTACTCATTTTCCTTATAACGGAATTTATTTTGATTAAAAAAAGAGAGAAGGAGAAGGATAATTAAATGAAAAGAAACAAGATTATTTCGACTGCAAATATATATTTTTAAAAATTGAATTAATGTTGCTCAAATTTTATTAGAATTTTTATTTAAAAAGGAAATTAGTTCGAAGTATTTTTTGACAGAAACGAAACACTAGCATGCTTCAAATTTAATTTATATCCCAGTGACTAATGAAGTAGTGATAAGAGTAATTGAAAACTAAAGTGTAATACTATTTTTTCTCCCTTAAATAAATAAATAAATAAATAAATAAAAAATCAATCTTTCACTACATATTAAGTTTTTTTTCTTCTTCTTCTTCATTTTTGAGATGCGCATCATACACATCGTGAAATTTGCATAAAAGCATTCATTTATATTTTTTAATTCACACATTTTAAATTTATCTTTTGTAACTGTTTAGATCAGATTATGAAATCACAGTAGTTTTTTTTTTAGAAAAATATAATTGATATCAAACTGAATGTGCTGCTTGGTATTCTCCTTGTAATCTAATTCTGTAACCTTATATCCAAAAATTGTTTATTAAAGAGAAACTTGATGGAATAAAACTGATTAAAAAACAGGGTGTTATACAGGATGCAAATCAAATTCGCCAGTAGGCTTTTATCTTCGCAACAATTGGTTGCAGACATATACTTCCGATTACAAAATGTTTTAAAAAATGTAATCATTTTTGATAGTGTATGTTTAAATTTTAAAAAATTATTTTTTTATTATTACAGAAAATAATTTTTTATACAGTCCCTGAATCTCAAAAGTCATATTTAGTAAACGTTTATACTCATCCTGATAAATGTAACACAAAAAGTTTCTGTGCGCCCAAAATTGATCGAGATATTTAGTTTCAAAGCTTAGGATTTTTCCACATTTATTTGGACCTTCATTAAGGGGTCGGTTAAAAAATCCTTAATAAAGCTTCAGAAAATGCGAAAAAATACCAAACCTTGAAATTAAATATCTCGGTCAATTTTGGGTGCACAGATGTGAAACTTTCTGTGTTATATTTGCTAGTATTAGTATCAAATTTTACTAAAAAGGACTATAGGTACCTGGGGACTGTATAAAAATTTAGTTTTTGCAGGTTTTTTTTTTAAATTTTATTTATTTTATATTTTATATTTATTTATTTTTTAATCTAAACACGCTTCATCCTAAACGCTTACATTTTGAAAAACATTTTGTAATCGAAATTATATGTCTGCAACCATTGGTTTCGGAGATAAAGTCCTCCATGCCACTTTACTTTGCACCCTGTATATTGCAAGAACGAAAAAATAATATATATATATATATTTATTTATATATATATATATATTACCTATTCAGTCTTATTTCTATTTCTCCGACTATTTAACTATGGTAAATTTTTTATCAAGCTTATTCGTTTCTGTTATTATTATTATTATTATTAGTAGTAGTAGTAGTAGTAGTAGTAGTAGTCCGACAGGATTATTTCTTTCAAACAGCGATTTTGCGTTGTCGCCATTTATTGTATTACGCCTTGAATGAATGTGCAAACATTTTTGTTTTTATTTAAAATATATAAATCTGAAAGTTTGCCATTGTATCTGTCCTGATTATTAGATTTTATTTTACTTATTTTTACTTTCTTTTATATATGTAAGAAAAAAGTGATGTATTCTTGAAGGTTCTAGTCTTTTTAGACCCGGCGTGCAAAAAATGACAGGAGAGGGGCAAACCAAAATAAACTTGCCTAATATTTCACCCTTCGCATTTTTTAAATGAAAAGCTATATGACTAATTAATTTTAAATATTTTAGAATAAAAATTTCAAATTGAATCGCTTTTTTTTTTCCATTCAATCTTACTTATTTTTCTTATATACAGAAATAGTTTTGTTTTGTATAAAAGTCTTGAGTTTTCTTTTTGGAAGCATTTTAGGTGGGTAGTGAAAGTTTTCCTAATTAGACGAAATATGAAATCTTGCATTCTGTAATTCTTGTAAGAATGATTTACGAGATATAATGAGATAATTCGGTGATGTTTGTAAAGAAAATATTACTAATTTAGATATATTTTAGTATTGGCAAAATTTGTTTCACAGCGATAGATGTGTAGAAATTAAAATTATAAAATAACCGCAAAGCTCCAATAATGTGCTGCGTGTAAAAACTTGAAAAGTAAAGCTTTCGAATATGATTGTTTTAATTTTTTTTTTTTTTTTCTTCAACATATGAATGTACATTTTTTAAATAGAAAGTGTCAGTAAAATACATAATATTATTTCACAAAGGTTTTCATTTTTAAAGAAGCAGAAAAACACCATTGTAACAAATCCTTCACATTTTCGATTAAAAAATAAACAAAAATGCAACAGTATTATTTTAAATATCATAACATGTTTAACTGCTTGAAATTTGTATAGTTTTTATTGATGATTATATACAAATCTGCGTAGTTCGAATTATTCAATCGAGTTTCAAATTTCAGGACTTTAATCTTTTAACTTTCGAGAATGCACGATAAATTTATTCACTTAATATTATGAGTATCTTGTTTATTTCCTGTATTTTGAATTCAATTTGGAAATTTAATTTTAAATCGAGAATTATGAAACTGAATTGTCGTAATCAATTGGAATAATATCCAAATACGATTTATATTTATTTTTAATTTTTATCATGTAGGAAACTTTATTAAACTTTCATTAACAATTTTCAATAAATATCCAATTTCCTGTTTTGTATATATACACAGACAGACACACAAACATATATAAATAGTAAATTCTTAGCATTTGCTTACAGTACACAGAAATATACACTTTTTGCATGCAACATACAACCATCGCCTCTGATGACGTATTGTATGCTTATTTGTATGCGTAGTTGTTTACAGAATTGAAGTATTGTCTGCTTACAGTTTAAAAGTTTTTCATTAATTTTCATTTTTTAAATTTTTCATGCTCTCCAGGTCATGTCACTTCATTTTATACAATGTATAGAAAGATATCTATAATGTTATATATATATATATATATATATATATATAGATAGATAGATAGATAGATAGATACGTTCGTGTTTTGGCTACAGAGTCTTGCATCATATAATGATCTAAAAATTTGAATTTAAAGGTGTTTTCTTTACTGCTTTACCTAGTTATAATGAGAAACTACTCAAAATTATTTTCAGAGTTTAAGTATTTTATTTTTGAATTAAAATATTAATTTCTTGTCACATCAATATGAAAAATAAAAAATATATATGAATTCGATAATTTAAAATTCGATAATCTTAGATAACTTTTAGATAATCTTTAAAGAATATATTTTGATTAATAAGTTCTTTCAAAATACACTGTTATCTTGACATTGGAATTCTTATTGATTCTAAATAAGTTTTCTCAATACTTTGTTCTGGTGTATTAGAAGTTTTCTAATATCTTAACAAACTAATTAGTGTAGTTCAATCTTTTACTCTAAAATTACTAACGTTTGACAGTGCTGTGGAATACACATAGGCTAAGTTTTACAGATATTGATTTAATGTGGCGAATATCTTTGTAGGATCCTGTTAGCCTGTTTATTTTTAAAATAAACTTTAAAAAAAAACGGGAGTTAATAATTTCAGGTATTTAAAAATATTTTATTGAAGATAAGATTCAGGCAGCATATACAAATAAAAATGATATAAAATAATATTATTATTAACATACATAAAAATTTATTTAAAAAAAATTCATAATATAAAGAAATCAATGTATATTTTAAAAATATTTTCAACAAACTTAAAAATTATTCAAATAACTTGCACGTGTATTAAAATAATTTGAATTTTTAGAAGAACAAATTAAAAAATAATATTTTTTTAAATTTTCTTACTTTAAGACTGCCATTTTATTTCGAGTCTTAAGAATTATTTTTAAAAACAGCAATTATTGTAAACAGCAAGTAACTGTGAAGATGTTGCATTTAATTTGCATTTAAAATTGAAAATCAAATGTCATGGGTTTAGACTAGAGTATAAAAGTTAGAAGGATTTTATTTACTCAGAAACGACATTTTATCTGCAAAAATTGTCAGTCTTATTTTAAAAAAGAATTTAAACAGCGTTTTACAATTTAATATTATTATTTCACATCAGCAATCGTTTAGTTATTTTTGTATCAAATATCGTTATAGAATACAGCGGATAACATATCTTCAACGGTCATTTTTTGAAACGAAACAAAATAAATATTTTAAAGTTCAATAAATGAGATAATCTTTCTATCTCATCTTTTTACTTTCGTTTTATATAATAATGCCGTTATTTAAATATTGAAGTACAAGAAAAATGTCATTGCGTTATAAACGTATTAGAAAAAATCTGGTGTGAAACAACCACAAGACCTCCATTACCCACCATTACACGTATTATTATTCAATTTTTAGAGATAATGTGATCAGATGACATAAAATTGACTTAAGTAGAAACCTAAAATTTTTCCGGTAAGAGAAACTTGATATACGTGTAAAGACATATAAAACAAAGTTTTAATAGCGAGTTAAGAAATAAGAAAAAAAAATAGTAAAGTTTTTTTTTAACGATTTTCGATTTTTAACAATTTTCGGCATCTAAAACTGACGTACCTAAGCAAAATGACTATTGATCTTACTATAATAACCACGTAACACATGAGGAAGGATATCTGAAATGGATTAAAGTAACAATTTTCAAGAAAATCGTTAGAGCCGTTTTTGAGATATCAACTTTTACCAAAACTTCGTATACTCAATTTATGACCGAAAACAATAACTACATACAAAAGGATATCTAAAAAAGAGTTATTATGCCGATTTTGAAAAAGATCTGTGCTGCCGTTTTTAAAGCAACGCACTTGCAAAACCTGAAATTGAGCTTTTTATACAGGACGCCTACCAATTATCCTGAACTATATCATTCGAAAGGACATCTAATAGAGTGTTTATATAGCAATTTTGAAAAAAATCGTCTGGGCCGTTTATTGAGATACGAACTATTGGTCCCACTTCCGGTTTCCGATGTCTCACTTCCGTTTTTCTAATTTTCACCAAAATTCGGAAAAATTATGTGTACACCAGACCTGTCAAAATTCAAAAGTTTCGCCGTTCTATCTTTATTAGTTTCGGAGATATAATAGTCAGAAGATTCCCCCCCCCCCCCCCCCACACACACATACTGACCAATTGTCGAAAACTACTTTTTTGGACTCAGGGGACCTTAAAACGTGTAAATCAGGTGAAAACTCGATATCGAATTTTTGGACCGAATACAATACTTCCATTAGTCGGGTAATGGAAGTGAAAAACAGTTAAGTGGCTTTAAGAATTTCGCCATGAGAAAAATGAGATGGAGAAACACATTAAATTTTAATTAGAACAAGTATAGACTATGAAAAGTATAACTTTTTAGAAAACGAATTTTCATGTTGTGTTTTCAGATTTACTAGCTTTAAATAAACAGCACGGTGATTTGCTATAGTTTTATCTCGTTTTTAATTTTTCATTGGAGAATTATTTAAAATGTTTACAGTATGTAAATTAAGTATATGTTAAAATAAAGCCTAGGGGAATATGCACGAATAAATAAATAAATAAATAAATCAAGCTCAAACAAATTTTTGTTGATAATAATGTTTTAGTTTCTTCTTTCCTGTTTTATTTTTCCGTTAATTTATTTATTTATTTATTTATTTTTTTTTTTCCGGTCGCAATATTTTTTATCTAAAAATTTTGTAAATTTAATCAATTGATTTAATGGCAATTTCTGTAAGCTGTTTTATGATGGAAAAATCTTTTATTTAAAATAAAGCTGATTTAATGTGTTAAAAATGTTTATTTGAACTTTGCGATTCGTTTCATGAAGAAGAAATTGGGTTGGGATCATTAATGTTGCACTAGAGTTTCACAGTAGGCTATTTGCGAACAGCCTGGGATTAACAAAAAGACAGTGAATAAAATAAAAGTAACGCAATATTTATTTTATTTTGTCAATCAATAAAGACCTTGAATTTTTTTTTTTTTTCTTTGTAGCATACACGAACAGCTTTGCCGAATTTCACTTTTACTCATAAGTTTTTATACTTAAAATAATCATTTTTTTTTTTTCTTCTTTTTCTTTCTTCTATACATATAAGAAGAAAGTATTGGAATTCCTGAAAATTTTTGTCTTCCAGTTTTCGATGGATTTACATGTTTTGAGATGACACGATATGATCATTTTTAGAAAAATGTCTGTCCATCATGGAAAATAATTTAAGCAAAAAATAATTTTTCTTTGGGAAAATATAGGAGAAAGTCTTGACGCCCCCCCCCCCCCTGGAAAATTCTAATAAGCATTTTTTTTCTTTAACTTTAAAACTATGCTACCAGAATTTTATTTTAAGAAAAATAATTTTTCAGGTTGTGCCCCCCCCCCCCCCCCGAAATTTTTTTCTGGCGACGCCACTGGTCTTGTGGTGGCTACAAAATACCAGTTTTTTTTTTTGTTGTTGTTGTTGTTTTCTGGAATATATTTTTAATCATGACCTTATATTGTAGTCTTAAGGAAATAATTTAAAAAGAATCTATATATGCCTATATATATATATCGATGAGGTTTCACATAAATAAGTCTAATAGATATAAATGTATTTGCTATATAAATATTATACTTGGAACTATTTTATTGAAACGGTGGCAATCCGAGAAAAGGCAATATGCTTTAGCAAATAAAACTAATATTTGCTAAAATCCTTATCCAGAAAATACCCTCCTTTTCAGAAAATTCATTTTCTCTCAATTCAAACATGTTGGTAACACCTGCAGAATTCAAACAAATAGACATCGTGATGCTATCTTTTCATGGGCGATTTTTAAATTCAGCTGATAGAATATGTATAAGAAATACATACGAAATGTTTGCATGGAATTTTCAGACATCTTTTGCTAGTATTATTGCTGCAGAAATTCACAAACTCAACTGTGAATCGGAATTCATATGAGAAAGCTTTCCTCGTGACAGCCTTTAGCATCTCCGATGGGTGAGAAAAAATGGAACAATAAATCTCCGGGATTCTTACGACCGACCGTTTTTTTCACTTGTATTGTGATGGTTCTTTTACATCTAGTCTGTGACTGATGCTGGTGAATAGAAACTGAATGTTGAAAAAAAAAAAAAAAGAATGTTGTGAATAGCTAACCATTTTTTTTTATTATTTATTTATTTTTAAATAATCATTAAAGCTTATATTTATTGGGTTGTTCGGAAAGTAATTTCGTTTTTCTCAGCGGAGGACCTAACTGTATTTTTTTCACACCATCTTAACAATTAAGCTGCAATACCATTATATATGATGACAGCCGATATAGCATGGCTTGCTTGTGAAAAAGTTCGTTTTATTCTGCTCAATATGTTTTGATTGGTGCCCTATCAAATAAAGAAAATCGGAAGCCACATTTTCGGCATATTTTATTTTTGCTATCAAAAAGGCGAAAATACTGTTCAAACAAGGAAAATAGAAAACGATATGTATACAGAAAAATTTTTTAAAGAACGCCTTCGTCAAAACTGGTTTATCAAATTTTGTTCCGGGAATTTTGACGTTGAAGGAGCATTACGTTCTGGAAAACCAGTTTATGCTAATGAAGACAAAATAAAGTATTGATTTATGAAAACTGCCAAATAACAACTCGTGAGATCGCCAAGAAATCGATCAAAATGGAGAATATATAATTCAAAAAAATATTTATACAATATAAGAAAATCGTCTTTCATTTTCAAAGGAAAAAACGAAATTATTTTCCGAACAACCCAATAGATTCCTTTGTCATGGTCGATTTTTTTCCTGTTTCCTGTTCACTTTTTTTTTTTTTTTTCTGTTCGAAATTAAGAGTAAAATGACGTTCTTCGGGGGTAATTTTTAACTTATCGGGTAAAATACGTAACCGAAAATAAGTACGAAATGTTTCGACAGAATTTTCATATATTGTAGAAGATATTATCAAACACTGGAATTCAAAATATCAACTTGAATAGTAAGTAATTCACATGGAAAAACTTTCCTCGTGATGAATTATAGCCAGCATCTCCAAGGAGAAAAATGACGCGATAAATCTTTGAATTCTTATTTGCATACGTTGTTTATTTATATTGAGTTGATGCAAAAGTTCGTCTAGTTTTTGGCATTAGATTGAATTACATAGCAAGAATAAAGTATCGTCTGCTCTGTACATATATTAATGCTTAGTTGTTTAAGAGAAAGAGTCGGAAGGAATTTAAATGAGTAATTGAATAGAAAACTATGCATGAAAATTATGTATTTCATGTTTTGTTAAGCATTAGAAATAATAGATAATAATGAAATTTTTTGATATATTACGATTTTCTCTTTGTGGAAAAAAAAGAATAATGTTTCTGTGAGGAGAATAAAATTTGATGATGTATATAGTGATTATATCAAATATATTCGACGCGTCATAAATGGTTCAGAATATTACGTATGTGAATGATTACATTAAGGAAACTTAATCACATTAAGGAAACTCAGCGTTCCCTTGTCACCACTGAACCTTTCATATAAAAGTTTACTTTTTCATTATATATATACAGTAAGACCCCGCTTAACGCTGTTTCATTTAGCGCTGTTTCGGTTTAGCGCTCTTTTATTTCCCCTGTGGATTCCCCGAAATTGCTCGCAGCAGTACGGGGATTCCCTGAAATTGTGCGCGCGCTGTTTCGCATTACACTCTACTTTGATGGAACGTATCCCCCGCGTTAAACGGGGTCTTACTCTTACTGTATATATATATATATATATATATATATATATTGATCTATATTAGGTTTATTCAACTAAATAAATATTCAGAAAACAACTCTTATGATTTTTGACATATTTTTTACAGATTTAAAACCGTTATATTGCGTTTTCTTAGTTTGCTTTTTTTTACTTCCATTACCCTACTATCGGAAGTAATGGAAGTATTGTATTCGATCCAAAAATTCTATATCGAGTTTTCATCTGATTTACATGTTTTAAAGCCTCTTGGGTGCAAAAAAGTAGTTTTTGGCAATTGGTCAGTGTGCGTGTATGTCCGTATGTATGTATATCTGGAATCTTCTGGCTATCATGTCTCCGAAACTAATAAAGATAGAACTACGAAACTTCTGAATTGATACAGGTCTGGTGTACAGATGGATTTTCCAAATTTTGGTGAAAATTAGAAAACCGGAAGTAGGTCATCGGAAACCGGAAGTGGGACCGTGAGTCCGTATCTCAAAAACGGCTCAAACGATTTTCTTCAAAGTTGTTATATAAACACTCTATTAGATATCCTTTCGAATGATACAGTGGGTTAATTCAGGAAAATTAATAGGTGTACTGTATAAATAGCTCCATCTCAGGACTCGCAAGTGCGTTCCTTTAAAAACGGCTGTAGGGATGTTTTTCAAACCCGTCAAATAAACTCCTTTTTAAATATCCTTTTCTATGTAATGAATGTTTTCCGGTCAATTGTTGAGCATGCCAGGTTTTGGTATAAGTTGGTATCTCGAAAATGGCTCTAATGATTTTCTTGAAAATTGTTACATAAATCAATTTTAGATATAATTTTTCATGTATTACGTGGTTATTTATTACAAGTAAATTAACAATCGTCCTGCATTAATTTTAGATATCGGAAATTGGTGCTTCAAAAAATAATTCTACCATTTTTTTTTCTTATTTTTTAGCTTGCTATGTAAACTTTGTTTTGTATGTCTTTATACGTGTATTAAGTTTCTCATACCGGAAATTTTTGAGAACACTATCCCCCCCGCCCCCCCCCATAAAAAAAAAAAAAAAAAAAAAAAAAAAGAAAAAAAAAGAAAAAAAAATGCATATAATACGTGTAATAGTGGGTAATGGAAGTCGTGTGGTTGTTTCACACCAGGTTTTTTTTTTAATTCATGAATTCAGGACCTTTAAAATGCTAAACAGATATTTAAGAAAAGACTTAACTTTTTTGGAAGTTTAATAGGAACCTCTTGAAAAAAAAAACACGGGATGGATTTTGAAATTTATTAAATAGTTTTTTTATTATTATTATTAAAACTGCAGGTCTACATAAAAATTTGCAAAAAAAAAAAAAAAAAAAAACTTTATTTTTGTTACATTTTTTTTATTTTTAATGCTTTTTCTTTCAACGATAATACTAAATCGAACACTAATTCTTTTTAAGTAAGTTCTATTAAATATCAAAAAAATATTAGTCTAGTTCTTAAATATCTGTAGACGTCTTAGCCTTTTGAAGATCATGTATTCATAATAAAAAACGCAAACTGAGAAAACAGAATTTAAATATATTTCAAATCTGGAAAACATACATATATCAAAAACCATAAGAATGGTTGCCTTAATATATATTTTATTGAACAAACCTGATGTAGTTCAGTTTATAAATAATTAATCGAAATATAATCTTTTATATGAAAACATCACTGGTGCTAAGTCCTCTTAAATTTGAATGGATATCAGCGTAGTTGAATGTGTGTCGCATAAATTAACGAAGAAAATTTGGAATAAGGAAATTCATGCTGGCTATTCACTGTAGAACGTGCAGCAAAATTTATCCATTTTGAAGCAGACGCGCACAAATGGTGAACAATTGATTGTGCATAATAATTTTAAGCTTAAGAGCTCGTATTCGATGTGCGAACATTCATTTTCAACCAGCGTACGAGTTAATTTACATCCGAAATAAATAATCCGAAGAATGACTTACTGTCAATGATAAGCATTTAATGAAACTTGAAACGTTTGTTAAATGCTTAATGCTTAATGCAAAGTGTTTACTAATTAGGGTAACTCTAGGATAGATGGCCATAGAGGACAGATGGTCATTCTAAATATTTTACAAACTTGCTCATAGATGGCAACATAAACTTTGTTCATAGGAAATAGTTCAATGAGTTCATACATTGCGACATGCAGCTGTACTTTTCGGTTATTAAAAATAAGTGAAATTTTACTGTTTATTTAATTTAGTGGTAGAATATTTTTGTTGGGTTAGGTATCTGAATGTTTTACAATACCTACGATACATTTTGTTACACTGTACGGACTTTAAAGGCACGTATATACGAGGTCTGGCAGAAAATTAATGAGACTGACGATACTGCAAGCGATCTAGCAACCCTGCGCTGTTGTCCTTGAGAGAGCACGTGTATCAGAACCCTCCCATAGCTCAGTTCGAGTTTCTACTCCGTCCGTTAACTACGTGATTTTTGAGACTGCGATTAGTGAAGTTGTGTTTTTGTTGTACGTCACGCAAAATGGAACAGCGGAATTTGGAGCAACTTTGTGCCATTAAATTTTGTGTTAAGTTTGGAGAATCGGCAAGTGTGACGTTTGAAAAGTTAAAACAGGCCTATGGGGAACATTCTTTATCCCGAGCTCAAGTTTTTCGCTGGCACAAAGCGTTTTTGGAAGGCAGAGAAAATGTTGAAGATGAACAACGTTCAGGGAGGCCTTCAACTTCGAAAACCGACGAAAACATCGAACGTGTGAAAACTCTTGTGAGATCAGACCGTCGTTTAACAAACTGTTAACAAAATTTTATATAGCCGTCCTTGAAAGGCTCAGAAAAGGGGTCATTCACGTGAGACCAGACATTGCAGAGAAATGGTTGCTCCGTCATGACAACGCCCCATGTCACACTGCCCTCTCCATAACAGAATTTTTGACCTCAAAAGGCATTCCTGTGGTTCCCCATCCCCCTTATTTCCCTGACATCAGTCCCTGTGACTTCTTCCTTTTTCCTAAACTGAAAAATATCTTCAAAGGCCGTCATTTAGGGACTTTAGAAATCATCCAAAAGACTGTAACGGACATGCTGAAGAGCATAACGGTTGAAGACTTCCAGCGCTGCTACGAACAGTGGGAACAACGTCTCCATCGGCGTGTAGCTGCCCAAGGGAACTACTTTGAAGGGGATAACATTGATGTTTGAAAGAAATAAAAATTTTGTTAAGTAAAAAAAATCAGTCTCATTACTTTTCTGCCACACCTCGTATTCCAATCTTCGCTTCTATGACTAAAACAAAGACGTACAATGGCGAAGTGACGCTTTAAATTGGGTGGCTATTTGTCCTTCAATTTCAGGAGAGACAGCCATCTTTAAAACATCAAACACTCATGAGTTACCATTACCAACAAAAATGCTTTATAATATTGCGCCAGTTTCAGGGCTCGAAATCAGTGGTCGTTAGTTGTATTTTGCAACTAAATATTTAGTTTTGACTACCACAATTCTATACCTAGTCGTCACTTAGACGCCTAACATTATTTTACACCTTCAGTGTGTAGTTATAATGTGCAATGAAAATAAAGGCAATAGCAAGAAAGTAGAATTAAATTGTTAGCTTTCTTGTAAAAATATTAGCGACAGCACAATTTTTAAAATGGAAAAACTGTGTAGATAATGTATCAGTATTTAAGTAATTATAGTTAATGTACAACGTTTACGAATATGTTTCTATGTATGCATAACAATTTTAAAATGGCACCTTAGTACAACATAATAACCACTAAGAAAACAATGTTAGTTGCCATTTGCACCCAACTTGCTGATTCTAATTTTGACCCTTGGCTAGTTCCTAATGTAACCATGACAAAAACAGAAAATGTGCCAATAGTATTTATGGCACGCTTAATGGCAAAAAAGTAGTCATGGTTTGACAGCACGAGAAAATATAGAAAAAGCTCGGAAACTTTTCCATCCCAGAAACAGACAAAGTTGATAAAAAAGCTTAAAACCGTGAAAAAGTAAAAAAATAAACAAAGACCCGATACTTCCAGCAGCGAAGAATACGAAATACATCTGAAATTATCATATTCTAGAGATTCCGTGCTAATAGACTTTGATGAGAATCACTCTATTGGTTGTGGTGGCGAATACAATACCACAACCAAAACGAATGGCTGAATAAATGCATACGGTGCTTGAAGTGGTTCCATGAAACGTGTACAAACTATCAAGACCTTTGCCAAAAATGTGGTAAAATTTTACGAAAAGTGAAGAATTAAAATTATACTTCAAATTCTGTTTATTCGAATTTTATTGGATCTTTACAAATTCTGTTTTTTTTTTTTTTTTTTTTTTTTTTTTCATGATAACTATGTAAAATGCTGTTTTAACTTGGCCTTTTTTTTTCTTCTTCTTGAACTAGATGGCCATCTCTTCTCGACTTAAAGGGGAGATGGCCATCAGCCATTTTAATTTCAGACTATGTTTACGACTTTTTTCCTGCATATTTAGTTATTTTTTGACCAAAAAAAAAGATAAGCTTATGCATAAGAATTTTAAATATGCACAAATATTTGATACATTTGCATTTTAAGAATTTTATTTCAATCTTTGAAAACTATGACCATCTATCCTAAACTAACTCTATAATTCACTACGAGCTGTCACCTGATAAACAAGCCATTAGAATGAGAACTACGATCCACAACTGAATGAATTATATGCAACAAAGAAACAGCCTGGTTTATTTAGCATAAAGTGATTGTGTTCCGCCAAGACAATACTGGACCGTAAATAGCTTTGACCGTCAGACAAAACTTTCTTTAATTTATTTCCATTCACCGTATTCCTCCAATCTTGCTCTCTTTCACAAGTGCTAATTTGTGATTGGTTTTAAAAAATTAGTTTACATTGTACATAATTCAGCGTCAAATTTATAGCTGCTCAGTTGTAACAGAAAGCACACAGAAAGAAAAAAAAAAAAAAAAAAAAAAGGAAAAGGTTAAATTTAACTATTTGAACGCCAAATATGAAATAGTCATAGCCAAATTACATTCACTTTCGTTTAATGCCAAAGAACTTAAATTTATATCCAGCAGCTTTAATCCTTAAATTGTTAGGCGAAGTCTTAACATTACGTCTAAAATTTTCCCTGTTGCATAAGTTTAAAATAATGCAAATTAAATTACAAATTTGCATTTATATTGCATTACATTACAATACATTTACATTATGATAAATTTACTAGGCCTATACATTTACATTTGTTTGCAGGCGATATAAATGCGCTCTTATTTGAAAATACTGCTTATGAGAATTCCATTTTTAGTAATTATTTTTAGCTTCTCTACTATGACTCGGCTGGTAATAATTCTTAAACTACTACACTTGATTTAATCATGCGTCATATATATATATATATATATATATATATATATATATATATAAATGATAAATATAAGAATTTTTAACATTAAATTTATAGCATTTAATAGATACATGCTAATACCAACACAACAAAATAAAACTGATTGTAACACATTACAATATTTCAAGAAAATCGAAGATCAGCTCTTGAAAAAAGTTTCCCAGTTAGACTGTTTCAAAGTAAATTAGATGATAAAAACTTTGCATATATAGAACATTTTAAAAGTCATCTCAAGAAATTGTAATTCATATAATTAATTTTTCTTTATTTATTACTAATTTTACTTCTCTAATTCAAAGTTATATTTATTTATTTATGGCTGAATATCACATAAATGTGCATTTTAGTGTTTCAGGTCTTTATTATTAATTTTAAGCAAATAAATTGTAAAATTTTATTATTATTATTTAGAAGTACCTTTTTAAAAAAGCATCAAATCATAAAATGTGAGTTTATAGCAATTTCAGTATTTTTTAGAAAATTTTAAACCTTATAACCGTCATTTTCGTGACTGTCTCCAAGACCAAATGTTTACATACAAAGTATGTTTTTTACTAAAAAAAATAAAATGATAATTATAATAATTGTTAATTCTTGTAAAAAAAACTATTTGTTTTCAAAGGAAATTTTTTTTTCTTTTTAATTACGTTAATTTTCATGCATGTGTAATTAAAATGCTTGTATGCAAGTCTTCACGTCATTTTCGTGACACATGAAAATAACTTCATATATCATCAAGGGATGGTGCCACCATTCACTTTTTTTAAAGTTTAAGATCAGAAATCAACATTGACGATATGTGGGGAAAAAAAATCTCAAGAAAATTGAAAACAGGTAAGAGTTAACATTATTTTTATTGTTTACATGCTGTGCGTACTTTTATTGCTTGTCATTTTCGAGATGCATAAAAAATAAAAAAATATTATTATAAAATTTAGAACAAAGTTTTATTTTAATATAGAATGACGACCAGAAGAAGAAAATGTGACGATATCGGCTTAGTGAAAGCATGTTTTTCAGTACAGAACGAATTATTGACGATTTGTCATTTTCGTGACGGTCATTTTTGTGACGTCACGAAAATGACATTTGTTGGAGATTTACTATTTTGTAAGCCCTGGATTTAAATAATTTTTTATTTTGAATTAAAAGATTTGTTGGTGTAGGATAAGCTTTATATTTAAATATTTAAAGTGCTTTCCGGTATCCAGGTAAATATAAAAAAATTACATACGACATTAATATTAAGATACAATTAAAAAAGCAAACTTTTATTTATTTATTTATTTATTTATTTATTTATTTATTTTTGCCCCCTTTAAGGTGTCATTGAGAATGTTACTCAAAATATTTTACTTGTGTTATTTATGGCAAGATGCAGAAAAAATAATTTGCATGGCTTTACAAAGAGGATGTCCATGAAATTCAAGTGCCACATATTCTGTGCAAAATTAGGAATTCTCCTGAACCTGCTTCAAATAGATATTTTAAACTTCAGGATGAAGATTTTAATAATGTTCAAAATGCTTTTTCTGAATTTATTCAGTTAATCATTAAACTTGTAACTATAAGGATTTTAATACAATAAAATTGCTTGATATTCTCATTATTGCTCTTTCTTTTCCCTTCACAATCTTTTCTCTATTGTTCTAATATGTTCCATTTTTAATATTATATGGTCCTATTGCATTGACAAACAATGTTATTTCAGTGAAAAATAGTCATTTTGACAAATATTGTCATTTCAGTGACAAACAGTCGTTTCAGTGACAAACATTGTCATTTCAGTGACAAACCAGTCATTTCAGTGACATCATTTTTTGACATCTTTAAATGCTATAATTAAAAATTTAATGCAAGTAAACTAATTATTTCCAGTTTATAGTCAAGAGGTATGCAGTCTATGATATTTCCCATTGATATAATTTATGTTTATAAAAAAATAAATTTAAATTTATTTATTTATTTTTTTTTTTTTTTTATTTAAAATTTTTGGGTTTTTTATTTTATTTTATTTTTTAAAATGGGAAGAACTTTTTAGAAAAGCCTAAGTCTTGTATTTTTTAATGAATCTGAACCACAAAAAAAAAAAAAAAATTAAATGGTAATTTTGATTTTATAAGATAATTAAAATTATAAATTTTTATTGAAAAATTTCAATAAAATTTTAAAAAATTATGTTCGATCTCTGTCAAACTCAGAATTTATTTAAGATGCACTTACGGACTTATTTTCAAAAATTCAAATTAAAATACAAAGTTTGAAAAAAAAGTTTAAAAAAATCCAAAATGCACACTTATGTGATATTCAGCCTTATATAGAAACTTAAAACATTTTTCATTAGGTTAAAATAGCTAATAAAATAATTATGCTTTTTTTTCCCCCATATTTTATTGTAACTTTTATAATATATATATATATATATCTGAAAATTCAAGTAAAAACTAACTATATACAAATAAATATTATAAGTTTAATAAACAACGCTATTTCTTAAATTAATCGATTTTATTAATTTTTCTTTATAAATATTTTTAATAAACGATTTCGGATAAAATGTAAATATATCGAAAATTTCTCTTAAATTTTGTTTCATCACATATTAAATGCTTTACTCTTAATACCTTTGATATGTCTCACGCAATTTCCTGAGCTGACGAGTCAATTTTCAAGAAATTGCGACCGTGACTTCGTGCCAATTCGAAGATTTTGCTTTCTTGAAAGTTTTCGCTAAAGACTCTTCAGATCGATATTATATGTGTTCAATCGACCTCGAAATTTTATCGGCAACCGAACTTCTACCGAACGGTAAATTGCTTATCTTAATTTCATGAGAGTTTTTACTTTGAAGGGGGTAAAATTTGTTTCATCTTTAGTTATCTTACGCCTTACTATTTTTAGAGAGTGTTTTCAGCAATAAACTCTAGTTTTTCCCCATTTTATTTCCATTCTAATAATCTTTAGTTATCTTCCGAACATTCTGTAAATGATGCTCTTGACATTCTAATATTTTATTCAAATAATGAGGAAGGTTGGGAAAAAATATGTGTCTGGACATTCGTTTGACATGTTTCCAGTTTTACACTTTTTAATGAATAATTTTTTGGTTTACATGGTTGAAATTTGAAAAAATAGTTGTTGGTTGATAAATAAAATGCTATTTATTGATATGGCAGTTAGAAATTTTAATCACAAATATTTCACTAGATAAAAATGATTAAATATCTTATACGTAATTGACATTTTTCGAAACAATGTATAACTTTTACTTCAGTTCTTTCCTAATAGACAAAATTAGAATTGTTTCTCTCTTTCTTTCTCCCCCCCCCCCCCCACACACCCACCACCTTTTTAAAGAATCCAACAGCATGCTATTAAACTCTCTACACCACAACTTTTTTTTTTTTTTTTTTACCATGAAAATTTTGCCCTTATTTTATACATGTTAAACATAAAAGTCTTTCTATTGTTATTTATTTATTTATTTTAATACTTGTCTGAGAAATTCTGCTTTGGCTGAATTTCTTTCTTTGAAATGTACCAAGTTGTTAATATTAATTTAAACCAACTTTTTTTTTTTTTTTTTTTCTGCCAAAGTTGTTAACCCATCTTAAACAGTGCGTTGCTCTCATATTTATTTTCAAATCATCTATGAGATTTTAATGCTGCATTTTTTTTGTTATTACTTATTTATTTTTTTATTAGTTTACTGGCGAGATATTCTATCAAAGCAGGTAGATGAGAGATGTGGCCGTGTCTTTTCGGCCTAGCCTTTCAGAGTTCATGTGTTTTTCTCTGAAAATTTCTTGAAAAAGAGCTAGGATCTCTTAGGATAAGAAGATCCGCATGGCAACTTGGCTGAACAATATAATAACTAGAAAGCCCCTACGGCTCAAATTAAAGCGCATCTATGCCTTCCTTCAAGATTTATCAAACTCAACAAACTAAATTCTTTCTCTATCTTTCCTTATTTTTTCCTCCTCTCCTACATGGCGAATACTGGTCATGTCTGATGCTACACCATTCCACGGAAGTGCTCTCGTGAAGCAATCATCCAGCGCATAATGTTGCTATTAACCAACATTGTTCATAGGGTGTTTGGGCTTGGTATAAAGACTGTGTAAAATTTGTACATTACCTCTATGAACTTTGTAAATATAGACTACCACTCGGCTCCGGTCCTCTTCACTTTCATGCAACTTTGTCACCTTTTGTCGTGGGAGAGCTCTGCTATGGCGACCATTGTAATTTTTGTTGTTGTCGTTTGTTTATGCAATAAATAACGGAGGCTTAACCTTTGGAGACGGGCTCTTGTGAATCTCCACAGTGGCTTTGGAACCCCTCTCTGAAGGTTAAAACCGCTCAAAACTGCTGTATAGTGGGGAGTGGCCTCCTTCCGTCTTAGAATCTTAGAAGACCCACATGGACGATGAGCGTTTTACTAGGTTTAAATCCTTCGTATATCGAATTCTTTAATGCTTTGCATAAATTTTTAATTTTTTGTCAATGTCTTTACATATTGTAAATTTCAAACATTATATTTAATAACTTTATAGTCATCATATTTTAGATCAACAGTTTGTGAATTGAACCGTTGAACAGAAATATTAAACTTGCTGAAACATCCTTAAATACAGTTCAAATGTTTGAGGCATTAAATTTTTCAAAAACTGTAAAGATTAAGTAAAAATAAATAAATAAATAAATGGATAAAATAAAATAAAAGGAAAAATAAATTAGAATGTATAATTAATTTTTCATTAAACCTTTTTGTTTTCTTTCTTTTATAAACGGTTGTTTTAGTCTTGTTCCAAAAAGTATTTGTATGTTTCTTTTAGTGTATTTTCTTTTTTCTGAAAAGAAAATAAAGGAAGAGATGGTAAAAAGAAAACACATAAAAGATTGAGTGAGAGCAGTTCGAAATTCCCCCATCTAGTTTACATGCTCTCCATACTTATTATCCTAATATTATGTAATGTAATGTAATTCTGACTCAAACCATATCGTGTTGGTGATCGAAATTCCACCCATAAATTCGCAAAAGTCCGTTCTCAGGAAACACATCTTCTTGGAATATATATTATCAACTTTGCAATCTTTTATCGGAAATTTTCTGTTCGAGTTAAAGCGTCGTAGAAAATCCTTTTTTCTTCTTTTGCGTTTCTTTCCATTGGAGATATTTTACCTATAATGTCATTTTTATGCCTCATGCAATCTGTTTGGCTGACAAGACATTTTTCATGCGAGCAAAGCCATGACTTCGTGCTTTTCGGAACACTTGTGCTCGTGAATTTTTCTGAATTTTCAGTTCGATATTATATATATTTGATCGACCTCGAAATTTTATCGGCACCCAATAGAAGGTCCACTGAACGATAAATTACCTATCATAAATTTAAAAGAGTTTTTAACCGAAGTGGAAAATTTTTCTTCACTTTTAGTTATCTACTGAATGACTGTATTAGTTTGGAGAAATCTAAAATTTCATGTTGTAAAATATTTAAAAATTTTTAGATTTGTAATCTCAAATTTTAGAGTATAGTCTTCCAATAAAACTTCTGGATCTCGTGAAATGTGATTTTTATACTAATGGTAAGCGTGGAGAACCCATCCAATTTAAATTGTTTTGTAGGTACAACAATAAAATATTGTAAATTACAAGGATTTAATTTTACAAAACTCTCATAACTGTTATCACTAAAACTTGGAAACCGAATTCCATATTTTTACTGCTTATTTTAATTTTGACCTTCGTAGAAATGACATTTTTAGAGCTATTAGTCTCAATCTACGGATTTTTACGATGCCAGTTTTACAATAGTTGAACATTTATTGAAAATATAATTGAATAATTTGAAAGCGATGTTATAATTTGAAAAAAAAAAAAAAAAAAAAAAAAAAAACTAATAGTTCTCCGTACTAAACTAAATTCTGCTTTTGCCAGAATTTCATTAAAATCATTTTTTTTTTTTTTTTTTTTTTTTTTTTTTAAGAAAAGAAAAATAATAATAATCAGTTTCAAAACAGACAGTATCGAAAAAGTTTTTTTTTTTTTTTTTAAATTTGAATTATGAAATAAAAAGCGCGTGTGCAAAATTTAATAAAAAATAAATAAGATTTATAAATGGACAATATTTAAGCTCGTGGACTCAGTTCAATAATATAATAAGAAAAAATTATATAATAAGAAAAACATTACTCTAATGAGGTTAACTTTTTTTTATTTCCCCACAGCTACAGTGACAGTCAAACGTGAATAACTTTATAATTGTTTCAGAAAAATAGAAAATGTTTTCTCTTTAGCATTACTTTTGCATAATTAATGATTTTTAACGAAGCATTTTTTATTATTATTATTATTATTATTACTAACAATACAATAAATGCTTATTTAAAATCTTTACACTAAAATGCTATATAATAATTAAAATACATATGTATAAAGAATACAAGATAAACATCTACAAAATTTTTACATCTTAAATTAATCTCTCTAAACCACCTAAACCTCTCTAAAAAACCTCTAAACCACATTGGTGTGCAATGATACCAAAATATGCGAAACCCAGGCTGAATGTGTGGTTGTGATTAGAAATAATGGGACATTTGTCGAATTTGAAAGTTTCTCTGTCAAACATAAAGTAAAGAGGGAAAACAATAACAAAGTTGTTCTGTATACTTTAAAAAATAATCACATTTTATTGTTTTACCTTGTGTTTAATGAAAATTTAGAATATCCAAACAATCTACTTGTTTTTTACGTCTGACAAAGTAAAAAAAAAAAAAAAAAAAGGAAATTTAAGTAACGGGTATTTAATTTCTAATTAACAGTTTGGTAACACTAATGCCTTTATATCGATTTTTTTTTTTTTTAAGGAAATTTCACTAGTTTTACATCTGTTTACAAATTTCCAGCATGATTACGTTTGTTTTAAATTCATATTTAAATAATAATAATTTTATAATTAATAATTTAGTAAAACTAATTTTTTTATTATTATGTTGGATTCTTAATTTAAAAATTAAAGCATTGTTTTATATTATTAAATTGCTTCTTAGAATTAAAATTTCTTTTTTGCTGTATTTGACCTTGTTATGTGATACTTATTTTTCTAAACTCTACCATTTTTTTTTTTTTTTTTTTTTTTTTTTCAGTTATTTGTTGCTTTGAATCTTAACTTTTGAACATCATCAACATTGAGTACTTCTTATTTCTTGTAAAAATTATATTAAAGTCACAAATGAGGTTTTCGTAGCATTAAGCTATTGCTTCATATTTTCAGATTATTTTCAAATGTATACGTTTTGTTTTGATCGCATTTGTTACGAAAAACTCATGTCTGCAAATTTTCGAACTCCATCTTCACTTTCTAATTCTCTAGAAACCGTCTTGAATGGAACTTTTGAACACCATCTAACTTGAATATTTCATGATCTTTGCAGTTTTTTTTTTTTTTTTTTTTTTTCTTATATTGACATTTAAGTAAAGATTCGCTGAAAATAGTTTTTCCACCTTTAGAAATTTTCCCTAGAGACATTTTGGAAGATAAGTTCCTTTTTTACCCCGTACAATATGACAAGAATTTTTTCTCTCTTTCTTCTGTAACCACGATTTTGTTTCCCCCACCCCCACTAAAACACTTTGCTACTTGAGTTTCCCGTAAATGACTCTTTAGATCGATTACGCGTGTTCGATCGACCTTGAGGTTTTATCGATGATGTTGCCAACTCAATTCTTATTGGACCATAAATTTCCTTTCATAATTCTTGAAGTTCCTTTAAAAAATGGAACAGCGAAACTTACTTTATCGTCTGGACTTTTAAAAGATAGTCTCTGAAAAAAAGATGATAAATTAAGATTCTTTTTCTTTAATAAAATCTTTATTTGATTTATAAGACTTGTATGAAACTATTAATAATAATAATAATAATAATAAAAGATTCTAGAATTTATTTTTTAATGAAATAATTTATCTGTTAGTTTAGTCATAGATATAGTAATAAGACATAGATTGATCAGCGAGGCGGAAAAAGTGATGCCTTTTTTTTTTCGGGAAAAGACGGCCATTTTACTCTCTTCTGGATGTCTTTCCCCGACTGAATATACACGGGAATACACACAGATAATTTAGCAAATAAAATTTATGAATAATTTATGTACTAAAGATGAATGAAAAAACTCCAGATACTCATTTTTCTTTCTCTCTTTTCTTCTTCTTTTCTTTTTCTTTTCTTTTTCTTTTCTTCTTCTTTTTCTTTTCTTCTTCTTCCTTTTTTTTTTTTTTTTTTTTTTTTGTATGAAATAACGACATTTAAAGAAATTTATCGTTTTTGTCTACTATTTCTGTCTGGTTAGAAGTTTTTATGGTCGAAAAAACTATTGGACTTATCCTCATCTTTTGAGATATTAGAGTTAACCCTTTAATTGCCAATCGCAATGCAGTCGGACACTTTTGTTACCAACTGTATAGAGTAGAAATTTATGTTTACTCGGAAATGGTTATAAAGATATTAATAAAAGTTTGGGATAAGTGCTTTTTAGAGACCTAAAACAACTGGAACATCCTTAGCATCAAGAAAATTAGTGTTAACCCTTTAACTGCCAATCGCAACATGTAGTAGAAATTGAGTTTAATCAGAAATGGATATAACGATTTTGTTTAAAGTTTGGAGTTAAGTGTCTCTTTTTTTTTTTTTTTTTTTTTTTTATTTATTTTTTTTTTTTTTAAGAACTAAAACGTTTGGACATATCCTCATCTTCAGAAAAATTTGTGTTAACCCTTTAACGGCCTGTCGCAACATATAACAGAAATTAGGTTTACTCGTAAATGGATATAACGATTTTTATAAAAGTTTGGGGTTAAGTGTTCTTTTGAGAGATAAAGCGAATGGACATATCCTCATCTTCAGGAAAATTCGCGTTAACCCTTTAACGTCCAGTCGCAACATATAATAGAAATTAGGTTTACTCGGAAATGGATATAACGATTTTTATAAAAGTTTGGGATTAAGTGTTCTTTAGAGAGATAAAACAAATGGACCTATCCTCATCTTCAGAAAAAATCGCGTTAACCCTTTAACGGTCAGTCGCAACATATAATAGAAATTAGTTTTACTCGGAAATGAATGTAATGGTTTTTATAAAAGTTTGGGGTTAAGTGTTCTTTAGAGAGCTAAAACGAATGGACAAATCCTCATCTTCAGAAAAATCACGTTAACCCTTTAACGGCCAGTCGAAATTTATAGCATTAAATGGGTTTACTCGGAAGTGAATGTGACGATTTTGATTAAATTTTAGGGTTAAGTGTTTTTTTGTTTTTTTTTCTGGGCACAAATCCTCTCGAGTATCCTCCTTACTACAAATGTTCGTGTTTCAGAACTTTCTACCACTGTAGCTCCTCAAATCAGAAGACATTTAACGGTTAAAATAATCATCGTTGCTCTCCAAATCAAGCTGATGAGTATAAAATTATCAAACAATGATAAAAATGGGGGAGGGGGCGTATCAAGAAAACGGCGTGTGATTGGGCAAAATGGTGATCATATTCGGATTCAGGAGGTCATTTTACATAAGAGTGGGCTGAAATGGTGTCAGATAAATTTTCATGCCGAGCAGTGTTATTACAAAGGAATACATAAAATATTTCTGGTATTAAGATTACGGAAATCCGTAATAACTTGGCATCTCTCTTTCTATATATACACTGATGGAAAAAAAATATCCCAACACCAGGAAGGAGCTGTGCTAGATAAACGAAATTTGGTAGGCGTGTTTATACATCTGAAAGATGACGGCGATTCAAATTTCGAGCTACGCGCATAAGTGTGGCGCTAGTAGCGACACGACACTATGAACATGCAAATGAGGTTTGCTTTATATAAGCGCTGTAAGGTTCGTGACCGTTATTTACAGTTGAGATTTGACGTAGTGGGTTAATGTTAGTCAAGGATGCCTCTAAGAAGACGAAGAAGCCATTATCAACAGCTCACTGAGTTTGAACGAGGTAGTGTAGTAGGGCTACGAGAAGGTGGGTTTTCTTTCCGCGATATTGCAGAAAGACTTGGCAGGAATGTATCCACTGTGCATGAGTGTTGGCAGTAGTGCTCAAGGAAAGGTACTGCCTCAAGAAGACCGGGTTCCGGGCGGCCACGTGGCACTACTGAGAGGGAAGACCGCCGTGTTCGGCGTATGGCTGTGGCTAATCGTACTGCGTCTGCAGCTGAAATTCGAGCTGCAGTTGGCGCCACAGTGGCACAACGAACTGTTACAAATCGGTTACTTCAAGGACGGCTCCGAGCCAGACGCCCTGTAGCGTGCATTCCACTGACTCCAAACCACTGCCGTTTGCGACGTGAGTGGTGTCAAGCTAGAGCTCATTGGAGGACGGAGTGGAGATCTGTTGTGTTTTCTGATGAAAGCCGGTTCTGCCTTGGTCGCAGTGATAGCCGTGTGTTGGTTAGAAGGAGGCCAGGTGAACGCCTGCTAGCGACTTGTCTGCGGCCTAGACACACAGGGCCTACTCCTGGAGTTATGGTTTGGGGAGCAATTTCGTATGACAGCAGGAGCACTCTCGTGGTTATCCCACGCACCCTGACTGCAAATTTGTACGTCAGTCTAGTGATACAACCTGTTGTGCTGCCATTCATGAACAGCATTCAAGGGGGTGTTTTCCAACAGGATAACGCTCGCCCTCATACCGCTGTTGTAACCCAACATGCTCTACAGAGTGTCGACATGTTGCCTTGGCCTGCTAGATCACCAGATCTTTCTCCAATCGAGCACGTATGGGACATCATTGGACGACAACTCCAGCTTCATCCACAACCAGCATTAACCGTCCCTGCATTGACCGCCCAAGTGCAACAGGCATGGAACTCCATCCCACAAACTGATATACGACACCTGTACGACACAATGCATGCACGTTTGCATGCTTGCATTCAAAATTCTGGCGGTTACACCGATTACTAATGTACCAACATTTCACATTTAAAATGGCTCTTCTCGCCAATGGCTTTACGTGTGATCTTGAAACTTTAATCAATTAAATATGTTACCTAGACAAATGTATTGCTGAAATTTCATTACTGTACAATAATTTTTTCTTGGTGTTGGGATTTTTTTTTCCATCAGTGTATGTATATATACAATATAGGTAGATAGATAGATAAACAGATAGATAAACAGATATTTGGTGCAAATTAGATTTTTTCTTCGATTCAGAAAAGTTCCTGCTCACTGTTAACCCTTTATCAACCGGTTAAGAAATACGGCCGAATTTGGATTAACTCGGAAAGGGATGTAATGATTTTGAAGAAAGTCTTTGATTAATTGTTTCTAGAGGTATAAAATCAATTAGGCATATCCTCATCCCCAGGGCAATTCGCGTCTACTGTTTACCCTTTAATTACCGTTTGGGAAATATGGCAGAAATTGGGTTTTCTTGAAAATGGGTTTAACGATTATGATGGAAGCTTGGCGTTAAGTGTTTTTTGGGGTAAAAAAACGATTAGTCTGATCCCCATCTTCATAAAAATCATGGTTTGCTATTAGACCTTTATTTGTTGGTTACTTGGAATAATATGACAAAAATTGCATATTATTGAGGAAAAATATGGCAAAAATCGGGTTTACTTGGAAATAAATATAACAATTTTGATGAATGTTTGGAGTTAAGAAGTGTTTGGGATGAAAAATTAATTAAACTTATCCTCATTTACAGGAAATCTTGCTTTAGCTGTTAACCCTTTATTTTCCTGTTGCAAAATATTGCAGAAATTGGGTTTACTCGGAAACACACATAATGAATTTAAAGAAAGTAAGAGTTAAATGATTTACGGATGAAGAATTGGTTTAACTTATCCTCTTTTTCAGGAAAATTTGCATGCACTGTTAACGTATCATCCGCCGGTTGAAAAACAAGACTAAGTACTAAAGTCTAAGTACTTAACATGACAGTATAGGAAAAAATTTCATATAAATGTACATAATGTGAGTTATTTTTAACGCATGAATGTAAAATTTATATGAATTATTGATAATAGCAGTAATAAACTTGAAAAAAAAAAATGTGTGCATGTAGGAGCATTGCTTTCCTCCTGGGAAGGAAGTGCTCTTCCCCCGGGGCCTGTGTAAATTTTCAATGTGGATATTTTAGAAAGAACTCGTCAATATTTCTAAAACGAATGGTTGAACCATACATCTGTATTAATTTAAAACGAAGCTACCGATTTCTTTTATTTTTAATGTTATATATAATGTATATATATAGTATAGACATATATATATATATATATATATACAGTCGAACCTCGTTAACGTGAATTACTTTTAACATGAACTGTTACCACAATCCCCGTCAAAATGAAGATTACTTTAGTTATATGACGATCAGTTACTGATAGCATGAACTACTGATAAAATGAACAGATTTTTGATCCCCCTTGAGATTCACGTTAACAAGATTCGACTGTATATCTTTTCATGTCTGCACAAAAATGATTTTCTTCAGCATTTATTATTATACTACTTTAAGAAAAATATCGTCTGCATTCATCATGGAAAATATCTTTAATAAATTATAACTTAATAAATAATATGTATTGAATGAATTTGTATCCGCGTTTGTAATGATCGATAGATGCCGCTTTCTCAACTGCAGTTGTTAGTAAATATTGCCACGTGTAATAATTGCCACGTGCATTTATTATTGCGCTTTCTTGTTGTTCTATCATTGTTTCAGCGTGAAAGCTATCAGTGGTATGATAATTTCACCTTAGCCCACCAGAGGGCGAGCATTTCATTACAGTCGCGGATAGGATTAGATAGAGAAGAAAGTCTTGTGGTAATACTAGTTATAATATATTAAAACAAGCGGGTTTTACCTAGTCCACTGCTAACTACATTTAAAATAATTTTGAAAATTCGATATTACTTACTAATATAAAAACTTAAAAAATATTAAAATTTTTAAAAAAGTATTCCATTAAAAATCAAATCAGTATTTAAACTATAATAATAACAAAGCAACTGATTATAAAGATTCATATTTTTCATAAATTAGTTAGATTTAACTTACTTATGAAAACTTATTCCACTTCCTTTCATAAATTTATTTCTACAATTAAAAGCCGAGCAGTACTTCGGCATTTTCAATATATATCAACCATGTCTTATTATTATATCTATAATATCAACATTCTATTCCATTGGTTCCATTGTTGTTTTCGAGTTTTATACTCTCTCATCATGGCTGATGCCAAAAACTTTTTCGGCATCAAAAATCTTTGCACGTTAACATGGGGATGATAGATCTATGTATATTACTATATCTATGAGTTTAGTTTTTAATGGTGATACAATTAAGGTTACTTAATTAAAGCAACAACTGAGATTTTTAATAGTTTTGGAGTTATCTCTTTGTTTTACGCCAGTTTCCTTTTTAATTGAGGTAAGTGTAAAGTGGGGGGCATTCACCTTTGAATTTAATCTCCAAATAAATTTTCTGAAATAAACTCTAAAATAAATTTTAACGTTCAGGTATTAGGAACCTCTACTGTAAATGTTTTATACTACGAAAATTTTAAATAATCACTAGTAGAATGAGATTAGTATAATTCAAACAATGCGAATTTTTTATCAAATTATCGCTATTTCTATTAGTATATGTGTTTTTTTTTTTTTTTTTTTTTTTTTTTTTTTAAGTATGCTTTGCAAGTTCTTATTTTCAGCTAATTCTTATATCCTCTGTTTTTTTTTTATGACTAAAATAAGTATGCAAAATTCATTTAACGTGTTAAATTTGTGATTTTCTATTCATAAACTGCTGTTTGTAAAAATTGCAACACCATGAAAGAATGCGAATATCAGAATGATATTTATTGGGTACATACATTATAATAGGAAGAACAACTGATAAACATTTCAGGAAATTTGGAGTAATATGTACTGAGAAAACAGTACATAAAGCAGCGACCTCTGTGAGCAATAGCAGCACTTATCTGCCTAGGCATTGAATCAAACAGCGATTGGATGACATGTACGGGTAGAGCACTTCATGAAGCATAAACACGATGCCACAATTCATCGATCGTAGTTACTGGTGAGTAGTGGGAGGGCCACACGCTTTCCAAAGATTAAACAGTCATTTTCATTGGTGCGAGATCCGGAGAACGCGCTGGCCGGAGCAACGGTTAAACACATTCTGTATAAAGGAAGGTCCGGACAATACAGGCAACTTGCGGTCGTGCATTATCCTGCTTAAATGTTGCGCTACGCAGACCTTGAATTTAGGGCAGAGGGGCGGGCTTTAACTCACCAGAAATGTAATGGTTGCTGTTCAGAGTTCCGGGAATGCGAACAAGAAGTAATCGAGACGTGTATCCAATGGGACCCCATAACATCACTGCAGCTGATGGACAGCGTGACGATGCCGAATCCCAGCTGGCAATGTGCATTATTCACGATGCAGTTAAATACGGATAAGACAATCTTGGTGCTGTAAACAGGATTGTGATTTGTCTGAAAGGTGATTTCACGCCATTCCTGCGTCCAGGTTCGTCGTTGATCGCACATTATAGGCGCCCATATCAGTGATGCAGTTTTGAGGGAAATCAAAATTTTGGTAGTCGCTTACTGTGTCACCACCTGGAGTGATGGTATGCGGTACCATCGGATACACGTCTCGATCATCTCTTGTTTTCATTCTCGCCACTCTGAATACCAGCCGTTACATTTCTGACGAGTTAAGGCCCGTCGCTCGACCCTATATTCAAGGCCTCGAAGCGCAATATTTGAGTAGGACAATGGACAACCGCATGTTGCCCGTATGGTCCGGACATTCCTTGATGCAGAATATGTTCGACTGTTGCTCTGGCCAGCGCGTTTTCTTGATCTCGCACCAATGAAAATGACTGTTTAATCGTTGAAAAGCGACTGGTGCCCCCACCACTCACCCAGTAACTACGATCGATGAATTATAGCATCGTGTTGAAGCTTCACGAAGTGCTCTACCCGTACATGTCATCCAATCGCTGTTTGATTCAATGCCTAGGCAGATAAGTGCTGCTATTGCTCACAGAGGTCGCTGCTTTACGTACTGTTTTCTCAGTACATATTACTCCAAATTTCGGTGAAATTTTAATCAATTGTTCTTCCCTTTATAATGTATGTGTCCAATAAATATCATTCTGATATTCGCATTCTTTCATGGTGTTGCAATTTTTACAAACAGCAGTGCAAAAGGGTCTTTCTAAAATTTTGTTAAAAGATTTGATTTTTTTTTTTTTTTTTTTTTTTTTTTTTTTTTTAACGAAATACAAAATTTCTGCATTTCGCACACGATTACGATTTTGAGTTATAACTGAATGCGACCGTGGAACAGTTTTGCCGAAAGATTAATGTTTTTATTTGCCCAAAGGGATTGTGACATTGAATTGTTGGTGGCAACTTCACGTTAAAGTTACTCTTTCTCCTGGCAGGCACTTTAGGAGTATAGAATTTATATTTTAGCCACGATTTAATTCCTGATACTTGTGAAAATTTTGTTAGGCAGGCATTTGAAACAGAAAATTCTTTAAAATTACTATAGTAGAATCAAAATTATAATGAGAAGATAAACAGTACAAAATTACTCGGAAATTTAATTTGATCTTACTTAGCCTATATATATATATATATATATATATATATATATATACATCATTGGGTACAGAAGAAAATGGTCCATATTTTAATCATGAACAAAATAACTAGGCAGGAATAAAATTTGATTTTTTTACTTCAAAATAAAATTATTTTGTTAGAGGTAAAAAATTCCGACATAACATCATAATAATACACCGCTATTTTATATTATTTCCTTTGTCATGTTCTCTTCTTTTCATATAAGTCTTAATTAAAATGCGATATATTACAACTTTCTGAATAATTTCTAAGAATTTTTTCACTGTGATACTTTACAAAGGAATTTCCGAAAGGAAATATATATAAAAAATACTTAATATAAATAAAAAAAATAACTAATTTCAAAGTAACCACAAAGGAATTACATTTTTCTTCCTTGTTAATATTAATTCTTATCCAGACTTTAATAAGTTTCTCCATAAAGAAGAATATATATATATATATATATATATATATATATATTTTTTTTTTTTCCTTGTAGAAATGTAAGTGCCGTGGTCCATCATAATCACTTGAAACTTTGTGTCTCTTGAATAAAAATTAGGAAATATTTCCACTAAAACTGTTTCAGCATGTTTTACATCATTAAAAAAAAAATACAAACTTATTTGGAAATTTGTTTTATTTTATTTATATATATATGTATATGTAAGAGTGCGTTTAAAAGGTTTGCTGCAAGTTTAGTAAAAGTTTGTTTTTAAAAGCATTGAATTCATATTACTTTTCTTAAAACAAGTATTAAAAATAAAAATAACTTGGCCTGCAGAATGCTTGTAGAATATTTAGCAAAATTAATTTGTTTTCGAAAGGCAAAATTGTCGTTTAGAATGAAAATGACTTTTTATTCTGACTTGGAGAATTTTATATAGATTGTTTAAGAGCCAAAGCTGTTTGAATATTAATTCCGTTTAACAATATTTAATTGTCAATTGAAACTAATCCTTTCAGTATACACATCGTTTAATATATTCAATAGTGTATACCAACAATAATAGTATTTTCCAGTACATTACTACCACATGCGAGTCACTTCAGTACATTGGAAGTAGTTGTACAATAGGTGCTCATCTTAGTGATACTTTTTCTGGAACTCTGTTCATTCTATCTCTCGTAACGTTTTGAACTTACATGATATTTGTTTGGGGTTTTCCTATAAGTTGCTCAATACTTTGGCTATTAAATTATGCAAATGAAATTTTTATAAAGCTTTCGCATGCGTAGTTAAAAATTATTTAGTAAAAGTGCTCGTATTTCGTAAGATATTTAACATTTTTTTCATTCTGATTGTTGTATGCTGTGTCTAATGTAGTATGTCATATTTCCTGAAAAATGCTTTGCACTGTGTCTAATATTCTACACGTTATGATTAAAAAAGTGGAAATTGTTTTTGCAATTTTTTAAAGAAACCGTTATATCTCCATGAATATATGTGGTAGTCTCATAAAATTTTATACAGATAACAGAAAAGTCCTCATAATCACATGCTACATCCAAAACGCATTTAAAACATTATCTTTTACTGGGTGATCCAAAGCATTTTGATTTTTGTTTAATTTTTTACTGGTCCCCTATCCCTTTTCATGACACAACTTTTACTGAAAAATAGGAGGTATAACATGTTCTTTACACTACCAAAGTTTCAGGATGATTCCTAAAGAACTTTACAATGTATTTGACAAAACGTAAAAAGAAGGAAGTGTTCATATTATTTTGTCAGCCATCTGTACATTTTAGAAAATATTGTTTTTTGCATTTACGAATTATGATAGTTGTTAGTAAAATGCTGTGATAACTTGCAAAATATATTAAGTGGAATAATATTGTGGCAGAATTATTCGCGTTAATTTAAATATTTTTGAAATGAAATGCTGCATTACACTGTGAATGTTTTCGTGTAGTTTGTATATTTTCTTTAAAATATTTTCAATGAAAATTCATTAGATACCATATTTGGACAAATACAGGCTTAAATTGTTTTACTGAGAGAAATAGCTTCTTTAACCTCCAGCTACTTTCTACATCGTCAGGTACAACATACCAGTATAACAATTTTTTCCCGAAAACAAAATTTTCCTCAAAATATTATGTCCCATGAAGCATTAAGCCTTCTTTTCTTTTATCAGAAGAAACGAATTTTTTTTTTTTATTTATTCTCCAAACGTTGTTGAAACTGAAATCATTTCTAGATTTCTTAAATGCTAAAAATAAAACAAAGCTTCCAAAATAACACAAAATGATCTTTCTCTACAAAAGATATTTAATAAAGATATTTTGTATTTCTGAATTCTCTAATATATTAACGAAAGAGCCGAAAGATTTGTGCTTAAAGAATATTAAATTTCCTTCGCCAGACTGGCGAAAGTATTTTCATCGGAAAAATATATTTTTAGTCTCATTAGATGCAGCTAAAGATGATGAAAAGAAAGCGCCAAAGAATTGCTTAAAAATAACGTCTAAATAACTGAAAGATATTTTACTTTGATATTATTCTCTTTAAGGACGAACAAGAAAAGTATCTTTCCAAAAAGAATCAAGCATTTTATTTTCCCGACTCTTATATTAGTTTAAAGTAAAATAACTGCCGAATATTTGTCAAATAACTGTCGAAACAATTTATTTTTTTCTTTTTGAGTTAGGGGTTAATGCTAATATTTGTTTAAAATTTTTTCCCATTTGTATAGCAAATTAGATTTTAAAATATGAAATTATGAATTTTTTCACCCGCTTCATTGCATGTTTTTCATATTTTATTGATTATACAAAAGAAAAGGAACTTCCGCCAATGAGTCTATAATTACAAATTTGTATTTATTTATTTATTTATCTATTTATTTTTTGTCATCTATAGAAATATTTAAATTTATATTTCTTTTATTTAATTAATAATAATGCTAATTTTCTCTTAAAAGTGCTTTCATTTCTGCTTGTAAAAAAAATTCACCGAGGCACGTGAATAAAAGTGTGTAATCTTGTGAAATGTAACATAATTGAAAATATATACATATATATTCCTAATTTTAGCGCATTTTTAATTATTATTTATTTATTTATTTTAAATCACCAGCAATTTTTTAGCGAAAAAGATTTTTTTAAATCTGAAATAAAAATTTCACAGTTCTATTATACATATTATTCAAAAATATAGTAACAATTTTGAGATAAAAAAATTACCGCACAGTACATGAGTGTTGAAGAAATTTCCATAATAGATTATATTAAATATCAAGGGCCTCAAAATTTATATTTAATTCTAATATTACAATTTGAATTACTAACCATTAAATTATTATGCATTACAATGGCATTTATTTAATTACATCTTGCCATTTTTCAAGAGAGAATTTTAATATCTTTACTTCTGCCAAACTAATATTATGTTTAGTAAATTCCAAAAGTAATTATCTGATATTTAGGAATTAACCCTAAATACTGGATACACTAAAAATGAGAAACTAATATAGTTAATAGTAAACAGTCATAATGACGTAATTAATAATGTAACTTGTTTCAATGCTTAGGAAGTGTCTTTTGCACTAACTCGGATAACAGTTTCTTTCCTTCGAAAAGGACATTTATTAATTTCAAATGGAGATACAAGCAGTGTTTAATGACTTCAGATGTGTCTCAACATCGAGTTCTAATTGGAATCCTGAGATCACTTACTGCACATTTTCTCGACAAAAGGAGTCGTTAATTAAGGATTTCTACATGCTGGTATGGGGTACATGGGAAATACTAAATGATAGCATGTGGAAAAGTAATTTTGTTGGAAGTAATTTTTCCTATAGAAACTTTCATTGAAAGATTGTTGGATCGCGTTTTAATTTATTTATTATAATTATACTTTAGATTTTCTTAAAAATAGTTGCAGAGTCTGTTTAATAGATAATACGAATTTTATGTATATAAATAGTATTTATTTTGCTAGTTGATTGTATTTAAAATAATGTAATTTATATATTGAAAAAAAAATCTAACACACACACACACATATATGTATATATATATAAACAAAAACAAGTATAATGCAAAATAAACGGGTGATTAACTTGCCACAATAATTCACAAATATTTACATTATGAAAAGAAAACTTTTCAAACATTCCACGTGACGAAATGAAAAATATCAAAAAGTGGTTTGGATTAATATATATATAGAAAATAGGAATCCGATACTGAAAGCATACAACAGCAATAGTTCATCAGGAGCATCTATCTATCCAGGGCCGTCGCTAGGTGTTCTGCCGCCCTCAGGCAAGCTTCAGTTTGCCGCCCCTTTATACGCTGAAACTTTGCTTAAACGAATTTTTATAACTCGAAATTTTCCGTTAGTCAAAGTTGTTAAAATAGTAACATCATTTTCCCTTCTTAGTCATTAAGACTTTGGTTTAACGAAATTTACGTGTATGTAACACCGTAACAAAATAAAATGTTGAAAAAAAAATTCTTCGCACTAAGTTTTATTTAAAAAACCTTAGCATTTCCCTCTCACTTTCGCGTGTTGTCACTTTTTTAAAATCTGCAATTTTAAGTTGGCTAATCAAACATTGCATACAAAATGGTTTAAATTTAAATTGATTTAGTCACACGAAACTTTACATAGGTTTGTAAAATTAACAGAATATACGTTGTCGAATCTAATGGCCCACTAACGGCTGAGCGATTCTGCGCTCAAAGCTGGTAGATGAGAACTGCCAGGTTCGATTCCTGGTCGAACTCTTCCACCTAGTTGTTCGAAGTTTTCTATGGTTTTCTCTGAAACTCGCGTGAATACGGGCTAGGACCCTTTGAAAGACCTCCACGGAAGACATTCCACCCATATGCCTAGGACTCTACCGTTGTCAACCGGCCCCGAAAATCCTACATCCTATATCGTTGCTGAATCTAGTGAAAACATTTTTATTATTTTTAAGCACCAAAAATAGCACTAAAATTCGAATAATATGTTTTAAGGAAAGTTATCAACATGTACGTAGTTATCCATTTCTAGAGTGAAAATGAAAGATTTCATCTATATTTATTGAAAACGTCATTTTACTAAAAGAAATTTATCGTTAAATTTATTTGATGAAAAACTTTTGAAATTGATATTATGTAAAATATTAGCGGTAATGTTGCATTAAATTTGTTGTTTTAATCCTTCATATATTGGCAGATAGTAACATTACAGAATTTATGACGTTCCAATGACATCATTTTTTAAATTGCTCGTCTTAAGCCAAAAATTTAATTATACTTTTCACTTGACATTTTTAGAGACGAATTTTATAACAGGAATGCGTATAAGTTGACTTCAATAATTCCTTTAAGATGGGTTGGTAATCAAATTTTCTCTTACTCCTTTTCTTTGTTATCGTACGGGATTTTTGTTGCTTCGGTATTAGAAGGATATCGCACTCAAAAATAAAGTTTTCAAATTCTGTTTTTTTTTTTTTTTTTTCTTTTTAAACATATTACCTTTTATCTTAGAAAGTAATTAAAATAATAATGAATAAATAGATGAAAATAAGTTTAAATATTTCTTTTCGAAATTTCAAAATTAGAGCCTTAAGTTGACTTTCTGAAATTTAGGGAGCAATTAATAAACAAATTTATAATAAATTTTCAATCATTAATGTAATATTTTTAGTTTTATATCCTATTTTATATCCGCCACCGATGGCTGACATGGCGCTCAACGTTTCAATTTTTATTGGTACTGCTTTTACTTTCGAGGTAAAACTTTCACTGAAATGTTTGAAGTATAACATGTTCTGCACACTCCTAAAGTTTCAAGATGATTCTTTCAGTGCTTAAAGATATATGACAAAATGTCTAGAATCTAGAATGGCTAACATGGCGCTCAACGTGTTAATTCTTAATTCTAATCTATGTCTATCTATCTATCTATCTATCTATCTATATCTATATATATATCTTTATATATATATTTCTTTTGTGCGTGTGTATGTCACTGAACTCCTCCTAAACGGCTGGACCGAGTTTAATGAAATTTTTTGTGTGTTTTCAGGTAGATTCGAGAATGGTTTAGATTTACAATTCAGTTCAATCGGATAATTGGATCAAAAGATATTAAATAAAAACTCCATTTCAACTTTAAAATGATTGAAAAGAAAAATATATTTGATGCCAAAATAAACAAAATTCACGTTTATTTTTTTTCCGGAAATAAAATATTTTTAATTTCGCGTGATAAACAACAAAAATTAGAAAAAAAAAATAATATACTATGAAAAAATTCGCGTGTAAATAAATATTTTCATAGAGATACTTGGTATTAGCGGTATTAGCTTAAAATTTTTATTTAATTTAGTAGTACTTTTCTTTTCTACAGTAAAACAAAATTTTTCGTTTTAATTGATACTTTATATGTAACTTATAAAGGTTCTTTTATGTTTTCACCTTAATTGTAAATAGTTATAATTTCGAATTTATTATAATTTTTTATTTTTATTTTGTATATATCATAAAACAGTTTTTTTTTTTTTTTTTTGTATGGAGCAGCTTTAGTTTGTAAAAATTTGAAATTTGGCACCGAAGTAGTACGGATGTTTCTCACCAAGATCGTCAGTTACGCAATTGAGATAGCCATGTTAATTCATCGCAAAAATGGCCAAAAATATTTAAAGTCAACAAGGGGGGGGGAGGTCTATACTAAAGCTGTGGCTTTGTATTTATCTTTATATATATATTTCTTTTGTGCGTGTGTATGTCACTGAACTCCTCCTAAACGGCTGGACCGAGTTTAATGAAATTTTTTGTGTGTCTTCAGGTGGATTCGAGAATGGTTTAGATTTACAATTCAGTCCAATTTAAATTGTTTATTTAATTAATTTATCACTTATAAATTGTTGTTGATTTTGGAATGTTTCACATTGGATCTGGCAGACTGCGCTACGATCGTAGTATCGAATATTTAATAATACGCAAGCGAAGTGATGACGTCGCTGGCCGTCCGTGGATGCAAGAAAAATATTTCCTATGTTAATCGCCCATTGGATTTTTTGTAAAAAATTACTAAAAATCGAGGAAAATTATTTCCCGATTTTAATCCCCATATTTGGGTATAGATATATATTAGTTATCATGTGCATGCGTTAGATTGAGTTGTTTTTGCCGTAAAATTGATAAAATTTGAATTTTTAATCTCAAAACTCTGTCATCCTTGGCGGAAAAAAAAATATCGCCATATTATCTGGCGAACATATTTAATTTCTTTCAAAAATAATGGTTACTTCAACAACATATATTACGAGAGTAATGAATAATATAAAACAATTTCGTACAATACATATTACGAAATTATACATCTGGCACGTATATTTTCGTATTACGTTTTTGATCGCCAAATACAAAAAACGCCAAGGAAGACAAAGTTTTGAAATTTAAAATTAAAATTTTGTCAATTTGAGAGCAAAACAACCCAATCTAACGCATGCATTCGATAACTAATACATATATATACCCAAATCGAGAAATAATTTTCCTCGATTTTTAATAATTTTTTATAAAAAATCCAATTGGAGATTAACATAGGAAATCTTTTTCTTGCATCCACTGACGGTCAGTGACGTCACACTTCGCTTGCGTATATTCTATTGTAATTCCAGTTTGTCCCGACAATTGGTGCTGCGATCAAATTCAGGAAAATATTTTGTAACTTCGTGTTATTATTGTTATACAAAAAATTGTGTCCTAATTGAAATATTACATCAAGATGTAATTAGTGTTTGTAGAGTTTTGAAGTGTGCATAAAAAACTATACATTTTGCAAATTTAGTGCGGAATTGGAGTGAGTATTTTATATAATTTTCAATCAAATTTACACGCGCGTTGATTAACAACCACCCTAACCTATAAATTTATTTGTGTAGCTAATTTATTATATTTTATTTATTTATTTTTTGTGTTGAATACTTTTAGTATCGGATCCCTTTGGCAAAATTTGAAATTTGGCACCGAAGTAGCTCGGACGCTTCTCACCAAGATCTTTAGTTCCACTATTGAGATAGCCATTTCAATTCATCGCAAAAATTGGCTTAAAATATTTAAAGTCACCAAAGGGGTCCCATACATTTGTGCGTGTGTATGTCACTGATATTTTATTTATTTATGTTTTGTATGGAAAATTTGGCACCGAGGTAGCTCGGACGCTTCTCGCCAAGATCTTTAGTTCCACAATTGAGATAGCCATTTCAATTCATCGCAAAAATGGCTTAAAATATTTAAAGTCACCAATGGGGTCCCATACTTTTGTGCGTGTGTATGTCACTGATATTTTATTTATTTATTTTTTGTATGGAACACATTTAGTATCGAATCCCTTTGGCAAAATTTGAAATTTGGCACCGAAGTAGCTCGGACGCTTCTCGCCAAGATCTTTAGTTCCACAATTGAGATAGTCATTTCAATTCATCGCAAAAATGGCTTAAAATATTTAAAGTAAACAAAGGGGTCCCAATTTGTGGCTTAGATATAGAAAATCCGTGCTTTTCTCTCGGCCAATTATATGTTGCGTGTTCCAGGGTTGGAAAACCTTCGAATTTGTTTGTGTATACTCCTCAAGGATTAACCAAAAATATTGTACATCCAATGGATTAAAAAAATATACCTGTTATAAAATAAATTGAGTTTCAACTTTTTCACCTTTAATTAAAACGAGTTTAAGATTTTATTTAATACGAACTCTACATTTCACTTCGCTCATACTATACACATACTCACATGCATCGATTGATTGAATTGTGATAAATGTACATGTAATGATGTTAGATATTGTAATAACTTTTTGATAAAAATTTTCATCAAATCGGTCCAGATTGTTAGCTTATTCAAAAAAGACGGAATTTTCATGTGAAATTCGTTGCTATCAGAGATTCTCTCATAAATTGAAATATTTGCCGTATGAAATAAAATTTTGTGCTGTTCGACATTCAGCGGAGGTTTTAAATAACAAGTAGAAAATACCAAGTAGCAAGTAGCAATTGGCGAAAATTTCGGTAATTATGTCTTTTACGTTATAATTGGAATTCACAGTCACCGTTCACAGCGCTCCATACCTGTTTCACTTATATACCACATCCTTACACACTTACAATAAGTTAGTTATTTTTTTCTAGCAAAATATTCTCTAGAAATAGTTTATATGACAAAACAACGTTTGTCGGGTCAGCTAGTATATATATATATATATACAGTTGAACCTCGTTAACGTGAATTACTTTTAGCATGAACTGTTTCTACAGTCCCCGTCAAAATGAAGATTAGTTTAGTTAAATGAAGATTACCTACCCATAGCATGAACTACTGATAACATGAACAAATTTCTTATTCCCCTTGAGATTCACGTTACCGAGGTTCGACTATATATAATGTTCTTTGAGATAAAAGTCGACATGTTCAAAAAATGGAATAAAAAAAAAAAAAAAAAATGCGAAAAACTTTATTTTGAATGAGATATCCTTATAATACGAAATAGGATTAGTGAGAAAGGAGAAAGAAGGAATCTGACTGTTAACTCCTCTTAAGGATTTCTTTTCTTTTCTTTTTTTTTTTTTAATCTTATGAGTTTTATTATTATTGCTGTTGTTATGTTCGAAAAACTCTTTCTTGTATTAAATTAAAGCATTTGCCCCACCCCTCTCTTGTTGTTTCAAATTACGTAAGTCGCAGAGCAGAGGTAAATTTTCAGAGTGAATTTTTAAATTTAATTTTTTATTATAACTGAAAATTTAATGAATTTGAAAATTTCAAATTCATTTTATCTCTAAAACTAAAATCCAATTAAGGCCGATTGATTGCACTAAGTTCGTAGGCCTGAGGGGGAGTGTGCCTTCCGTGTGTGTGTGTGTGGGGGGGGGGTCTTTCTAAAAGATCCTAGCCCGTATTTACGCAAGTTTCAGAGAAAACCACGGAAAATTCCGAACTGCTAGGTTAACGAGCGCGACCTGGGATCGAACTCGGCACCTCACATCTACCAAATTCGAGCGCAGAACCGCTCTGCCGCTGGTGGGCTAATATCCAATTTGTATAAATTTTAAGTATACTTTTAATCAAATTAATGTGAAATTCTATTATATTAATTTTTTTTATCTTGTTTTTGTTTTTTAGAAAAAAATTTTAGATTTTTTAGATAATGCATAAAAAAATCTAGAGTGACTCCACTCGACTTTCCGAACATTAAATAATGAACGGTTGTATAAATAAATTAAAGTAAGACAAGTCCTTAAATAAACAAAAGTGAAAATTATAACAGGGTGTATGAATATCTTTCTCCATAGTTTAATTTTACGCTATTGTACTTACAACCATTTCATCCCATAGATACTAATGATAAACAATATTTCTTTGTGTCCCTTCCCTGTAAAAAATCTATAAATGTTAAATTCACCAAAATCTATGTAGTTATTAAAGTAAAAAGGGCTTAGTTTAAACTTAATGATTCCTTTAAAATGTTGTAGGGTAGGTCAAATTCAACGTTTTATTTTTATTTCACAATCATGGATTCTATTTTGTTTCATACTAGTAGAATAATTTTGTCCTTTTCTTAAGACCACCCATAAGAACTCCATTCCATACACTATATATTTCAATTATTTTTATTCAAATTAACAATATCCGGTCAGTAATAGCTTTTTTGTTGCATACCGACAGGACTAGGTTCTAATGTACTCATTTGTAGTCTGCTTTCTCAGAATGTAACTATCTATAGGCTAGCCAGGTGTTATCTGGGATCCCGGAAAAAAGGGCACCGGAAAAAAGGGCACGGAAAAAAGGGCACCGGAAAAAAGGGCACTGGAAAAAAGGGCACCGGAAAAAAGGGCACCCGGAAAAAAGGGCACCGGAAAAAAGGGCACTTTTTCAATTCGCAAATCGCAAAATAATAAATATCAAATAATGATGTATAAAAATGGCTTTCAAATTACACATTTAGAAATTTCAATTGATTTGGTACAACATTAATTTAGTATATACCTCGGGGAAGATGGGGGGGAGGGGGGGCAGGAGCAGATCGAAAGAAAACAATTGTTTTTACATAAAATCTTACCGATTTTAATGAAAATTTGTATAATCACGTACAATTTGTGAAAAAATTACTGTAAGTGTCAGGCAAACTTTAGGGGAGGGGGGTTAAAGAGGGGGGTGCAGAGGAAAATAAAATTATCTTTTATATCACAGTTTTATCTACTTTAATGATATATTCTATAGCTATCACTAACTTTTTATGAAGATCACAGTGAGTGTATTATATACCTGGGGGGGAGCAAGGGGGGCAGATAAAAATAAAATATATTCTTCTTTAAATTATTCTATTATTGATTAATTTTTAGTTCCCCATCATACTATAGGTATGGGGAACTTAGGTAATCGTGAAAAATTTCGACCTCGGTTTTTTGACTTTTCTACACGTTTTCAGGTGTGAGGAATCCGAAAATGACAAAATTTCTATGGTGTCTGTCTGTAGGGTGTCTGTTAGTCTGTTAGTCTGTTAGTGTGTTAGTCTGTTAGTGGGTCAGTCCGTTAGTTTGTTAGTCTGTGTACACGATATCTCAAGAACAAATTGTCGCAGAGAGGTCAGATCAGTTTTAAAATATTACTTTCGACACTGGCAAGAACCCTATTCATTTGCAACATTCGATTTTAAAAACTTCGTAAGTTATTCGAAATTTACGATTTTCTTAACATGGGAGAATAGGACAAAAAATCACTTAAACGTGCATTAAATGAAAACTTTTTATTGTAAAAATGTCAGACCAGTTTTAAAATATCAGTTTTGATGCCGGAATGAACATCAGTAACTATAAATATGCTACTTTGAAAATTTCGCAAGTTACTGGAAATTTACGAATTTCTTAACATGGCAGTATAGGGGAAAATTTCACATAAACGTCAATTTTGAGAGATATTTTCATCGTAAAGATGTCAGACTACTTTTGAAACATTATTTAGGACACTGGCATGAATATTAATGACTATGAATTTTCCAATATAAAGATTTCGTAAGTTATTGGAAATTTACGAATTTCTTAACATGGCTGAATAAGAGCAAAATTTCACATAAACGTCAATCTTGAGGGATATTTTCATCATAAAGATGTCAAACCACTTTCGAAATAATATTTAGGATACTGGCATGGATATCATAGACTATGATTTTTCCAATTTAAAAAATTCGTAAGTTATTTGGAATTTACGATTTATTTAACATGTCAGAATAAAGCAAAATTGAGCATAAACTTCCATTTTGAGGATCCTAAATACGTTAGACAACTTCAAAATTACGTTTATGATATTTGTTTGAACATGATTGAATACAAATATTCTAATAGGAAAATTTCGTAAATTATTCGTAATTTGCGATTTTACCAACATAGCGAAATTGTAAATTTTTCATATAAATATGAATTTGAGGATTATTGCATTGGAAATAGTAGCATGAAAACTAAACAACGAAATTGACCCTGATAAAATAAATTAATAGATTAGAATAAGATAAATGTATCGAAATGAACGGTGGATAGCCTATTAGGCGGGGATTTCATTCTGTCACTGTATGAAGCTTTGGTCAAATTGATTTCTTTTAACATTATTGCCGAGACGTCAGTGGAGGCCCTCTGTTGAGACTCAAAACGGTTTTGGGCTGTGTCTGTCTGTCTGTCTGTCGCGCGATAGCGGCCGCCAAAAAGCGCTATTTACTTGAAATTTGGTACACATGTTCATGAGCCCCAGGAAATCAGCTGTATAGTTTTTGGTATGTATTCCATTTGTAGTTCGTATACAGGGACACGCCAAAGTTTTTCTTATTATTACGGCCTATGGGAGAAATTTATATGTACCACGATAGCGGCCAGAAAAATCACGCTATTGACTTGCAATTTGGTACACGTGTTCATGTGCCCCGCGAAATCTGCTGTATAGTTTTGGGTGTGTATTCCATTTGTAATTTGTGTACAGGTACACGCCAAAGTTTTTCTTATCATTACGGCCTATGGGAGGAATTTGTATGTACCGCGATAGCGGCCACAAAAATCACGCTATTGACTTGCAATTTGGTACACGTGTTCATGAGCCCAACGGAATCAGCTGTATAGTTTTAGGTGTGTATTCCATTTGTAGTTCGTGTACAGGGACACGCCAAATATTTTTTATGATTACGGCCTATGGGAAGAATCTGTATGTACCGCGATAGCCACCGCAAAAATCAAGCTATTGACTTCCAACTTTTGTCGAAATGTGAATGGAGGCCCTCTGTTGAGACTCAAAAGGATTTTGGATTCCGTCTGTCTGTCTGTCATGCGATAGCGGCCGCAAAAAACACGCTATTGACTTGAAATTTTGTACACATGTTCATGATGCCCACGAAATTAGCTGTATAGTTTTCGGTGTGCATTCCATTTGTAAGTTCGTGTACAGGGACACGCCAAAGTTTTTTTTACCATTATGGCCTATGGGAAGAATTTGTATGTACCGCGATAGCGGCCCCCAAAATAACGCTATTGACTTGCAATTTGGTACACATATTCATGAGCCCATTGAGCAAGCATTTGACGAAACTGATATAGATCTGAGACTGACCGGCTTGGCGAAAATAATGCTCCTTTTATACTTTTCTATCGAAAACAGACTGTTCTGGAAAATTCTCGTATCACATCAGCCAATGAGATTAGAGCTTCCATATTTGGTATATCCCTAATAAGGATTTTCTCGCCAAGATCGCCAAAAAATCGCCAAGGAGGGAAATAGTCGCCAAATTTGGCGCGAAATTTATTTCTTCCCTTATAGGAGCTTTTTAATGCGTTTTTAAAGGAAAATTTGGCTATTTTAACGCTAAAACGACTATAAAGGCACAAAATTAGCATTTTATCAACTTACTAAATGATATCATATACAAATAGGTATACAAAGAGAGATACAACAGGGGGTTGAGGGAGGCTGCCGCCCCCCTCAGGAATGTATTTGATTTTGGTAATAAGTCGATCGAATCAATATATACTATTATATAATAAGGAATAAATAAAAATGACCTATTGAATAATGCCTGATGCAAATAAGACGTTGAGGCTCCTGATCTGCAGATCCACTAGTAATATGTCTCGCACTAGAAATTTCTGAGAACATAAATATGATGGGGAACTGAGCAGAGTCCACCTATGCCAACTAGTTTTTTTTTTTTTTGTATAATCACGTATAATTTATTAAAAATTTACAGTAAGTGTCAGACATACTTAGTGTGTGTGTGTGTGTGGGGGGGGGGGGGGTTAAACAAGGGGGGGAGGAAAAATTAAGTGATTCTTTATATCACCATTTTAGCGATTTTAATGATATATTCTATAACTACCACTTAATTTTCATGAAGATTACAATGAGTGCATTATATACCTGGGGGGAGGCAAGGGGGGAACCGATGGAAATAAAATATATTCTTCTTTAAACTACACTATTATCGATTTAAACAAAAACTTTGTATAATAGAATACAATTTGTGAAAAATATCACAGTAAGGTCTGACATACTTGAGGGGGGGCAGAGGAAAATAAAATATTTTTTTATATCACCATTTTACCGATTTTAATGACATATTCTATAACTATCACTTACTTTTATGAAGATCAAAATGAGGGTATTATACATTTGGGGGGGGGGGCAAGGGGGACGCAGATAGAAATAAAATATATTATTCTTTAAACTACCGCATTGTCGATTTAAAAAAACTTTGTATCTACGCAATTTTCTGCTTATGAAAAATTACAGTGAGTGTACACATATCTGGACGATTTGCTAAGAGGGGGGCAGACTGAAGAAAATGCTTGTTTTTACATAACCATGCTATCTAATTATATAAAACTTTGTACCATCACTTTCATTTTATTAAAATTATAGTGAAAGTTAACTAAAGTTGATAAGGGGGGGGGGGGTAGGGGGGACAGATGGAAAATAAAATAATCTTTTTAAACAACACTTATTATCGTTTGTTTTATTGTTTTATTTGCATTTTGTGTAAGTATCAATTACTATTAATGAAAAATTATACTGAGGTATGCAAAAATTCAATGTATGATTTAAATCTGTAAAAAAATTATTCAAAAATGAATTTTCTACTTTTAATCTGTCTCTTTTGTCCTTCCCCCGATGTAGATAAAAGACACTTACACTCTCGTTGATGTTTAGCATCAGTTTAACAAGGAGAAATTTAAAAAAGTGCCCTTTTTTCCGGTGCCCTTTTTTCCGCAATCCAAAAATTCAATACATTGGTAATATCAGGCATTAATTAAAAGTTAATATCAAACATTGGTAAAAGATTATTCTAAAACAGAATATTTTTCTTTGATCTGTCTCTCCCCCTCCCCTCGTAGAAACAAAAAAATTTTGCTATCGTCCACGTTTAACAAGTATTTTACAAGTAACAATTAAGAAAAGTGCCCTTTTTTCCGGATTGCGGAAAAAAGGGCACCGGAAAAAAGGGCACTTTTTAAATTTCTCCTTGTAAAACTCATGCTAATCATCAACGAAAGCGTAAGTTTTTTATTTCTACGTGAGGGGGGGGGGTGGACAAAATAGATAGATTAAAAGAAGAAATTTCATTTTTTAGCAACTTTTTTACAGATTTAAATCATTGAATTTTTGAATACCTCCCTGTAAATTTTCATTAATACTAACTGATATTTACACAAAATGTAAATAAAACAATAAAACAAACGGTAATAAGTGTTTTTTAAAAAGATTATTTTATTTTTCATTTGCCCCCACTACCCCCCTCCCCCCTTATCAATTATAGATAACTTTCACTATAATTTTAATAAAATGCAAGTGATACTCGTACAAAGTTTAATATAAATATGTAGCATGGTGATATAAAAACAAACATTTTCTTCACTCTGCCCCCCCCCCCCCCGCAGCAATTCGTCCAGATATGTGTAGACTCACTGTAATTTTTCATAAGCAGGAAGTTTTATATATACAAAGTTTTTATTTTTAATTGATTATACGGTAGTTTAAAGAATAATATATTTTACTTTAATCTGCGCCCCCCCCCCCCAGATGTGTAATACACTCATTGTGATCTTCATAAAAAGTAAGTGATAGTTATAGAATATATCATTAAATCGATAAAATTGTGATATAAAACATAATTTTACTTTCCTCTGCCCCCCTCCCTCTTTAACCCTTCCCCCCCCCAAAGTACGTCTGACACTTAGAGTGATTTTTTCACAAATTGTATGTTATTATACAAAGTTTTTGTTTAAATCTATAATTGGGTAGTTTAAAGGAAAATATATTTTATTTCCATCTAACACTCTTGCCCCCCCCCCCTCAAGTAGACTCATTGTAATCTTAATAAAAATTAAGTGGTTCTTATAGAATATATTATTAAAATCGCTAAAATGGTAATATGAAAATTCAATTAATTTCCCTCTGCCCCCTTCCTAACCCCCCCCCCCCCTCCAAGTATGTTTGACACTTATTGTAATTTTTTCATAAATTATGCGTGATTATACAATTTTTTTTTTTAAATCGATAATTGGATAGTTTAAAGAAGAATATATTTTATTTTTATCTGCTCCCCCTTGCCCCCCCCCCCCCCCAGATATATAAATCACTCACTGTTATCTTCATAAAAATTAAGTGATAGTCATAAAATGTATCATTAATTCGGTAAAATGGTGATATAAAAAAATCATTTTGTTTTCCTCTGCCCCCCCCCCCCCAAAAAAAAAAAAAATATGTCTGTCACTTACTGTAATTTTTTCACAAATTATACGTAATTATACGGTTTTTTGAATCGATAAAAGGGTAGTTTAAAGATAAAATCGATAAAAGGGTAGTTTGCATATCCCTCCTTGCCCCCCCCCCCCCCAGTATATAATGCACTCATTGTGATCTTCATAAAAAGTAAATGATAATTATAGAATATATCATTAAATCGGTAAAACGGTGCTATAAAAAGAAAAGATAATTTTATTTTCCTCTGCCCCCCCCCTCTTTACCTCCCCCCCCCCAAGTTTGCCTGCCGCTTACTGTCATTTTTTTCACAACTTGTACGTGATTATACAAAGTTTCATTAAAATCGGTAAGAGTTTTTGTAAAAACAATTATTTTCTTTCGATCTGCTCCTGCCCCCCTCCCCCCTCTTCCCCGAGATATATATTAAATGAATGTTGTACAAAATCAATTGAAATTTCTAAAAATGTAGTTTGAAAGTCATTTTTTTAATTTATTATTTGATATTTATTATTTTGCGATTTGCGAATTGGAAAAGTGCCCTTTTTTCCGGTGCCCTTTTTTCCGGGTGCCCTTTTTTCCGGTGCCCTTTTTACCGGTGCCCTTTTTTCCGGGTGCCCTTTTTTCCGGTGCCCTTTCTTCCGTGCCCTTTTTTCCGGTGCCCTTTTTTCCGGGATCCGTTATCTGCTATCTTGAAACCTTCCAAAGAGTCGGACATCGGACCCATGCAAAGATAGTTTCCTATTCCAAGCGGAAGCGGAAGGCTTTGTGTCTTCACATTTCTCATACCGCCTTTTTCAAACATCTTTGATTTATTAAGGAATTTTACTAGCAGCAGTTTTCTCAGCCAATTTAGATTCTTTTGTGAGGATGGTTGGAGGGGGGGGGTGTCTTTTTACCAATGTATTCATTTAAAAAAAAAAAAAAATTCAATCTTGAATTTTTATTTTTTTTTTTCGTACTTCGTTTTAATGATTCGAATGCCGCCCTTAGGCAGCTGCCGCCCTCAGGCATTGCCTGAGTTGCTTAATGCCTGGCGGCGGCCCTGTATCTATCTATCTATATATATCTGTACTGATAAGTATAAAGGATTTAAGTCCAAAAATATCGATTTTGAGTTAATTACATAGTCAGACTCAGAGAAAAATTCTCTATCGATTGGTGTAAAGGATTTAAATCCATGTCATTTAGTCTTTGAGAAAATCCATTAGTAAAAAAAAATTCTATTCAGAAATTTAGCATTAATCTTTGGTATAAAATATTTAATTCAATTTTTCCCTTTATTAAATGAAGATTGACAATCACTGAATGGTATAAAGCGTATAAACCAACATAATTCCTTTTTCCTAATCTATTCTGCTGATTAGTTTTTAGTTAGTTTAATTTTATTTTTCGTCTACTGAAAAATCAAGAATATGGACTTAAATTCTTTATACTTATCAGTACAGATATATGATCAAAGATATTCTTAGCTATTGCTATCTTTGAAACAGAAAAACATCCTTTTTGCATATATGTGTTCTACCCGGCCCTTGATAACATTAGAATGCAAATATGTAGTTATCTAATTCCAATTTATTCCATTTTTGTTTGATTTGGTAGTCTTTGTTTTTGGTCATATTAATTGTTTGAATACTGATAATATTTAATAATCCTTTAATTTCAACTGTCTGATTTTCAATATATATATATATATCTTTTTATTCAGCTTGTTAGAATTTTTAGCACCTCTGTATGCGTAGTCTACCAAAACAACCGTAATTTTATTTCATTAACGTTTGATTATTATTAATTCAAATTCCGTTTTTTTTTTTTTTTTATTAAACCGGATAATCTAGCAAAAAATCAGGAAAAACTTTACGAACGAATAGATATAAAATACCCCAGTTTGACACCTAACTGATAGAAAATAAGCTGTTCTTTATTTTATTTTATTTTTTACGGCGAAATGGACTTTATATGCAAATTGGTCATTACCGCTTATTCCTGCTCTGTTTAGAGACTGCTTTGCTCAACATTTGAGGATAATCGTGTTATCAGTTGATCCATTTTATCAGCATCCCCCCCCCCCTCTAATCTTTCAATATGACACCATGATACTGTTCGTTCTGAGAATTTTTTTATTCAAAAGTGCACTTAGACAAACCGCTATCATTGCTAAAATCGACAGCTGTGAAACAGTTATTTCCTTATAGAATACTTGTCACTGGTACATCATCTGGTAGTCAAATAAAGACCTATTGAGACAGTTTTTTTTTTTCCTCGTAAAGAAATCCGGCTTCTTTTCCTTCCGTTTGATGTAATCTGGGACTTTTTACGTTTATTCGTTTGTGAATTATTAATTTTGAAAGTTTGTCCTGACTTCTGAATCATCCGGTTTGTTAAAATCCGAGAAATGTGTATAAAATGCAATTATATCATAAAATTTAATTACAGATATAATTTTTCATAGTTTATAAGTTGACTGAATATTTTGAATTTTCTAAATATCATGTTTAGTTTCCTAAGAAACATAATTCATCTAAATTTGCAACTATTACTTTAGCTCTACAAATTAAATATACTTAAGACATAAAATCATTTATGTGGATTCATTTTCTATGTGCAAAAAGGGAAAGAGGGTAGCATAAAACAAAGAGACAAAAGATATTTTAGTTTTAAGCTAGTTATGTATTTATATTTTAATAAACAGTTTCAGAAACAATGATGAAATTTTGACACTTTTTTTTACTTGTTAAATTTTTAATTTTTTTTTTCTTTTTTCTAAATGATTTTGAATTTTTTACATATTTGTGTAATAATTTAGAAAATAAGTTGAATATGTGAACTAGTTGCAAAACAAACACACTAAAAATTAATTTAAAAAAAAAAATATTTTACAACATTTTTATAGAAAATACCATTTATTACATATATCTCCCTGGTTTTATTTCCTGCTATCAATTTATAAAATTTATTATAAATCTAAAAGCTCTTTTAAAGTAAGCCTGTTCCTTCCGCATCTCTTCTTGCTATACTTTCTTATGAAAACTATACTTTTGATCTTTCTGCTTGTTAAAGATATAACTACTTATCAAGTTGACTTTTGGAAGGATTAAACCGTATGTTATAATTGCAATCTAACAAGAGGTGACTTTCGAGTACATTTTGACTAGAGATTTAATAATCAAGGTTTTATAATTAGAAGATGTATTCTTCAATATAATTTATTCTCATTTAAATATTTCTATCTGACTTTAATGTGCGTATGGCTTGACATTAAATCTTATTCAAAATTTATGTATGACTACATAAATTAATTATTTTTCTAATTTTTCGGTCTTTTATGTGTAATTTGTAAAATATTATTCTATAAGAACGACTTTAAGCAGATGTAGATCGCCTATAAATGAATCATTTTTAAACATTACATTAATTTATTAATATATTTTGTTCGACAGACTGCGATTGTTAAATTAAAGTCAAGTTTCTTTATTTTCTAAGCGAATACATATTTATTTATTATAAATAAAAAAGGGGAGCAATAAAAACAAATAATTTGGTGAAATATTAAAATTAGAATTAAAATTATATGTTTTAAAGAAATTTTCGAAGGTATGTTGTTTCTACTGTATAGTACGAAAAGCTTTCTAAAGTGGCGTTGGATTAGGATGAATATGCAGGGCAGCTGCAGGCGACTTTATTTATTTATTTATTTTAATTAATTAATTAATTTATTTTTTAATTCTTTTTGTACCACTATTTCCCAAAAATAAAATTTATAATACATTTACGCAAGTAAATCTGCAGTTTGCCTGCATAAATTTATTATAAATTTTATGTTATGAAAATAGTAGTACGAAAATAATAATAATAATAATAGTAAGTCGCCTTTGGCAGCACTGTAAAAAAAAATAAAAAATCTAAAATAGGTAAAAATTTTTAAGATATTTGGGTAAAGCTATGTTCCAAATTGGAAAGTTCTGTTTATAACCCAAAATGGGTCAGAAAATTGAGTTTACAAACTTGTTATGTACGGTTCACTATCTTATTTTATATTTTTGTCTATAATAAATAAAGACGTTGCAGAAAATATTGCATCACTCACCTCTTATTTAAAAAAAAAAAAAAAAAAAAAAAAACTATCATGCGTAGATGATCTAAACAAAACGTAAACATTTCGTACGTACACTGCAAAAAATAAACCCCAAAACAAATCTATCCGAAATTGGTCTCGTATCCAATTTAGGTTGAAATTTTGGGTTATAAACAGAACTTTCCAATTTGGAACATTGCTTTACCCAAATATCTTACAAATTTTTACCTATTATATATATACATATTTTACAGTGAACCCTGAACATACAGCGCGTTGTAATAAAGATACAGATAAAATTGTTTGGATTTTTTTTTTTTTTTTTTTTAAGAAATTTTTATATCTCCACGATAGAGGTCAAGACTCGCGGTCGCCACTCGCCACGTGGCGACCTAATTTGAAAAAGTGGCGATCAAAAAAAATTGCTGTAATCGCCAATGAGACATGCGATTTTTTCGCGAATTCGCGGAAATCTGTGATTTTCCCCTCCCTAATTCGCGGAATTTTGCGAATTAACATCTTCTGCTTAAAAAAAAAAAAAAAACGTGGATATCGTCCGTTTTAAAAAAAGAAACCCCATCAACGATCGGCGATTAAATTGGCTACGAAAACCACCCAATTCATAATCTTTCTCCATCCACAACATAAATGTCAATATTCATTTTAAACTTGCTTAATGAGATTCTAGAAACTATAAAGAAATAGAATTCTTAAATATTTCTTGCTCATGTAATTATTTTTTGCCCCTCCCTCCATTTTCTTATCTTCAACTGGTGATCGGCGATCAGATGTTCTGCAGAATTCTTTTGTTTCCCAATTTTCTCCATCCACAACATAAATGTCAATATTCATTTTAAACTTGGTTTGTTAGATTCTAGAAGTAGTTACTGAAAGAGTTTAATATTTCCTACCCATGTAATTAATTTTTACTCCCCCCCCCCCCCCCACACACACACATCTCCAGATAGTGATCAATTCTAGAAACAATAAAGAGATAGAAGTGCTCAATATTTCTCACATATGTAATTATTTCTAAACTTCATTACTGAACTTGATAAATTTATTTATTTTTTCTCAATTAAATTAAATATTTATATTTAATATCTATTCCAAATGTTTAAACAAGGGAAAAAATGTAGACTAAATTTTTCAGGTTGGAAAATTTTTTCTAAATCAATTTAAGAAAATTAATACTCAATTGGTTTTATGCATACAATTAGAAACTGATAATTAACTACTGTAGCCAGGGCCCGATTACCAAAAAGGCTTGGGAAGCACAAGCTTCCCCTCAAAAATTTATGAGGGGCCCCAAAAGGACCAAAAACAGGGTTTTAAATTTTCTGTTTGAGATTTTCACACCGAGATTGAATTTTTTCTGAAAAAATTCGCCTAAAACAAGGTAAAATATTCACTAGTTTGGAAAAATTCTATTATTTAACCTCAAAAATCTGAATGTTCTTAATTAATAAGTTATACGATTTTAAAGTTCTGTATAGAAACCACCCAGATATATGAATGGGGGGGGGGAGAAACTATAAACGCACACTATTCTTTAGTCTATAGCATTTTTTATATTACAATATGTAACAGAAAAACAAGATTTGCAGAAATGAAAGGGGGGCCCGAAAAGATACCGAGCTTCCCTAGCTTCGAAACTTAATCAGGCCTTGACTGTAGCTTTTTTAAATATATATGATTAATGTTGTGATGTTGAAAAACATCACATATCCCTTTTTAAAATAAAATAATAATAATAATAATATAAATTACATTTTATTTATTTATTTATAATACAAGCAAACATTATATTTCTTATCCTAAAAGAATTTAATACAATTTTGTTTATTTCGCTTATGCTATTTTATTTTTATTTCTATTTCATTAATCTGTAATTTCATATAATTTATTGTTCTTTTTCCTGCTCTAAATCTCATCAAGTAATAATTAAATAAAATATCAAAGAAAGAGAAACCCATTCATTTTATGCTTTAAAACCGCAGACGATTTTTTTTATTGTAGCTTCCTGTCTCCTGTCGAACGTTAAAAGATTCCGTTGAATCATAATAGCTGAAAATAATTTCTAATATTTTTTTTATCAATTGATTTTGCACTTTTAGCCAAATTCTGGACACCTGACAAAATTTAATCACATCATATGACGTAATTTAATTTTTAGCCAATCTTTTAACTATTATTTAGGTTTACCAGATATAAATTTAAAATGTGTTCAGCCAACTTGATTTTTGATGCCAATGAGATTTGGCGAAATAAATTAATTAGCTTGCTGTCTGTCATTCTGTAAAGATGTTATTTTTTTTATCTTTGAGTCAAAAATGTCGAAATGTGTTCTGTTTAGAAAAAGATATCGTAATGGCTTCCATTCTTCTTTTGGATGTCTGTCTTGAAATAATAAACAGGAATTCTCCATCGTGAATGTTTTCGAATATACTTATTCCATTTTGTCCAAGAATATCATTAATATATGTCTTATAAGAGTAATTAAACATCTCATTTACTAAATGGAAAATGACTCGATGCTATGTTTTGTTTTACGGAGCTTATTGAACCGGGTTCCCTGTACGTCATGGCCGCTTCATACTTTAGATATCTCCATCCCAGCTCTTCATTAAATATATGTGGTGCCAGACTCAGGCCGGATAATATATCCGGATATCCAAATTTTTTTTTTCGTCTTGAAAAATTTGGGCATCGACATTGAACTACTGTTTAACGAATATAAACAAGTGTACTGCAATACTCGAATTTCTGTTTAACGGATCTCTGCTTAGGCACCTAATATCGACGTGAAATCGACTACTGATTAATTCATGAATGCGAAGTTTTACGTTGTTGAAGACTGTTATGTTTTAAAAACAGCTGCCCCAATGATGATCCAAAAAGAAATTAACTACGTTACGGTGAACAGCACCGACTTTACCGATTTGTTGATTGTTGTTCATCTTTACTAAAGGCTAGTGTGCTGCGGGATGTGATCTGTGATTTTTTTTAAAAAGAGATTACTTGGTGTCTACGGTACCGATTCTTATCGCCGATATTGTGTGATGCCATGCCGGTGGACTTTCTATGGTTTCATTGAATAACATCCTCTCTACAGTCTGCAATGTTCGCAATTTGTGACCGTCTTATGCACTTACCGTTCGGTATTAAATGATCGTTGATTCATCGGTGCAAGGAGAATTGCCAAATATGGGTCGTCTTTCTAGAATCTGTGCAGTTAAATTACTGTGTTCATTTTTTTTTCTCGCGCACTCATACAGGAGAAGAGCCTTACAGTTTTAAATAAAAGAATAAATAAAATACCGTAAATAAATAAATTTATATCTATATATATTTTTGTTTTAGCTAAAAGAAGATTCGGAAAAGGGGTAAGTTTCCTTTGGAATCATTTTATTGTGCCAATAAAAAGAAACATTTCTCACATATTTTTTCTTAAATATTGACAATAAGAACTTTTAGTACATTTTTCTTAAATATTGACATTTATTTAAACTTTATATATAAATTTTTACTTATAGGTAAAATCTTTTATTCTTCATATGAGTATTATATTCTACTTTAACTTTTCATTTCAATTTTTAAGAACAGTTAAAAAGTTATATAAATGATCAAAATTTGCTTATATTATTTTTGAAATATCTAGTTTTTGGATATTCAAGTAAAGATTTATTTCATTTGTGAAATTAAATACCAGATCATAGTGATATTTTTTTCTTTTCATCATACTGCATAAATTTTTTTTAATTTTTTCATATTTTGATTTTTGTGTTTACAATTTAATATATCTTGACAATTATTTTCATTTGCATATATATCCATTTTTAGTATTATTCATTATATATTTTTAAATATATCTATAATATATATATACAACAAGACGTATATAAGCCAATTTCATGGTTGCAAGGTATAATGTTATACAGGAAAATATTACAAATAATTTCTACATATTTTTATTAATCTTGAAACTTTATCATCCAACTTTTGCAGGCTTAATTAAAAAAAGAAAGTATTTAACAATTTTATTCATTTTTAGGTGTCTTGGTAATTTATTTGTTTATATGATATTCAATTGAATTCTTATGCATATTATTTTTTATTTAACTTAGTTAACACTTTTATTTTGGAAAGAAATGGCACAGAATCGAAACGCGTTTTGCTCCGTTCCTAATTTCGATGGGGACGCGAGATTTGTCAAATTTTTCTTTGATCAATTAAGATCCTTTGCCATGTTAAATAAACTAACAAATGACGCGACGTTACATGTAATGAAAGAAAAACTTCGTGATGCCGCGTTGGCATACTTTATTGAAAATGAAACTTTGTACAAGTCGACAGATCTTGAATATATCGAGGAAAATTTCTGTAAGTTTTTCAAGGAATCGTCATATAACACTGGAATATCAGAATTTCATAATTTAAAAATTTTGCCGGGAGAGTCTATTAAAAATTTCGCCCATCGTGTAAATGTTGCTGTACCTAAGGCTTTCCCTGACCTTAAAGACAAACAATCCCTTGATAACATTAAACTTCCAAAATTTTTAGGTACCCCCAAATATTAAAATTAAGTTAATGGAGGAAAACATAAGAGACTATAATAAGGCAGTTGAACGTGCTCAGACATTATCCGAAATATATGATTCTTTCAACAACACTACTAATACTAAGACTATTCTTTCTTGTGATAATAAAAATGACTCTGTAATAGTAAATACATTGAAAGAGTTATCTGACAAAATTAATAGCATTTCACTTACAAACAACAATCCACCCTCCCATAGTGAATCCTTGCACGTAGTTCAGTCAAGCAGACCCAAATTTGATCAAAGAAATTATAGAAATAATTACAAAACTAGACAGTCCAATTTTCGTTCTCCCTCTAGAAGAAACTTTTCTAGAAATAATCCGATTTGTCAACTTTGCTCCAAACATGGCCACGTTGCTTTAAATTGTTACAAATGGAAAAATAGAGACAATTTAACTTATAAAACACGTAACTATGAAAACCGTAATTTAAACTAGAAAGGAGGTATGGAGATGCTGATGCTGCCATATCTCGAAAACTAAGGGTCTCATCAGCGAATGAACGTAAATTCACAAATGTGTCATCTTCAAATTCTCTTCCGAAATTTTCACATACTAGACTTGTAAATTCAGTTGGATCTCAAACTGTTGCTAATATTACTGTAGCAGATAATAAAGCTACCCAAACATTTCAAAACTTTAGTCATATTTCTAATACAGGGTATATTCCAAGTGACAACAATGAGAGTTGCACAAATAATATTGAGGATCATATTTTATTTAATGTAAACAAAAATTCACATACACTTCCTATAATAAAAGCTAAATTAGCCAATAATGATATAAAGTTTCTTATTGATACCGGAAGTAGTTGTTCACTTTTAGCCCAATCAACATTTGATAATTTAAAAGCAAATTTAAAATATAAAAGACTAGGTTCGTCTATTACTCTTAAAACGGTCAATTCTTATGTTGAATTTTCTTCATGTATTCGTGCAACTTTCAAAATTAAAAAAAAGTTTTTCCAACACAATTTCTATATTATCGACATACCACATAGTTCTAATTTTCATGGAATACTTGGTATGGATTTCATTAAAGAAAATCATGTCACTATTGACTTTTCGAAAAATTCCATGAGAATTGGAAAATTAGACTTTACTTGTTCCTTATTTGATTCGGGAAATGAAAAATTAGATGTATATAATGTTAACTCTGACGATAATAATATGAATGTTTATCTTCTAAAGAAAGTTATAATACAAACTGGTGAAAATATCTACATTACTGCAAAAACAAATAATAAGTTACAAGAAACTAATTACATATTTTGTACTGACTTAAAGGATCCTGATATAGAAATTTTAGATTCTATTGTATCACCGAATTACAAAAATGAAATTAATTCTGAAAATAATAATTCTCTTTTTACGTTACTTATCTCAAATAAGGGTAAAAATTCAATTCACCTCAATAAAAATATGCATATTGGTAAATTATTTTTAATTGATGAAATTAAAGAACCTTATTTAGATAAAATTGAAGACTCTTGCTCTAGTAATAATAATATACAAAATATTGAGGACCATATCCACTTAATTCAAGCTTCTGAGGATATATTACTAAAACGTAAAAATGATTTATCAAGTAAAGATTTTTGTTTGAATCATTTAACCCTTGATCAACGTAACACACTTGAAAATTTATTTTTAAGCAAATTTGCTGCTTTTTCCAAATCTCTCAGTACTCTAGGACATACTGATAAAATAATTCCTAATCTAAAGTTAATTAATGATTTCCCTATTAAAACGCTTCCATTCCCAATTCCACAAGCTTTACAAAATGAAGCTCAAGAACAGATCAATGAATTAGTAAACGCCGGCATAATTGAGCGTAATTGCTCCGAGTGGGCTTGTCCCATATTGCTAGTAAAGAAAAAATCTGATGGTTCAAAGAAACAACGTTATAGACTTGCTTTAGACCTTAGAATGGTCAATACAATCATACAAGGTTCCTCATATCCTCTCCCTAAGATTCAAAATATTATATCAAATCTTTCGTCATTCAAATACTTTACTTCGTTGGATTTCATGCAAGCGTACCACCAAATTGACCTTCCTAAAAAATATCAAGATATGCTAACATTTACATCTATTTTTGGCAGTTATCGATACAAACGTGTTTGTTTTGGTTTAAAGAACGCCAGTTCTATATTTCAGTCTCTAATGGACACAATACTCGACGAGATAAACATTAATGGCATATATGCTTATCAGGATGATCTGATTATTGGATCAAATTCATTTGAAGAGACTTGTGAAAAAGTAAATAAAGTGTTAGAAATTCTTATCAAATATAATTTAACATTATCCCCATCTAAGTGTGAATTCCATAAATCAGCAGTTAATTATTTAGGTTTCCATATTGAAAACCATACTATTTCACCCATCACCGCTAACATCGTAAAGATCAATTCCTTTCCACCACCGACGACAAAACGACAATTAAAAAAAATTCTTGGACTTGCTAATTTTTACAAATGGATTTTACCATCTTTCTCAGAACTTGCGCAACCCCTTGTGGAACTCACAAAACCCAAAACAACATTCAAATGGACAGAAAAACATCAGAGTATTTTTCAAAAAATTCAAAAATTATTCTTTCTTCCCCCAATGGTTCGACTTCCAGATTGGGAGAAAACATTCTATGTGAACACGGATGCATCAAAAACAGCCATTTCAGGAGCACTCATGCAAAAATTTAATGGTAAATTACTTCCTATAGCATACTTTTCCAAATCTTTAAAACCTTCTGAAAAGAAATATCCTGCGTTAAAATTGGAACTTATGGCAATTCATAAAACTGTTACCGCTTTCAAATACTATTTATATAATCGTGAGTTCGTAATTTTGTCAGATAGTGCTCCCCTTGAAAAATATAAGAAAACTACCAATCCCGCTGACGTTACCACCCGATGGTTAATGGACTTATCTGAATATACATACGTTTTTAAACATATTCCTGGAAATTTGAACATCTTAGCGGATTATTTATCACGTTGCAATTTTGAAAACAATCAAGAGGATCTCAAAGATAATCCAAAATTAATTCATGACATACAACCACTACCAATTGTTGATGTTGATGAAAATGAAAACAGACTCAAAATTAACAATAATGATAAAATTAATAATGAAAATCAAAACAAATACTCAGAATATGTTAATTATATGATTTCAGGAAATTCAAACTCTAAAGACCCCTTGCTAGAAATTTCAGACCAAACATTTGTGTCCGAACAAATTAAGGATTCTGAATTAAAAACAATTTACGAAGAAATCTTAAAAAACGGAAAGTCAGAAAAATTCCCCAATTACTTTATAAATCCTGATTCTAAAGTATTAATGCTCAAGAAAGAGAATATTCATAACAATTCATTCAGTTATTTAATTATTGTCCCAAATTCTTTAAAAGCGAAAGCATTGTCCATTGCGCATTTATCTCACTTCGGTTTGGCTAAAACCTATGAATTTCTTTCTAAAAGATACTTTTGGAGGGGCATTTATACTGATACCCTTAATTTCGTCTCTTCATGCACTAAATGCTTACAAGCGAAACATCACAAAACACCCCCTGCTCCATTACAAAAAACATATACACCCACTCATCCAAATCATACAATCTCCACAGACTTGGTGGGTCCTTTTAGTAATGGTCAATACGTCTTGACAATAATTGATCATTTCAGTAGACACTTAGAACTTTACCCGTTATCTAATATTACTTCTCCAAAAATAGTTCAATGTTTGTTTTCATACATTACAACCTTTGGTCGCCCTGCATGTATTCTATCAGATTTAGGTCGACAATATACATCTCAAGTTTACAATACATTTAATGACACTCTAGGCATAAAAATAATACATTCGTCTGCTTTTCATCCTCAATCGAACTCTATTAGCGAACGTGTAAACACATCAATTAAGTATTCAATTAATATATTATTAGAAGAAGGTCATTCATTTCAAAATGCACTATATATACACAAATCTCTCTACAATGGATCTACGCATTCTTCCACTCAATTCTCGCCCAATCTTCTACATTTTGGTAGAGAACTGGCACTAATTTTTGACACTTATAATTCAAATTATAATTACACTTACCTGGACTCTAATGTAAACATTTATAAATTAATGCAAGACCTTCAGGAAATTTATAAAAAAGCGTACAATAACATTCAAGATTCCCAATCAAAAAGAAATAAATATTTTCAAAGAAAAGCTAAACTAAGAAGCATCTGCACAAAAGATATTGTGTATCTGAAGTCTATGGATAAATTTAAATCTAAATATACAGGTCCTTTCATTGTCACAGTTAAACATTCCCCTGTTTCATTTTCAATTAAACGGTTACATGCTAGTGATGATAAGGCATTTCGTGTGCATATCGATAGAATTTTATTGGCACCTCCACGTAATAATCACTTATTTGACATTTATAATAATTCTAATTTTAATAAGAATCTCATTATTTCCAATGATACACATCAATATAATTTACGAAACAGAAAGTAATTTTTCATCAATATTTTTCCCTAGGTTAAAAGTTACGCAGTATAAATTTTTAAATATTTATAAAGATTAAAGATAAATTAAATAAATTTGATGTATACTTTCATTGCAACAGACCTGATCAACCTGTTGCGATTATTTGTGAAATTTCGCAGCTTGGATAATCAATGGCTGGTCCAGGAAATTATATTCTAAGCTGCATTGTCTTACAACAGCAGTGTATATCACTTTTAATATTTTTCTTTAACTTACGTGTTATTTATAATTGCATTTTAATAATAGTTAACATACTAGAATAATATTGTTTATTTAAAAAAAAATGTGCTAATGGAATTTAAAAAAAAAAAAAAAAATGTTTACGTAGACTTTTGGTGCAGGTAATATTTTTATCATACATATACATGCATGTCTCATATATTGCAATTCCAATTACCTATTTAAAAAAAAAAAAAAAAAAAAAATGAATATATAAAAACATATGTTATTATTACTTTCTTTCAACATGTATTATTTATTTAAACCTTTTATTGAATATAAAAGGCTCACTATATATTTGATAACATATAAATATACTTGGTTTTTATTTTGTCAAAGTTTCATATTAAAATTGCTTATACATTTGAACTATATAGTTATTACAACGAATTCTTGTCCTCTCTGAACTGAAATGGACTCGTCAAAGTTTCTCGCCATGCATGGTAGCATAAAAATTTACTGATTTCAGCATCTTACCACGAACTGATAAAATATATGATGACTGAATTATTATGATTTTAAATCAAAGGACTAGAGCTCATTTTGTTTATGGATATATATTCTAAAGACTTGTGTACACAGATTTATGGCCATACCACATTATATCTCATCACCATATAATATCCTTATTTTCTGTATTTGAATTTTATTATTGCATAATATTTTTTTTTAAGTATGCATACTAGATTTTCTATTGATAATATGACAATGTACGTATTTTATTTGTATTGGAAGCCATTCGTTTTTTGTTTTTGTTTTGTAATCAATCTATTTTACAAGATTGGAGATAATTTGATTTAATTTTAATTTTTGCTGAGCTGTCATATCATAGACGATGTAATGGCTGAACCCATTTTTTTTTCGGTCGACGGGGAGAAATATGTGATGTTGAAAAACATCACATATCCCTTTTTAAAATAAAATAATAATAATAATAATATAAATTACATTTTATTTATTTATTTATAATACAAGCAAACATTATATTTCTTATCCTAAAAGAATTTAATACAATTTTGTTTATTTCGCTTATGCTATTTTATTTTTATTTCTATTTCATTAATCTGTAATTTCATATAATTTATTGTTCTTTTTCCTGCTCTAAATCTCATCAAGTAATAATTAAATAAAATATCAAAGAAAGAGAAACCCATTCATTTTATGCTTTAAAACCGCAGACGATTTTTTTTATTGTAGCTTCCTGTCTCCTGTCGAACGTTAAAAGATTCCGTTGAATCATAATAGCTGAAAATAATTTCTAATATTTTTTTTATCAATTGATTTTGCACTTTTAGCCAAATTCTGGACACCTGACAAAATTTAATCACATCATATGACGTAATTTAATTTTTAGCCAATCTTTTAACTATTATTTAGGTTTACCAGATATAAATTTAAAATGTGTTCAGCCAACTTGATTTTTGATGCCAATGAGATTTGGCGAAATAAATTAATTAGCTTGCTGTCTGTCATTCTGTAAAGATGTTATTTTTTTTATCTTTGAGTCAAAAATGTCGAAATGTGTTCTGTTTAGAAAAAGATATCGTAATGGCTTCCATTCTTCTTTTGGATGTCTGTCTTGAAATAATAAACAGGAATTCTCCATCGTGAATGTTTTCGAATATACTTATTCCATTTTGTCCAAGAATATCATTAATATATGTCTTATAAGAGTAATTAAACATCTCATTTACTAAATGGAAAATGACTCGATGCTATGTTTTGTTTTACGGAGCTTATTGAACCGGGTTCCCTGTACGTCATGGCCGCTTCATACTTTAGATATCTCCATCCCAGCTCTTCATTAAATATATGTGGTGCCAGACTCAGGCCGGATAATATATCCGGATATCCAAATTTTTTTTTTCGTCTTGAAAAATTTGGGCATCGACATTGAACTACTGTTTAACGAATATAAACAAGTGTACTGCAATACTCGAATTTCTGTTTAACGGATCTCTGCTTAGGCACCTAATATCGACGTGAAATCGACTACTGATTAATTCATGAATGCGAAGTTTTACGTTGTTGAAGACTGTTATGTTTTAAAAACAGCTGCCCCAATGATGATCCAAAAAGAAATTAACTACGTTACGGTGAACAGCACCGACTTTACCGATTTGTTGATTGTTGTTCATCTTTACTAAAGGCTAGTGTGCTGCGGGATGTGATCTGTGATTTTTTTTAAAAAGAGATTACTTGGTGTCTACGGTACCGATTCTTATCGCCGATATTGTGTGATGCCATGCCGGTGGACTTTCTATGGTTTCATTGAATAACATCCTCTCTACAGTCTGCAATGTTCGCAATTTGTGACCGTCTTATGCACTTACCGTTCGGTATTAAATGATCGTTGATTCATCGGTGCAAGGAGAATTGCCAAATATGGGTCGTCTTTCTAGAATCTGTGCAGTTAAATTACTGTGTTCATTTTTTTTTCTCGCGCACTCATACAGGAGAAGAGCCTTACAGTTTTAAATAAAAGAATAAATAAAATACCGTAAATAAATAAATTTATATCTATATATATTTTTGTTTTAGCTAAAAGAAGATTCGGAAAAGGGGTAAGTTTCCTTTGGAATCATTTTATTGTGCCAATAAAAAGAAACATTTCTCACATATTTTTTCTTAAATATTGACAATAAGAACTTTTAGTACATTTTTCTTAAATATTGACATTTATTTAAACTTTATATATAAATTTTTACTTATAGGTAAAATCTTTTATTCTTCATATGAGTATTATATTCTACTTTAACTTTTCATTTCAATTTTTAAGAACAGTTAAAAAGTTATATAAATGATCAAAATTTGCTTATATTATTTTTGAAATATCTAGTTTTTGGATATTCAAGTAAAGATTTATTTCATTTGTGAAATTAAATACCAGATCATAGTGATATTTTTTTCTTTTCATCATACTGCATAAATTTTTTTTAATTTTTTCATATTTTGATTTTTGTGTTTACAATTTAATATATCTTGACAATTATTTTCATTTGCATATATATCCATTTTTAGTATTATTCATTATATATTTTTAAATATATCTATAATATATATATACAACAAGACGTATATAAGCCAATTTCATGGTTGCAAGGTATAATGTTATACAGGAAAATATTACAAATAATTTCTACATATTTTTATTAATCTTGAAACTTTATCATCCAACTTTTGCAGGCTTAATTAAAAAAAGAAAGTATTTAACAATTTTATTCATTTTTAGGTGTCTTGGTAATTTATTTGTTTATATGATATTCAATTGAATTCTTATGCATATTATTTTTTATTTAACTTAGTTAACACTTTTATTTTGGAAAGAAATGGCACAGAATCGAAACGCGTTTTGCTCCGTTCCTAATTTCGATGGGGACGCGAGATTTGTCAAATTTTTCTTTGATCAATTAAGATCCTTTGCCATGTTAAATAAACTAACAAATGACGCGACGTTACATGTAATGAAAGAAAAACTTCGTGATGCCGCGTTGGCATACTTTATTGAAAATGAAACTTTGTACAAGTCGACAGATCTTGAATATATCGAGGAAAATTTCTGTAAGTTTTTCAAGGAATCGTCATATAACACTGGAATATCAGAATTTCATAATTTAAAAATTTTGCCGGGAGAGTCTATTAAAAATTTCGCCCATCGTGTAAATGTTGCTGTACCTAAGGCTTTCCCTGACCTTAAAGACAAACAATCCCTTGATAACATTAAACTTCCAAAATTTTTAGGTACCCCCAAATATTAAAATTAAGTTAATGGAGGAAAACATAAGAGACTATAATAAGGCAGTTGAACGTGCTCAGACATTATCCGAAATATATGATTCTTTCAACAACACTACTAATACTAAGACTATTCTTTCTTGTGATAATAAAAATGACTCTGTAATAGTAAATACATTGAAAGAGTTATCTGACAAAATTAATAGCATTTCACTTACAAACAACAATCCACCCTCCCATAGTGAATCCTTGCACGTAGTTCAGTCAAGCAGACCCAAATTTGATCAAAGAAATTATAGAAATAATTACAAAACTAGACAGTCCAATTTTCGTTCTCCCTCTAGAAGAAACTTTTCTAGAAATAATCCGATTTGTCAACTTTGCTCCAAACATGGCCACGTTGCTTTAAATTGTTACAAATGGAAAAATAGAGACAATTTAACTTATAAAACACGTAACTATGAAAACCGTAATTTAAACTAGAAAGGAGGTATGGAGATGCTGATGCTGCCATATCTCGAAAACTAAGGGTCTCATCAGCGAATGAACGTAAATTCACAAATGTGTCATCTTCAAATTCTCTTCCGAAATTTTCACATACTAGACTTGTAAATTCAGTTGGATCTCAAACTGTTGCTAATATTACTGTAGCAGATAATAAAGCTACCCAAACATTTCAAAACTTTAGTCATATTTCTAATACAGGGTATATTCCAAGTGACAACAATGAGAGTTGCACAAATAATATTGAGGATCATATTTTATTTAATGTAAACAAAAATTCACATACACTTCCTATAATAAAAGCTAAATTAGCCAATAATGATATAAAGTTTCTTATTGATACCGGAAGTAGTTGTTCACTTTTAGCCCAATCAACATTTGATAATTTAAAAGCAAATTTAAAATATAAAAGACTAGGTTCGTCTATTACTCTTAAAACGGTCAATTCTTATGTTGAATTTTCTTCATGTATTCGTGCAACTTTCAAAATTAAAAAAAAGTTTTTCCAACACAATTTCTATATTATCGACATACCACATAGTTCTAATTTTCATGGAATACTTGGTATGGATTTCATTAAAGAAAATCATGTCACTATTGACTTTTCGAAAAATTCCATGAGAATTGGAAAATTAGACTTTACTTGTTCCTTATTTGATTCGGGAAATGAAAAATTAGATGTATATAATGTTAACTCTGACGATAATAATATGAATGTTTATCTTCTAAAGAAAGTTATAATACAAACTGGTGAAAATATCTACATTACTGCAAAAACAAATAATAAGTTACAAGAAACTAATTACATATTTTGTACTGACTTAAAGGATCCTGATATAGAAATTTTAGATTCTATTGTATCACCGAATTACAAAAATGAAATTAATTCTGAAAATAATAATTCTCTTTTTACGTTACTTATCTCAAATAAGGGTAAAAATTCAATTCACCTCAATAAAAATATGCATATTGGTAAATTATTTTTAATTGATGAAATTAAAGAACCTTATTTAGATAAAATTGAAGACTCTTGCTCTAGTAATAATAATATACAAAATATTGAGGACCATATCCACTTAATTCAAGCTTCTGAGGATATATTACTAAAACGTAAAAATGATTTATCAAGTAAAGATTTTTGTTTGAATCATTTAACCCTTGATCAACGTAACACACTTGAAAATTTATTTTTAAGCAAATTTGCTGCTTTTTCCAAATCTCTCAGTACTCTAGGACATACTGATAAAATAATTCCTAATCTAAAGTTAATTAATGATTTCCCTATTAAAACGCTTCCATTCCCAATTCCACAAGCTTTACAAAATGAAGCTCAAGAACAGATCAATGAATTAGTAAACGCCGGCATAATTGAGCGTAATTGCTCCGAGTGGGCTTGTCCCATATTGCTAGTAAAGAAAAAATCTGATGGTTCAAAGAAACAACGTTATAGACTTGCTTTAGACCTTAGAATGGTCAATACAATCATACAAGGTTCCTCATATCCTCTCCCTAAGATTCAAAATATTATATCAAATCTTTCGTCATTCAAATACTTTACTTCGTTGGATTTCATGCAAGCGTACCACCAAATTGACCTTCCTAAAAAATATCAAGATATGCTAACATTTACATCTATTTTTGGCAGTTATCGATACAAACGTGTTTGTTTTGGTTTAAAGAACGCCAGTTCTATATTTCAGTCTCTAATGGACACAATACTCGACGAGATAAACATTAATGGCATATATGCTTATCAGGATGATCTGATTATTGGATCAAATTCATTTGAAGAGACTTGTGAAAAAGTAAATAAAGTGTTAGAAATTCTTATCAAATATAATTTAACATTATCCCCATCTAAGTGTGAATTCCATAAATCAGCAGTTAATTATTTAGGTTTCCATATTGAAAACCATACTATTTCACCCATCACCGCTAACATCGTAAAGATCAATTCCTTTCCACCACCGACGACAAAACGACAATTAAAAAAAATTCTTGGACTTGCTAATTTTTACAAATGGATTTTACCATCTTTCTCAGAACTTGCGCAACCCCTTGTGGAACTCACAAAACCCAAAACAACATTCAAATGGACAGAAAAACATCAGAGTATTTTTCAAAAAATTCAAAAATTATTCTTTCTTCCCCCAATGGTTCGACTTCCAGATTGGGAGAAAACATTCTATGTGAACACGGATGCATCAAAAACAGCCATTTCAGGAGCACTCATGCAAAAATTTAATGGTAAATTACTTCCTATAGCATACTTTTCCAAATCTTTAAAACCTTCTGAAAAGAAATATCCTGCGTTAAAATTGGAACTTATGGCAATTCATAAAACTGTTACCGCTTTCAAATACTATTTATATAATCGTGAGTTCGTAATTTTGTCAGATAGTGCTCCCCTTGAAAAATATAAGAAAACTACCAATCCCGCTGACGTTACCACCCGATGGTTAATGGACTTATCTGAATATACATACGTTTTTAAACATATTCCTGGAAATTTGAACATCTTAGCGGATTATTTATCACGTTGCAATTTTGAAAACAATCAAGAGGATCTCAAAGATAATCCAAAATTAATTCATGACATACAACCACTACCAATTGTTGATGTTGATGAAAATGAAAACAGACTCAAAATTAACAATAATGATAAAATTAATAATGAAAATCAAAACAAATACTCAGAATATGTTAATTATATGATTTCAGGAAATTCAAACTCTAAAGACCCCTTGCTAGAAATTTCAGACCAAACATTTGTGTCCGAACAAATTAAGGATTCTGAATTAAAAACAATTTACGAAGAAATCTTAAAAAACGGAAAGTCAGAAAAATTCCCCAATTACTTTATAAATCCTGATTCTAAAGTATTAATGCTCAAGAAAGAGAATATTCATAACAATTCATTCAGTTATTTAATTATTGTCCCAAATTCTTTAAAAGCGAAAGCATTGTCCATTGCGCATTTATCTCACTTCGGTTTGGCTAAAACCTATGAATTTCTTTCTAAAAGATACTTTTGGAGGGGCATTTATACTGATACCCTTAATTTCGTCTCTTCATGCACTAAATGCTTACAAGCGAAACATCACAAAACACCCCCTGCTCCATTACAAAAAACATATACACCCACTCATCCAAATCATACAATCTCCACAGACTTGGTGGGTCCTTTTAGTAATGGTCAATACGTCTTGACAATAATTGATCATTTCAGTAGACACTTAGAACTTTACCCGTTATCTAATATTACTTCTCCAAAAATAGTTCAATGTTTGTTTTCATACATTACAACCTTTGGTCGCCCTGCATGTATTCTATCAGATTTAGGTCGACAATATACATCTCAAGTTTACAATACATTTAATGACACTCTAGGCATAAAAATAATACATTCGTCTGCTTTTCATCCTCAATCGAACTCTATTAGCGAACGTGTAAACACATCAATTAAGTATTCAATTAATATATTATTAGAAGAAGGTCATTCATTTCAAAATGCACTATATATACACAAATCTCTCTACAATGGATCTACGCATTCTTCCACTCAATTCTCGCCCAATCTTCTACATTTTGGTAGAGAACTGGCACTAATTTTTGACACTTATAATTCAAATTATAATTACACTTACCTGGACTCTAATGTAAACATTTATAAATTAATGCAAGACCTTCAGGAAATTTATAAAAAAGCGTACAATAACATTCAAGATTCCCAATCAAAAAGAAATAAATATTTTCAAAGAAAAGCTAAACTAAGAAGCATCTGCACAAAAGATATTGTGTATCTGAAGTCTATGGATAAATTTAAATCTAAATATACAGGTCCTTTCATTGTCACAGTTAAACATTCCCCTGTTTCATTTTCAATTAAACGGTTACATGCTAGTGATGATAAGGCATTTCGTGTGCATATCGATAGAATTTTATTGGCACCTCCACGTAATAATCACTTATTTGACATTTATAATAATTCTAATTTTAATAAGAATCTCATTATTTCCAATGATACACATCAATATAATTTACGAAACAGAAAGTAATTTTTCATCAATATTTTTCCCTAGGTTAAAAGTTACGCAGTATAAATTTTTAAATATTTATAAAGATTAAAGATAAATTAAATAAATTTGATGTATACTTTCATTGCAACAGACCTGATCAACCTGTTGCGATTATTTGTGAAATTTCGCAGCTTGGATAATCAATGGCTGGTCCAGGAAATTATATTCTAAGCTGCATTGTCTTACAACAGCAGTGTATATCACTTTTAATATTTTTCTTTAACTTACGTGTTATTTATAATTGCATTTTAATAATAGTTAACATACTAGAATAATATTGTTTATTTAAAAAAAAATGTGCTAATGGAATTTAAAAAAAAAAAAAAAAATGTTTACGTAGACTTTTGGTGCAGGTAATATTTTTATCATACATATACATGCATGTCTCATATATTGCAATTCCAATTACCTATTTAAAAAAAAAAAAAAAAAAAAATGAATATATAAAAACATATGTTATTATTACTTTCTTTCAACATGTATTATTTATTTAAACCTTTTATTGAATATAAAAGGCTCACTATATATTTGATAACATATAAATATACTTGGTTTTTATTTTGTCAAAGTTTCATATTAAAATTGCTTATACATTTGAACTATATAGTTATTACAACGAATTCTTGTCCTCTCTGAACTGAAATGGACTCGTCAAAGTTTCTCGCCATGCATGGTAGCATAAAAATTTACTGATTTCAGCATCTTACCACGAACTGATAAAATATATGATGACTGAATTATTATGATTTTAAATCAAAGGACTAGAGCTCATTTTGTTTATGGATATATATTCTAAAGACTTGTGTACACAGATTTATGGCCATACCACATTATATCTCATCACCATATAATATCCTTATTTTCTGTATTTGAATTTTATTATTGCATAATATTTTTTTTTAAGTATGCATACTAGATTTTCTATTGATAATATGACAATGTACGTATTTTATTTGTATTGGAAGCCATTCGTTTTTTGTTTTTGTTTTGTAATCAATCTATTTTACAAGATTGGAGATAATTTGATTTAATTTTAATTTTTGCTGAGCTGTCATATCATAGACGATGTAATGGCTGAACCCATTTTTTTTTCGGTCGACGGGGAGAAATATGTGATGTTGAAAAACATCACATATCCCTTTTTAAAATAAAATAATAATAATAATAATATAAATTACATTTTATTTATTTATTTATAATACAAGCAAACATTATATTTCTTATCCTAAAAGAATTTAATACAATTTTGTTTATTTCGCTTATGCTATTTTATTTTTATTTCTATTTCATTAATCTGTAATTTCATATAATTTATTGTTCTTTTTCCTGCTCTAAATCTCATCAAGTAATAATTAAATAAAATATCAAAGAAAGAGAAACCCATTCATTTTATGCTTTAAAACCGCAGACGATTTTTTTTATTGTAGCTTCCTGTCTCCTGTCGAACGTTAAAAGATTCCGTTGAATCATAATAGCTGAAAATAATTTCTAATATTTTTTTTATCAATTGATTTTGCACTTTTAGCCAAATTCTGGACACCTGACAAAATTTAATCACATCATATGACGTAATTTAATTTTTAGCCAATCTTTTAACTATTATTTAGGTTTACCAGATATAAATTTAAAATGTGTTCAGCCAACTTGATTTTTGATGCCAATGAGATTTGGCGAAATAAATTAATTAGCTTGCTGTCTGTCATTCTGTAAAGATGTTATATTTTTATCATTGACTGGAAATGTCGAAATGTGTTCTGTTTAGAAAAAGATATCGTAATGGCTTCCATTCTTCTTTTGGATGTCTGTCTTGAAATAATAAACAGGAATTCTCCATCGTGAATGTTTTCGAATATACTTATTCCATTTTGTCCAAGAATATCATTAATATATGTCTTATAAGAGTAATTAAACATCTCATTTACTAAATGGAAAATGACTCGATGCTATGTTTTGTTTTACGGAGCTTATTGAACCGGGTTCCCTGTACGTCATGGCCGCTTCATACTTTAGATATCTCCATCCCAGCTCTTCATTAAAAATGTACATAAATAAAAATCATATTTTATATTTGTTTGATTTTTTTTTTTTTTTTTTTTTTTTTTTTTTTTGTTGACACGGAATTTTAATAAGGTTTTATGTGGATATAAAACTTATTGCAATTATAACTAATAATCGTTTTGTGCTAATGGAAAAAATCCTGAAAATTTTAATGTAGATAGAAAGCTATAAATAAGTTTAGGTAGTCAATTTATTAAAAGTGACATTATCAATGTTCAATCAATTAACCAAACAATCATGTTAGCAAAAAATTTTCAGCTAATTTCTAATTTTAGCAATCGCGTGTCAGTTAATAAAATTAAATCTCGGATAATATGCCAAAAAAGATTTTTTTATTTCCCTTTCAATGAGACAAAGTAATTATTCTTGCAAAACACGAATTGTGTATGTATGAGAAATAACATTATTTTGTTAGTGTGTCATCATTATAGCCTGCTGTTTTCTGTTTCAAAAATGAAATTAATACGTAACTACGAAAGTCCATATATCTTTCCTCATTACTAAAACTTTAAAATCTTCTTTCTAATACTATAGTTATTAATAGCATTTAAAAGTTGCATTATATGCTACTGTAACAACCCTATATGTTTATAAAACTCACTCTTAAAATACTAATAAGAATAAAATCATAAACGCTCAAAGAAAATTCAAACGAGATCATATCTTCTCTCAAAAGTCGAATCATTTTTAGTGATTTGATTTCTCAGCCAGTTTTGTCTTTCTTCCACCTGCTTTCATTTCAGATATTGAAAATTTTAAGTTCGAGAAGTATGAAAGTTTAAAAAAAAAAATATTTATTTTCAAACAATATTTAAAGATTTTTTTTTTTTTAATCGGTGAAAGCGCATATATATTTTTTTTATTATTATTAAAATAATACAATAAAGGCCACTATTTCTTAATTTTCCGACCATATCATATGTGTTTTATGTCCTTATATGTATATAGATACATATTTTTTAATTATGTGTGTGAATATCAGGTATAACGTCGAATCGCAAGTGGCCACTGAGTTAATCGTGTTCAGTGGCCACTGGCCACTTACAAAAATTGTAAGTCTTGACCTCTACGTCCACGAATATGCGTGCTGCTCTCATACAAATGAATATAGATAAGTATTAGACGTACTAAATTTATATGCTACAGCTACAACGCATTTCAAGCGTTATTTTTTACACAGTTATCCTAAACATTTTTTTTTTAATCCTTTTTTTACCTTTTCTGAAACGCTTTCATTGAAATATGAAGTAAACTATAACATGTGTTTTTTATGTATGTCTGAAGTTTCAAGATAATTTGTCAAATATTTTTTTCGATGTTTGGCAATCATCTAGTCATTTACAGAAAGATAATGCGTATACATTCATTATTACATAACATTGTCTACTTTTGTATTTTACTGGAAATAAAGTAAATGTTATATCAATTACAAAATGATACATTAGATGAGCAAAATTCGGATTATTTATGGTAGTTTGTAAAAAATCGTCGAGTTGTAGTACTTTTATTGAAAAAGAGTGTTTATCGCACTTTAAATTATAAAATTTTGGTGCCCTCAAAAGTTCTTTAATGTATTTTTATTTATTTATTTTATTTTATTTTATTTTTTTTTATTTTTTTTTTTTTTTTGAATGATAATAGGGCGCAGAAAACTGAAAGTTTTAGCATTTGTATTTATAATTTTAAAAAAAAAGCTTTCTTTGTCCAAAATTTCCTAATTTTGTTTTCAAAGTGGAGGACTGTTAAGTAATGAAAATAGAAGTACTCTATTTTAATTGTTGATAAGGAACGAAAGAAGTATTGCTAGGATACAAAAATTCAAGAAATCTCAATACCATAATAAAAAAAAAGTAATTTTCCTACTCAAAATGAGACATCAACAACTCCAGGTAAATTTCTAAAGAAGTAATTTAATTTAAAACATTTACTAACATTCGTTAAGAGTTACCCGAGTTATCCCTCACTTATAATTCCTTTTCTTCTTATATAAACGATAAAGAACTACTTATCTCCACTTTTCAGGAATGCTATTTATTTCAGAAGGAAAATGTAAGTACTGGTCATTCAAAAGAATGTACTCATATTTTATGTCCAAAAATTGAAATATATGCTTATGAAAATGTGTCTTTACGAGAAAAGTTCGTTGTGTAAAAGGTTCTCTCCTTTCGAAATTTTCTGGAATGTCATTTCGAAGATCGTGCTAAACAAAAGCCAGAGGCATACAATTAGTACATGCAAAACGTTTCCTTCCATCTCTTTTGGTTTAGTTTTCATAAATGGGTTGCATTTTAATGTTAACCATCCAGAGAAAATCTTCTGTTTTAGACTTAGAAACTTAATCATCTCTTATTATAATAAAATGTAATGTTATATTATTTAATATTTATGACAAAATTTTCCCTGATATTCATGAAATGTAATGTATATATATATATATATATATATATATTGCTTTCTGTTCATATTAAAAAAATAATGCCTATATGGGGGGGGGGGGAAGAATAAAAAACTAAATAAAAAATCGAAAAAAAAAAAGTGAGTTTTTCAATAACCTTATACCAAAAATGCATTGGATTGTGAATGCACATGCAAATGTGGCATCTTCAGGCTGCTTAGGGGGGGGGGGGGATAAAACTTTTATTTTATATATATTAAACTATTATATAATAATATACAAAATACTTTGTAATAGCTAACTCATGTACGCTAATGACAATTTGAGTTATTTTAAACGTATCTAAAAATTTCTTGGGTATATATATTTCTATTAGCTGAATGCAAAAAACTGACGTTTATTCCATCTGTATGCAGAGAATTTGAAACAATTTTGACAACTAGAAATATAGAAATCGATTTTTAAATATTTTTTTATTATTTCTTCACGGGTTTCCGAAGCTGAAATTATGATCTATTAGAAAAGATACTTCATTAAAGTGAATTTAATATTTAGTAAAGTTATTGGAAGCATTTAAAAATATCAAGCATTAGCTTTTTATTTTAATTATAAATAGCTACACACACACACACACTCACTTCTATATATATATATATATATATATATATAAATATATATATATATATATATATATATATATATATATATATATATATATATATATATATATATATATATATATATATTAAACGTAATTTATATTTGAATCTAATTTATAAATTTAAAAAAGTACGATTTGTCTTCAAAAGTCAATTGCAAAATGTGGCTTTCCTATTGTGTCTGTTGATAAATTTAATTCTGAATTTCCATGACTCATATTATCTTATTTCTCGAGAACTGTTATGTTAATATACGTTCCATTTTGCAACGAGTTAGAAAAAGAAAATGAGTCATTATTTATTTTAATTTTTTAATTCATTCTTAACTGTAAAAAATGGTGCATCTAAAGTCCCACAATAAGTGCTGGGAAATATTATCCGCATCATAGTCACCAAGTAATAGTTATTTAAATTTAATTATTTATTGCTTAATTATGCATTATTTTTACTAAATTATTTTACTGTCTTCATAAAAAGAATTTTGTAACAAAAAAGGCCCTATGTTGTGCGTAAGTTTAAAAAGGAGTTTAAAATAATTTTAAAAGCTTATTGGCTTTGACTGATTATTCTCCTGCAGATTGTTAAAGATAAAAGAAACATTTGCATAATATTGAATATATAATACTTCACATCGAGTTTTTTTTTTTTTTTTTTTTTTCTAAAAACATTTTTACAATAGTATATTCTTATATTGCGACAAGGTGTTTCCCATTGTGAAATCTTGCATATTTTCTCAACAAGATATTTATAAAAAGTGTTATTCAATAACGTTAATAATTTTATAATATTTTATGCGTAACTATTTATGACTATTTTCAATGGTATTTATGACTATTTTTTTAGTATTTTACACAAACGGTCAAAGAAAAAAATGTTAGTAATTTAAAAAGATATAAAATTTAACTTTTAAGTTTGTTGGACGTTTTTTTCTTTTCTGATGCAAAAATAGTGGTTAAAATAAATGCATTTTAAATTAGGGACACGGTATTTACAAATTAAACATCAAGACAGTTTAGACAACATGTTTTTAAAACTAACGTTAATCCTGCCTTGCCATTTTAGGATCATTAAAAAATAGAAATCTTCTACGTACCTTGGTTCATTAAACATTCCGGAGGAAAAAAAAAATCTAAATAAAATACCAGCCATTCCACGTTAATTTATAAACTTTCGCAAATGTTTTTAAAGAAGCATAAAAAAAAAGTGAGTTAATTTCTCATGCTTTATTACTTTCTTTAATGACATGCTAAAAAAATATTAAAAAAGCGAAAGGTTTATTTTTTGGAGTCGACAGAAAGATTAAACAAAAATTGTGGTACAAAAAAGGTAGTTAAAAATACCAGAAAGTTCCAGTAAATATTAACACTCTATTATGTACTTTTTATTTTAATTAAGAAAATGACTTTTAAAAATAAACTCTCTTTTGGGTGTTTTTTTTTTTTTTTTTTTTTTTTTTGTTCTCAATAGTTTTCAAGTGGGTCTGTAAATATGTTCTTATTTTTATCATGTATGAAAGAGGAAAATACCATTTTTAAAAGATATTGAAATATTCTGTTATATTATAGTGAAAGCTGTCGGTAGGAAGTTTGAATGACGTCATAAACGCTCGCCATTATATGTCTATAATGTGACACTAGCACAGTAGCTTTAAAAGCGTGTGACCAAGGCACACTGGTGTGCCCCAAAAGATTACCGAGTGTACCCTGTGGTGTTTCAGAGAAATTGGTCTATATATAGATATGTAGTTGCTATGTTCCATTTCAACCATACTTTTTGTGAACACATCATTGTGTGTTAACTTAACTAACAGAGCTTTTTCTTGCAAATATCAGACGTTTGTTTTCGCTGTCTATTGTATATTATTTATTTTGAAAATTTTGGAAATGAATGTTTTGCGCATAATACTTATTTTCAGATAAATGCACCCAAATAAAATACATTTCAAAATAAAGAGGTATATTGAGAAATTTTATTCTAAAAGTGACCAATATTTAAGTGATAATAAGAGAGCTAAATAGGATAGTAAATAGTCTATTCATAAATATAATAACAGTTATTTTCAGCGTCGTTTTTGAATGAATTAGAATTTTCTACAATCATTACGATTAAGAGTAATGAATTTTTCTGCGTATTTATGCATTGACGAGGAGATGAGAGTTTTAAATATTTTACTTAATTATTATAACGTTTCTGAAAAATGTGTAAATAGGGCGCTTAACCCTCCCCCCCCCTCCTTTTTTTTTTTTTTTTTTCTTTTTGCACACTTTTAAATGCACCACAACTTCTAATAGTTTGAGAATCACTGTTCTTAAAAGGTCGTCACTTTATGATTCCAGCGTAATTTAGTATGATTGATAATATATAATTCATCCGGACAAGTGAGTGAATAGGTTTTAAAGTCGCACAATAGCTACACTTTGAGCAATTGGGGACGGTCCGCGGTTCACACCCTAGGGGTAGTCCGGAGACACACTAGCACAGTTTTTATCCTCTGCGGTGGAGATATATAATTCGTAAGGTAAAAATGCTTAGTAGTTTCATGTTATTTTTTATTTATAGAGAGTTAAAAGCAGTATTTAAGAAATGCTATATTAAATTATTTTTTCCTTCTTGCACGGATCATAAGAAAATAAGACATAATGGCATCAATAAGAATCGGAGTTCATTCGCGAGATTTTTAGAATTGTTGTATTTCAGTATAATTTTCATTTTTAGGACATCATTGCTAAACAAACTGGAACTTCCCTTTACAGTAAAATCTGACTCGGTATATATAGGAATCTGAATCTGCACCAAGATGTCCGAAATCCAAATTTAAAACATTTTAACTAGCAACTTTCTAATTGCAAAGAAAAAAATTAGGGAAAATCAAGGAAGTCAACCAGCTGAATTCAATATATATATTGGTTTCATAACTGAAATTGAAATTCAGAGTTTATCTCATTTATATATTTTATTAATGATAAATTGCCTGAAATTAGACTAAATGTCACTTAAACCAGTGAATATTACACCAATTGTAGGGATCATAAACCAATGTTTTTTCAATAATAATGTAAACTAGACACTTTTCTATTTTTCTAGTAGCAAATTTTAAGAATCTTCAAATTATTTTGCATACATAAGATTAAATACCAAGAAGCTGCTGTTTACTCCCAAAAACTACAAAAGTTAATACTAATTTAGACCATATGTAAAAAAAAGACTTTTAAGATTTGAAAAGAAAATGAATTGCGATAAAGGGAAAAACTATAATAATCTTATTTTAAAATTCTAAAAAACGCATTTGCTTTTTTATATCAATGATTAGCATAGTAATTGTCAGGTGTCAAGTTAGGGGGAGGGGGGAGAGAAAGAAAAAAAGTGATCTGGGGACAAAGACCAAGCTACCAGGTGCTTTTGATGAAGTAGATTCCCTGACGAAAAATTATTTTTAAAAAACTCTCTGTGTTTTTATACTAGGTGAAAGCATAATAATCCCTATTAGATTTTTCAAAATTTAGTTTTTAAGTTTACCATTTTCCTAAATTATATATATATATATATTGAAAACCTTTTCAAACACTGAATAGATGAAAACAAGAAACATTGAAAAAGATAAAACAGAAAAATTCAAAAAGAGCTTGCGACTATCAATATATATATATTAACCACTAAACTGATTAATATATGAAAACGAAAAAATCTTTTAATATTTTGTGTTTTTGCTAGCAGGTTTAAATTCTTTTAATATCTCACGGACTTTAGGGAATGGCACCTAAAGAAATGTATAACTAACTTTTCTGTCACCTTAAAGTCTCTCTCACACACACTCTTATTTATTTAAACATTTTAACTGAAATAGGTTTAGTGCAGATAGATTGTTGATATATATATATATATATATAAATCTCCAGCTAAACATTTTTTTTTTTTTTTTTTTTTTTTTTCAAAGCGGTGTTTCTCAACGTAACGTCTAAGTTACTTAATGTGTTTAAAATATACTGAGCTCAATTCGATGTTTTTTTTTCTCGTTTAACAGCTACATAATCAAAATATTTATTTCTGTTATTAATTTTAATAACTTATTTATTTTAATTCATATGCTTAATATCTATTTTTATAAGAGTTAAGCTATTAAGTTTAACAACAGAATTGTAGATTATAAGACAACTTATATAAAATTACCAAGATGTGGACAAAGGGAAAAGAATCAAAATAAGCGAAATTACCAAAGGAATAGATTGAAAAAGGTGAAATCAGACGAAAGCAAATTAATGTAAGCTTACAAAATTCGTAATGTCATCGCTGGCATAGTGCGAATTGTGCAAACAAATATTAATACATTTTGTTGAACTTGTTTTTGAGTTGTTTGTCGATGATAAAAAACTTGTTTTTCCTTTATATAATGCTATAACTTAAGAAAATGTGTAATTTAACGTAATGTATATCTAATATTTCATGATCTGCCAAACAGGTCACGAAATCGCAGGTCACATATTGTCGGAAATAAAAATTTTCATTTGTTCATTTTATACTTTTTTTTAAAATAATAATAATAACAATAATAATGACTTTTTCAGTATTTCGAATTCAATGATGGGCCATGTGAAAACCACGGTTTCCCAATATTCTCGAGTTAATCGACAATCAGTAACTCTAGATTTCATTCACACCCTTCATCATCGTCTCATAATTATATAAAGCTTATTAATAATTTAATGTCACGTAATTAGATTATGGCATTGAAATCCAGTATGAATTGGCGCTTCTGTATGCATGCTGAATTGCTTATTAACATACATGAAACGTATATTATCGCAACATATATTTAACTCGCACTATACATGTATTTAACGCCAAAAGCATTGATATGTATTATATTTTAAAATGAGCATTTTTATGTGTGTGTTCTTTTATAGTAGTATAAAAGTGTATATATGTGCGAAATTAAAAATAAATTTTATATCTTTAAACTATAAATATGACGCTTTCCTTTCTAAATTTTAACATTATTGGAATTCATTTTGAGATATATGAAATGCAAAATATATATGTAACTTTAATGTCTTTTAGAACGAGTATATGTTTTAATATTTTTTTAATTCAATAAAAATAGGCTGTGGGTGGTTAATAATATATTATTTATTTTGCAGAACTATTATCATTATCTGAAAACATATGGAATTTAAACCAGTAAAAAGAAGATAAAAGCTCAATATTGGAAGTAGTTTATTTTGTCTAAATTTTAATTATATGCTTAACTGTAGGTGTAGACACTATTATGTAGTTGTCAAAAGATTTCACTTTTTGCGCAGGAGTATTTTCATATTCCTTTTGTAATCGTTGACAAAGATTTTCTACAATTATAGAAATAAATCAAATGGTATTTTATTTTTATAATAATGATACTAAAGAAAAAAAAAAAAAAAAAAAAAAAAAAGAAGAAGTTTTTGTTCATATAAAATCATAGTTTAATTTGTATATATATATCATATATTTAGACTGTCCAGAAAAGTAAATAAATAAATAAATAAATAAATAAAAATAGATAGGACATGACATGTAATTTTATATAAAAATTTATAGTTTTTTTTTTTCATTTTGAGAATATGAAAAATTTTCTTGGATAGTATTTATCAAAAAAAAAAAAAAAAAAAAACATACACAGGATGATTAAGAATTCAGTTATGTTACTTTAATGGGTTGTAGAATCCAAAAGATAACTATTTTTAGTATATAACAAAGCTATATTGCAATCTATTAATTTAATTATAAATACTGAGTGTCATTAGAATTTTTTTTTTTTTTTTTTTTTTTTTTTTTTATAAATAAATAAATATAAATTTCAGAAAAATGTACTCTTTCGTTAATATCGAATTTTGAACCTAAATACAAAGATACTGAATCACTGAATTCGTCATTAATCAAACAGTTTTCGTCGACCATAATTTCAATCTACGGTTCATGCGTACAACAATTTTCAGTACAATTAATAATTTCCCAATGTAAAAAAGAAAATATGAAGCAAGCCTCAAATATCTGAAGTGTTCAAGGGATCGAACCACTTTATAGTGGCATGTCTTCGATAATGATCTTAATATTAATTTATCAATTCATCAACAAGAACAAGCATTAAATGTGATCATTGTTAATATCTTTGGGGTTATTTACGTGCATGTAAGATAGAGAGAAACAATACGCGCTGCTTCGACGGATATTAGTTCATTTAAGCGGTACGATAGCCTTTTGAATATTAACAGGACAAATGCATTCCACTGATGTTTCGAAACTCGGGTAAATGAAGACTACGTCATCTTATCCCTCCTCCCCCCCCCCCCTCCAACCTTTAGGGCATTCCATCTAGGCCTACCATCCAAAATAGGCATTAACACTACACACACATATATATATATATATATATATATAATCAGAACGTACGGTAGAAATATAATATTATCAGTACATACAGTTAGAATTTAAAGATGATTTAATATCAGTATCCAAACAATTAATATGATCAAGAACAAAAACCACCCAAATCAAACCAAAAAAGAAATAAAGTCAAATATAAATAAATTAAAGCAAGTTGGAATATGAAAACAGTATTATTTGCATTCTAACGTTATCAAGGGCTTGGTAGAATGCAAACATGCCAAATAAATGAATGTTTTTCTGTCACAAAGATAGCAAAAGCTAAGTATTTCTTTGTGCACAGGCCCGAAACATCCAGTGGAATTAAAATAAGAAAAAATGTATATCAAAATAAACTCACCACAACATATGAGAAACAAATAAATTAGTTAAAAAATTGTGAGTGATTAAAACACCAATAAAATTTGTAATTAATCTAAAAGAAATATACAAATAATAAGCATATGTCTTCTCCATTGTGTTAAACTTAATACTGTTAAATATATTTATGTTATTATCATTTATTTATTATGTTTGCATTTTCTTAGTATTACACGGTTGGTAGGTTTTTAAATAAAACAATGTCTTGTTCGATGAAATATATATGGTAATTAAATAAATAAATAAATAAAAAAGATGTTTTTAAAAATTGAATCTTTATTTAAAAGATCTCAATTTTACGAAATATAGTTTAAGGAAAATAATTTTTTTTTTTTTTTTTTTTTTTTTAAATAACTGATTCTGAAATGAACTTATATTCTTCGTAAATAGTTTCGTTTCTTAAGTACCTCGATTACAACAATGAGCTCGATAATGATTTGTCATAGAATCCATGAAAATATCCAGTTAGATGTGTAAATAAATGATTGTCGCATTAAGAAATGATATTCTTCGATAATGCCTTCCTTTCCCCGCTGTCTTCGTTAATGAAATAATGACCCAGTAATGAAACAACAACTTCGTTAATGAACTGTCATTACTACTTGCGATAAAACACATAAAAATATCTGACAAAAAATTGTTAATAAAAAGTTTTGGAATGAATTGATGATGTTTTTTTAACATTTTTTTTTTTTTTTCCCTGTAAACTAGAAATTTGCATGGGCTCAAATATTTTCTATTATTGGATTCGAGCCAGAAACCACCTCAACATTTTTCTGCAGGCTGGAATCACCTTGTGCTTGGAATAAATTCTTTTCGAGTCGACTCGTGCTTGATCCCTATTTTTAAAAAATCTCCAGTTGTATCGGGCTGGACATCTTTTTGGGTTGTGTTTAGCCGAGTTTTTTTTTTTTTACCGAAAAAATATTGAACCAGTTCTTATTAATTTTTTGTGCTTCTTAAAGTGATTTATATACAGTGAAAACTTTTTTTTTTTTTTTTTTTTTTTTTTTTTTTTTTAGCTAAAAACTGATTGTTCTTATTCTTTTTTTCGTTTATCTTAGTTGTTAAGTCCACATCTCATGTATAGTTAAGAAATGTCGGCTCAGATTGGACCTCCCCCAAGTCCTTAAAAAATACGGACTATAACTACCTGCTCTTGAAATATGAAGTCAAATCTGCATCTTGGCTTTCATAAATAAAATTAAATTTCGACTCGTATCTAATAAAAGAGAAAAGGTCTGAATCTGCTTTGCAGAATATTCTTCGATCACATTTCATGAACTCAACCAGTCCAATGCTAAAATAGGGGTGACAGTCATCTGACTCAGAGAAAATGAGCAATAACACACGCATTACTGGATGTTTTCCAAATTTCAAACTGTCGGTCAAGCTGGCACTGCTAGCTTTAGGAAATGTGGCTGCACTGTATTTCTTGTATTGAAACACTCTAAAAGTAAAACATACTAGAATACACCACAGAACGTGCAAATAAAAAAATAGCCACATAATTATGTGAAGATAATCTATTTAGTCCTCTTAAAAATAGCAAAAAACAGCGTTGTTAAATTAACTCAAGATTGAATTTTAAAGAAGAAATTAAAAAAAAAAAAAAAAATCATGCAATTTAATGCATTAAATACTGTAAATTTGCCCCCCAAAACATGCTCAGTAAATCAAATAATCACGTTTGACTAAACGGGAATCAAACAAGGGCCATCCGCATATTATATTGTTACTTAGTAGTTCAGAAGTATTCTTGAACTAGATTATTTTATCGGCAGAGCATGTAAGAAATAATTAAAATGTATGTATATACATATATATATATATATACCGGGTGATTCAAAATAGATGTTACAGCAATTATCTCGTAAACTAAGAAAGATAGAAACATACATCCAATTACAAAATTAGAGCAAATTAAGAGTAGATTTCAGATATGGCATTTCTTTTGTCAAAGGGGCTGTATACATATTAAATACGAAATTTAATTTTTATACGGCCCCTCCTATCATGTGACTTATATTTAGAAAAATATTTCCCTCGCTCTAACAAGCAAAATAAAACAAAAATCATTTATCTAAGTCAAAATCTCGCCGAGTTATTGCAATTTGAAAATGATGACTTACACCACTTTTTCTTCAATTTTGGCATCTATTTTTCGACGCCAAGTGGCTCACTTTAGGGGGTTATCTATGAGATGAGAAAAATTAAAAAAAGATCCTTTATTTTAAAATAGCGATTAAAATCGTTCAAACACGTGAAATCAACAGTTTTAAGAATTTAATGCAAATTTACACAATTTCGTATTGTTAAAAAATTTAACAGTTAAATTTCTTAGGGGTCACCTGCAAATTAAAACACGTTAAGAGAGGGAACAAACTAAAAGACTAGCAAAACCGTGTGAAATTTTCGCGCTTTATTTTTACCACTTTCCATCATGGTTGATAAATTTAATGACCTCGGCTCTTTAACAATTCCAGCAAGATTAAAAAGTGTTAATGACTTCGATCTGTCTGTCTGTCCATCCGTCTTTCTGTGTGTCTGCGCTCTAACTCCCGTGAATATTCATAGAATTTTCCGAAACTGATATATGTTATTTGAGTTCACTATCGGATGTTCCTGATTGAAAATGGAGTGAATACCTCTGCTAGGTTGTGCACAGGGACACCCGAAAGTAATCCAAAGCATTGTGTTCTATGAGAGGTATTTTTATAAACCATATTTTAATACCTTTAATTTCTGCATATATTAATAAAATTGAAATACATTATTATAGTTTTATATCGGATATTTTGTATAGAAAAAGGAGTAAACACCATCACTGGTTTGTATACAGGGACACCCGAAAATATTCCTAAGCATTGCGTTCTATGTGAAGATATTTCTATAAACCAAAATTTAATTACTTTGCATAAATCTTAATGAAATTGAAATATGTTATTCATATGCACAAAAGAATGCTTTCTATACTGTGCAGTACGATTAGCATTAGATTTACAGGGCACACAAAAATATTCAGTTACGTTAAGGGTTATTATTGGACATTTGCTGGAATTGCATTTTCGTTTACATTAAACATTTTCTAACAAATTTTAACTGTGAATAAGATTTCAATTTGCATTTTATTTTATTTTATTTATTTATTTTTTTTTTTTTTGTCCATCTGTTCGTCTGCCCGCCCCCAGCGTCTGTATTTCAGAAATTTTCAGAAATGATATATGTTATTCAGGTTTACTATATGATATTCCCTATTTAAAATTTCATTAATTAATTCTCTACAATTGGTTTATATACAGGAACGCACAAAAAATATCAATGTATTGCGTTTTGGGACAGATATTCTTATAAATTAGATTTAAATAACTTTATACTGTAAAAGTCATAAGGATATTCATATTTATTGTTAATATTCTAAAATAATGTTTTGTATAGAATATGATATGGTATAGATGTATAATTCTATGTCAGGGGGGGGGGGGGTTACCGCCCTTCTCAACCCCCGTTTAATTATAGTGCCTATACTTATAAAAACAAAAATCAAGTCTGTTATCAATTTCCTTGAAACTTGCAAATCCAAAATACCAAATTCGCATTTCCTGTAGTTATTACTTACTCATACCCATAAGTTAGAGAAAGTATTGTTTTGGGGCCAAATTTTCGAAAGTGAGTTTTTGTTATATTTAGACGTTTTGAGGTCCCCTGAATATGAAAATCGTGTTTTTAGCGGTTGGTCTGTGTGTGTGTCTGTCTGTTATCAGTTTATCTCAAGAACAAATAGCAGCAGATATTCCAAACTTGGTATTCTAAATATGTATCATATAGGGATGCTACACTAAGCTTTTCGTTGAGATGAAGCAAATGGTTCGTGTACAGGGACACTCAAGAAAATTCAAATACATTACGTCTATGGGGAAAATTGCAGGTAAGTAGAGTTGAACACCTGCAGACTGCACTAACCAAATAAAATGAATATATATTTTTTTTTATGCATAAAAACATGCCTCATGTAGAATATAGCAGGGAAATCATTCACTGTTCATTTACAGGGCTGCACAAAATAACTAGATTATAATGCGACAATAGTTGAAAATTGATGGAAGTGCATTTTAGGTTGTGCCGTATATTATTACTATAGGTTTATATTTAGGTGCACTTTGTGGTTTGTACATATTCTTCAAAAGATATACAGGGTTGCAAATATTTAAGCTATAATATTCTTTTTTATTGTAGTGAAAGTGCTTTACTATAATATTTTACCATGTCCAGGAAAGCTGCTCAGGAATGGAAATGAATTCCTTATAGACATATGATAAATAATGTATGTTTTTAAGCTAAATATGCATCGCTTCTGGTTTGTGTATTTACTCGTTTTAAGGCTTCTTTATTACCAAAGCCAAGTTTTTTAAAGTTTGATTATTGCCTGCGTCAAATAATTTCAGGAGATTCCCCCCCTCACACAGAACTAATTATCATATAAAACTCTTCCGAAGCCTAATTTGAATTATTTTAACATAGGTTTACATAACAGTACATTTTATGTTACCTCTTAATTTCCGATCTGTATTTATGGTATTAAATTTCAGGGTAAGAGAAAGTCGTGTGAGTGGAACACCAGATTATTTGTTGTTAAATTATGCTGATAATTCATATATATACAGAGCAACGAATAAAAATTTACCTTTCGTATTCAGGAGGCCTCAAAATGTGATATTATACAGAAAAAAAAATCGCTCTCCAAAAGCTACTTTGTTTACAGTATGGGTATGAGAAATTAATTTTGCGTTCTGTGTCAGCAGTGTTCTTCGAAAAAAAAAAAAAAAAAAATGGAGCGAACACTTACACCAATTACATTTAATAATAATAATAATAATAAAAAAAAAGTTACCTTAATTTTGGGTAGCCCTGTATATTGTCTATAAACTATATACACATGACTTTGTGTACGTAAATTTAGTGTTATATGTAAAACAAGTAACACAAAATGAAATGCACTTCCAGCATTTCCCAACTATATCTCCAATATATCGAAATACTCTGGGTAACCCTGTAAATGAATGATGAATTGTTGCTACACCATCATCTACATAAAACATGCTTTTATGCGTATAAAAAATTTGCTCTTTTCATTTTTTTTAAATCAGTCTATACATGTTACACTGTACATATGAGAAATTTCGCTCACAGACGTAATCTGCTTGAATTCTTTTGGATGACCCTGTAAACAAACAATTGTCTGATCGTAACGAATACTTTAGTGTAGCACCGCAATATGATACGGATTTAGAATATCGAATTTGGATTTTCTGATACTATTTGTTCTTGAGATATTCTAATAACATACAGACACACACACACACACACACAGAGAGTGAGACCAACCGCTAAAAACATGATTTTTTAATTCAGAGGATCTGAAAACGTGCACATATAACAAAAGCTAATTTTCGGAAATTTGACTCAAAAACAATTCTTTCTCTACACCGTGTATATGAGTAACAGAATGTATAAAGAAAGAAAAATGAATTTGAAAATTCCCTTTTAGTACATAAATTATTCATAAATTTTATTTGTTGAATTATCAATGAGTATTCTCTTGTGTATTCACTAGGGGAAAGAGAGACATAACAGGTTAAAATAGCCATCTTTCCCTGAATAATTTCTTTTTCTTTTTTTTCCCCCCAAACGCTGATCAACGTGTGCCTTATTACAAAAGCAATAGTAATTACAATTTCTCACTTTTGATACAACCCCTTAAGGCTTGGCGAAAAATGCTAGAATTTTCAAATTGCAATAACTCAGCGAGATTTTGACTTAGAAAGATGATTTTTTTTTTATTTTGATTGTTAGAGCGAGGAGAATATTTTTCTAAATATAAGTTATATGATAGGAGGGGCCGTATAAAAATTAAATTTCGTATTTAATATGTATACAGCCCCTTGTACAAAAGAATGCCATATCTGAAATCTACTCTTAATTTGCACCAATTTTGTAATTGAAAGTTTGTTTCTATCTTTCTTAGTTTACGAAATAATCGCTGTAACATCTATTTTGAATCACCCGGTATATATATATGATATAAGAAAAGAATACATATATTTAATATAAAATCTGAAAACTATATGAAACATAAGGCAATATCCAAACAAATGAAAATGAAATAACAATAAGAAGAAACAGAGGCCACGACAACTTAAGACGGGTGGAGCGGGTTAAATAAGTTTTAGGGGCACCTAACTTTCCCCAAAACCTCTGAAGGTCACGTGATAACAAAGAAAAGGTTAATATGAAAATTTTTATATTATAAACGAAAAAAAAAAAAAACATTTGATAAATATAATTTACTCATTTTATCCTGAAGCTCAAAATTTGTAATAATAAAATTAGTAAAAATATTAATAATAAATAAATTTTTGAAATTTTTGAAAAGTGTCGAATGTATAGGAAACCTTAAAAAAAAAAAAAAGAAAGAAAGAAAAGAAATGTGCATTTCTGAAAAATTGCATAGAAGTTTTAAAATAAAGCTTGATGATGATTATTATTGTTGTTGAGTGAAAAATCTTTTACCTATTTAAAGATTACTTTGATTCCTATGCTAAAAATCTGGTGTGAAACAACCACACGACTTCCATTACCCACTATTACACGTATTATAGGCATTTTTGAGAGATAATGTGATCAGAAAACATAAAAGTGACTTAAAGAGAAAATCGTTAGAGCCGTTTTTGAGATACCAAATTTTACAAAAAATCAATTATTGACCAGAAAACAATAATTACATACAAAAGTATATTTAAAAGTGAGTTAATAGGGCGAGTAAAAAAAAAAAAAAAAAAAAAATCCGTACAGCCGTTTTTAAAGGAACGCGCTTAAAAGACCTGAAATTGAACTACTTATACAGGAAGCCTATCAATTTTCCAGAACTAACCAACTATATCATTCGAAAGGACATCTAATAGAGTGTTTATATAGCAAATTTGAAGAAAATCGTTAGAGCCGTTTTTGAGATACGGACTTACGGTCCCACTTCCGGTTTCCGATGTTCCACTTCCGGTTAAACTCAATTATAGACAGGAAAACAATAATTACATACAAAACCATATTTAAAAGTGAGTTAAAATGGTGAGTTTGAAAAAAATCCGAACAACCGTTTTTAAAGGAACGCCTTTGCGAGGCCTGAAATTGAGCTATTTATACAGGACGCCTATCAATTTTCCTGAACTAACCAACTATATCATACGAAAGGACATCTAATAGAGTGTTTATATAGCAAGTTTGAAGAAAATCGTTAGAGCCGTTTTTGAGATACGGATTTACGGTCCCACTTCCGGTTTCCGATGTCCCACTTCCGGTTTTTCAATTTTCACCAAAATTTGGAAATTTCATCTGTAGACCAGACATATTTCAATTCTAAAATTTCGTAGCTCTATCTTTATTAGTTTCTGAGCTATAATAGCCAGACGATTCTCCACATACATACACACACACACACACACACACACACACATACATACACACTGACCAATTGCCAAAAACCACTTTTTTGGACTCAGGGGACCTTAAAACGTGTAAATCAGGTGAAAACCCGATATCGAATTTTCAGACCGAATACAATACTTCCATTACCTACGGTAGTAGGGTAATGGAAGTAAAAAAGTATAGAATAAAAAAAAAAAAAAAAAAAACGTATTATGGAAAAGGAATATATCATATCTCGTTAAAATAAAAAATAAAAATACAACAATGTTATTTGCTTTTGGGATGTCTACAAGAAATTATTTTGCTGAAACATAATCCTGAAAACGAGGTACCGAAAAATGACTCGAGATAAAATACTTATAAAAATTTATTGGAGCGACGTAGAAAGTCGGGCATAATTTATGAGCATTTAGTGAAGTAAGCTGAATCTTTATGGGGGAAAAAATGAAACGAAAAATATATGTGTGCTTTAAAGAGATATCCGATAACTACGAAACGTGTTTTCTTTATTCACAAAGGATTACATTAATACTAAAATCAGTATTGTCCGTCTTATACCTGGACATATTTTAATGAATACGTGCTTAATAACAAAAACAATTAAAATTAAACTAGTATGTTGTGGCCACCACATGACTTTCTTCTATATTTTCCTATACAAATTCACTCAGTAAAAATAATTTATTAAAATTATTTTTTTTTTTTAAATTATCTTCCATGATAATGCAGACGCTTTCCATATTAGAGAAGAAGTATAACACTAAATATAAAGAAGTAGTATAGCACTAAATATCCAAAAAAGTCCATTTTATTCTCAATATAACATAGAAAAAAAAAAAAAAATCGATAACTTTGTTTTAAATTATCACAGATCTATAGTTCAACCATTCGTTTTAAAGGTATTGACGATACGTTTCGAAAGGTACCCATCTTGAAAATTTACCCTCCCTCCAGGGGGGGGGGGGGGGAAGCGATGCCACATGCACAATTTTTTTTTTTACTAATTAACTACTACTATTATTGATAATTCCTATTAATTTTACAATCACAGGTTAAGAATAACTCTGATTATGTACATTTATACGGAATTTTCTCCTATACTGCCATGTTAAAAATTTAGAAAAAATACGGTCAGAGCGCCACCTTTTGAGTGATTGATCCCCAAACCTAATCAGCACCAGTTTATGTCAAAGGCCAAATAAATACCAAATTTGGTTAAATTTCGTTTTAAAAAAAAATACTATTTTTAAGTTTTTTTTTTTTTTTTTTTTCGTTAAAAGTAAAAAAAATAACTTTGTTTTAAATTATCACAGGTTTATAGTTCAACCACTCGTTTTAAAGGTATTGACGAGACCTTTCGGGAGATACCCATCTTGAAAATTTACTCCCCTCGAGGGTGGACTTCCCCCCCAGGGGGGGGGTAGCGAGGCTCTTACACATACAAAAAAATTTTCCCAGTTGACTAACTCTATTATAAATAATTCTTGTAATTTTCATAATGATTACTAAAAAATAATTCTCTTTATGCACATTTATACAAAATTTTGTCCTATATCTCCATGTTAAAAATTTAGAAAAAGCGGGATAGCAACGCAACCTGTAAGACAATTTTTACCAAAAGTTGATAGGCACTAATTTATGTCAAGGTGCAACTACATACCAACTTGTATGAAATTCTGTGCAGTAGTTCCGGAGATAATAGTTGCCACAAAATTTTGTCACACACACACACACACACACACACAGAGAGAGAGAGAGAGAGACAGACAGACATTTTCTAAAAATGGTCAAATCGTGTTCTGCAGCTCTCAAAACGTGTAAATCCATCAAAAACCCGAGGTCGAAAATTTTTACGAATCCAATACTTTCTTCTATTGAATATAGAAGAAAGTAATAAAAAAGACAAGAGTAGAACAGCTTTAAAATTAATTTTAAAAAGCATACATAATAAAAAGTGTATTCTAGTAAAGACTTCTTTTTCTTTCTTTCTTTCTTTTTTTTTTTTTTTTTTTTTTTTTTTTTTTTAAGTTTAATTCTCTACTAAAATGAAATGTTTTAATATTTTTTACCACAAAACATTTAAAAATAATAATAATAATAATAATTAGATAAATACAGTAAATCCTTTTGGATTTAACATATTCACTTTTTGGATGTTTACAAAAGATAAATATTTCGCTAAAACAATGTTAAAGCGGTGCCTCAATATAAGATTTGAGGCGTAATATTCATAAAAATTAAGACAATTGTATAAAGTAAAGAACAGAAATGGAAATTGGGTATTAATTTTAGGACACGTCCTATCCTAGATTTAGTGTCTTGAAAGCAGCAAAAAATCTTGTTCAGTAAATTTGTGGGAGATTTCGTTTGAAATATAAAATAGGGCTGTGGCACGGGGGGAGGGAGAACTTTTAAATTTTAAATGAGAAAGGGAGTTCTTTTGTTAGTTCAACGGAAATGTTCTTTCAACTCAAACAATTTTTTTTCCCGAAAATATTTTGATATTTATTTATTTAAATGCTTCTGAATGACTAAAGTTTCCGCTAAAAATGCCACTGAATTCATGAAAACTGTAAAAAACGTGTTCAATCAATTTCAAAAGAATTTGTTTCGTTGGGAAAAAAATAATATTAATAAATAAAAATAAAAATAAAAAAGTGCTTGAAAAACATTAGAACATCTTAGAAATTTAAAACTGGAGAAGAGGCTGCTAGGTAGCTACAGTCGCCAGCAAAATTATTCGAGCGCTAGCAATAATTCCTATGTAAAAAATGTACACTTAATGCTACTTTGTTAAATAAATCCCTGTTGAGTCATGTTCTTAGTCAGTCTAAGAACAGGATTCGACAAGGATTTATTTGACAAAACTGTATTAAGTGTACATTTTTTACATAGGAATTATTTCTAGCGCTCGAATAATTTTGCTACCGACTGTAGTAGAAAGTTCTTCTAAAAATTTGGAAGTATTTCTTCATTCGGAAAAAAAAAATCTTAAATTGTTTTTTGAGGAAACTAGGGGGCTCTGCCCCCCTGCTCGCTCCGCTCACCAACACCCGAAGGAGGCTTCGCCTCCTCCCCGACTCACTTTACTTATTAACACATTCAGCCCGCCTATCCGCTGCTTTCTTTCACTGAAAATGAATATTAATAGTGCATATTACAAGACAAAAGCAGAAAATTATTATGGAAATCTTCATATTCAATGTCAAATTGAAATATATAATATTTATATATATTTTTTTTAATAGAAAGAAAATCATAATATCTAGACCATTTTGCATTGCAGCTTTAGTATATAAATTTAGTATATATATATTTTTTTTATTTCTTTTTTACAACCTTAAATCCAGACCACGGTACCCCAGTCGGTAGAGCGCCAAGCTTGTAATTGAAAGATTGTGGGTTCGTTTCTCGAGCCGACCAAAGACCGTCGTGTACACTAATGGTGGCTGGTGCACGTAAAATATATCGTGGCCACAATATCCTCCGTATTCCCATCAAAATTATACCTCTGGGGCCACCGAAGCTGGGGAGCTATCCCCTTCGTGTAGGACCAAAACTGTGGTGGTATGTCTCCGGAACATCAGTAGGGGTGCGTCCCAGACCGTCGCCAAATATCGATAGCGCAGTAATGGTGCGACGTCAATCAGAACCTACCTAATTATCTACCTACCTACAACCATGGATCATATTTTAATTATCCGAGTAAGAAGATTAATTTTCTAAAAGTAGAGAAAAAAAGTTGATGTTTATTTTCTTTGTTTTTTACATCCATGGTTTCGGTCCGCGGTACCCTAGTCGGTAAAGCGCTGAGCACGTAATTGGAAGATTGCCGATTCAATACTTGAGTCGGCCAAAGACCGTCGTGTACACTAATGGTGGCTGGTGCACATAAAATCTGTTGTGGTCGCAAAGTCCTCCATGTTCCCATCACCACTATACCTCTGGGGATCACCAAAGCGGAGGGCGATCCCCTCCGTGAAGGTTCAAAATTGTGATGACATGTCTCCGGAACATCTCTAGGGGTGGGTCCCAGACCGTCGCCAATTACCCATAGCGCAGTATTGGTGCGACGTTAAATCCAACCAACCTACCTACCTACGTACAACCATGGATCATATTTTAATTTTTTCGTGTAAAATGACTTCATGAAGAAGAACAACGTCACTGGGAGAAACTTTTTTCAAAATGGCAAATAGAGTACCTTCATAAACTTGTCATTTATAGTTAATAACTTCTTTAATTAAACTGATAGAAATTTCTAAGCGGCTGAAATGTCTTCCTTGGAGTACTCGGAACACATTGATACCTCTCATGACGCGAAGGACCCTGCCCTCCATTAGAAGATACTGTCGCAGACAAAAAATATTGACGCCAGTGACAGTAACTTTTTTTTAATATATAGACATAGAGATTATGATTGATTGAAGTCTTGAGATATAATTCAGGATTATTATTATTTTTTTTAAACCAAATGATGTTTCCTTCAAACTGTCTGAGCATAGTTGTTACAGTTTTCAGATATCCCAAGCCACTTTGAGAAGTACGGGCTAGGACCCCTTAGAAAGACCACAACGGAAGCCACTTCACCTCAGGCTTACGACCCTAGTGAAATAAATCGGCCTAAATTCCCGCAACCCAAGGCGTTTTGGATATATAGGCGGAAGGTATTACTTATAGCGAAAACTCTACTGGCTCATTACTTCTTAAAAGGAATTAAAAATAAATAAATTAATTAATTAATTGAAAATTTGTTTTCTATCGTGCAAACAACAGGTTAAAAAAAAAAAAAAAGAAAGAAAGAAAGAAAGAATCGAAATTGTTAAGCATGACTATCATCGGATTAAAAAAAAAAAAAAAAAAAAAACAGCTTCGTTATTGTTTTCCCTTTGTATTTGTATTTGTATTGTACTTTTTTTTTTTTTTTTTCCTATTGATAAACAGTCATATTTAATTATTTCGACGTGAATTAATCATTTCGTATTTTTGCTTTTTATGGTGTTTGCATGCAAAATTCTTAGCATGAAAATGTAATTTTGTAGGATGGAAAAATTTATTTAAAGTATAAATTCTTTCTTTCTATTCGATTCATTACAGCTATAAAACATAAAGCTGCTTCATCCAATTTTATTATGAACTTAAAAAGTTAGAATTTTTGAAAGATTTAATTTTTAAAATCTATCATTTTCTATTTGCGTTTACGGTACCTTCCAAAAATTATAATTTTTATGATGCATAAACTTGAGGAAAAGCAAAAATAAAATATTACAAGTAATCTATTCTAAAATATTAAAGGGAGTAATTGTAAAATAAATAAAGAGCGTAGTAAATAAGCTGTAGATTTTTAAGAACAGATAGTGTTTAAAAATTGTTCCTTTCTCGAAAGAGCGAAAATTTATCTGTACTACAAAAGCAGTCTGATACTTTAAGAGATTTTTTTTTTCTTTTTTCATAAATAAATAAATAAATAAAAGTTTAGTTTAAAACATTTGAAAGTTTATGCTTATAGTAATAACACTTTTCACTGATTGTTTACAGAAACTTTAAGGCAAAATTTATAATACTTAAAATATATTGTCGAAAATAATTAAACACAAATTTTAATGAAATGTGATTTTTAATAAAATATATATTTTTTTCCAATTATGCCTAAAATATTATACAGTAAACTGTATTATGAAGTTTAAATGTAAAAAATTCCCTAAAAAATAGTGTATCTCCTTTAAATTAAGGTTTAAAAAAAAAAAAAAAAAGAAGTCTTCAATATCTTTCGCGTTTAGGATATTTTCCGGAAATAAATATTTTTCTCAAGCATAATCCAGAAGAGGAGCCGCAATAAATGACTTGAGGCAAGATACTCATAAACATTGAGGCAGTCATTATAAAGTAAGGAAACGACATGGAAAATCGGGCATTATTTTTTATGGGCAGAGAGCAAAGCGAGCTTCTCTTTTGTCGATGAATCTCGGGCAGAAATATACGTTTTGCTGAAATAGATATGATATATTTCACGGTAGATTTTGCTTCAATATAAACATGAGTATATCTCAAACTGAAAAACAAAAACGGGGGGGGGGGATATTTGAAACATTTGTTTGAGGCAAAGTAAGTTGGTAAAATTCCATAGCATTTATTAATTTAATAATTTTCATTTTGGTTTTAAATATTTGGCACAAGAGGAAATACTTTATGTCACGCATATAACCCTAATAAACAAATATATATTATGCATTTTTATTTCGCTATTATTATTTTTATTTATTTATTTATTTATTTTCAGGTTTGCAATATTTATCTGAAAGTGTTCTGATATTTTCTAAATGCAACAAACTTCTGCTCTTCTTTTATTTCAAATGATTAGTTTATCTTAATTTTTGCTAAGAGAGAAGATAATATTTTTATATACGTTGTAGTCCAAGTAGAAAGAAAAAGTTTTTTTTCTAATTTGGCGCATTGCATTTTTTAATTGTGGGATTATTAATTGGTTAATAAAAAAAAAAAAAAAATTGAGTCTCTAAAATCTATACCGTTCATGCGTTGATGACTTATAACATGCATATTAGTTTTCAGCTTAATCGGTTATGGTATTTAGATGATTGCATTTTAGATCATTTCAGCCCATTGGCTATAATGATTAAGACTTTTTATTGTGCCCCTGTAAAAAACCTATAAGTGCTATATTCACAAAGACTTATACAGTTTGTGTGACAATCACTTGTGACATGTGAATAAATTTTCAGTTTATTTGAATAAGGCGTTTAGACACTATCGCTTTTTAAACAATTTGAGCCCATAGACCATAATGGTAAAGAATTTTTATTTGTGTCCCTGTATAAAACTACAAGTGCTAGATTCACCAGAATCAATAGGGTTCATGTTACAGGAACCTACAACATGTGTAGTAACTTTTAGCTCATTCAAATAAAGCGTGTAGACGCTATCGTGTTCACGCACACACATATACACATCTTAGTAAAAATAGCAAAAACGAACTTTGAGAGCCTCAAAACATGTAGATACACCAAAATCTCAATGTCAATTTTTTTCCATGATTACAATACTTTCCTTACGTAGCATGTTCGGAAAGTAGAAATGGGTAGTGAAATCTAGTGCGTTATAATGTTTTAATATTGATATTTATATTCTATATGCAATTATTATTATCGTCATTTATTTATTTGTTTAGTTTTTATTGTTCAGTGAAAAAAAAAAAAAAAATCATATAACAGCCGTGCAGCCGTACCTACGTAGTAAATATGCTTCTCTATTTCATTCTGCAAATTTCCCCTGCAAACCTTTTTATTTTTCTCTCTCTCTAATGGCGCGGCAGTGTTGCCAGATTTGGGGGCTTTCTTATTTAATAACCACCACTAAATTTGAATTGTAATGGTTGCTTAATTACTTTGAAGATATGTATATCAAATATCACTTCTCAAAGTTCTTGGTAACTATTGAACAAAAAACGTCCCCAAATCTGGCAACACTGTAGCATGTCATTTGCAACTAAGCATTAGCTGGTTGGTCTCCGAATTGATGTGAAGGATTTTGATGTGAAGGTCGCCGAATTGATTTGTAAAGGACCCCTCAATGGTCGGCCAATGGTACCTCTAACAGGGACAATAAATCCATGACTTAACTGGGATTCGAACCCGAGCTCTACTGTGTAGGAGTCAGGGACACTAACCACCACAATTCGGATCATTCGGGTTACCAAGGGCTCTTATCATACATGTACCTTTTTATATATCTTTTAAAAATGTGTAAGTATTTATAAATTATTTAAATTTTTAGTGCCATGATGTAATAAATATACTTATTTATTATTATTATTATTATTATTTTATTATATTTGTTTGAAAATTCGTTTTATAATAGATTTATACGTTATGCTTTTATTAAACGTTCTAGAAAGGGAAAAACTGGAATATAGTTGTACATAAAATATCAATAACTGATACAAGTGCTGTGAAGCAATTTATTTATTCTGGTTTATCGTAAGTTATATTTATAATTATCCAGAGCAATCCATAGTGAGATTATTTTATTAATCTCACTTATATATAAAATACTCTCGTTCAGCAACAGTGGTTCATATTTAAATATTGCTTATTACGCAGTGTTAGCTCAAATAATTTCAATTTTTAATTAAATAACGAAAACCTCCTACGTTCTTTCACCTTGGTATCTAATCAAAAGAAAATTCTTATTTATCACAGAAATAAACCTGGGGTTAATTGAACAAAAGTATAGTTAAAATGACAAAATAAATCTAAAAATCAGCTTTAAATATATATATATACACACATATATTAACTAAGCATTATTTTCAGTGTATATGGTCTGATTTACAGAGAAACTTTTAAGTTACTTAGAGACCTAATTGCCAGATTAACATTTTCTTGTCATTTCCCGACGTTTTTGTTCCCTGCCATTCTTTGTAATATTCTCGATATAATGCAAGTAGCTAAAATCAAGAACCAATTTATATTTGGAATCATTTCCATTGCTCCTTATATCACGAACCCCATTCGTTTATTGAAAAAAAGATAAGTTAGACAATTACACCTCTTCATCCTTGAGATATAGAGTTTAAAATTCATTTGTAAATCTGGTTTTGTAGAATTTATTGAAAACAGTTACTCTATGTCATAAAGTCCAAAGAAAAAGTCACTATGATTGGCATGTTCACTTGATAATAATCCCTATTAGGAGTTCCACGAGGGTGTCCCACAAAAGCTTACAACCCTAGAATAGTCAAAAATATTTCTACTGATAATAATTACAGCATATAAACATATTAAAATTAATTTTTCTTATTTAAAATTGAAATGTTACAGTAAGACTTATATTTCTGAAAACTTCTTATTTCAGCACAACTTGTTGTCCACATGACTCTTTAATAATTCTTCTACTTTTTTTTTTTTTTTTTTGGCATCAGTTCAGCAGATTTTTATGCAAATTGTCTTCTGCACCTACCAGAAAATCAAAATACCACATAAAATATTTACCATGGAAAAAAGTTAACTCATCTTGAGATACTGTAACTCAAAGAAGGAATTTTCATTTACGTTACAAAAAATACAATAAAACCAGTTGTAATATTAATAAAAGGAAAAAAGTATGCAAGTAAAACACAAAATCAACACATGTCAAAAAAAACTTTTAAATAGTTCGGTACTGATTTCTGATTGTTTTAATTTATTCTGAATGTAAAATAGTGTTTATGTCGGTTACATTTAATAGAAATGCAAGTTTCCTGGAACATGATTTTCGCATTAGAAAGTGATTTAATAAAGAAAAATAAATAAATAAATAAATAAATAAATCGCGAAATTCTCATAAACAATAGACTTCTATTATAATATAAAATAAAAATTATAATAATAAAATGGTCAGATCTTTTCCATTGAATTAAGAGAAACGAAAATCGTAAGTGGAAAAAAAAAAATAAAGTCAGATGTCAGATGTTTGATATTACAGCAAAGGATCAAAAAGAAACATTGTTTATCTTGTACTTTGGAAAGAAATTATTTTCTACTTTAGCCATTGAGAAGAAATGTTGGGTTTATATCTTTTATTTCTCTCGATTAAATGATAAAGGCCTCTTGTTTGCTGATTGTAATTGTTAAGTCAGTCGACACAAATCCATTTCTATTGTTTCTATTTGTTTTTCTGTGCTCTTTATAGAATGGAATTAAATGTTTAGTTTCATTTGAAATAAATTGAAACAGTTATGCATTGTACTTAAGTGAAATTATATTATAGTGTTTTAATAATGGGAATCGTAGGCGAAATTTAATTATTCTAAGATTATATTATGCTATCAGATATTCGGACAGAGATAAAATTCATTTTACTTTTCCCTCCAGTATGATTATTTCCTTTGTCTCTTCTAAATCTTAATTTTTATAATGTTTGGTGGTGCATCAAAATGAGTATCCCAGGACTTTTTTAATGAAAATTTATTTTTATACAAAGCAGTGTACTAAAATCTTAATTTACATTTTTCATCAACTTAGAGTCTAGTTTCGGAGAGGTGCTTTACAGTGTGAAGCCATTTATTTGAGGGAGAGACCTAGGCGTGGCAGAGAATCATGACCTAATCCTCTGTGAAACATCCATTTCTAAGATGATCTAACGCGCATTTGTAGGGGTTTCGGAGAAAATCACGAAAATCCTTGAACATCTAGATCAACAGTCAAATTTGTTTACCAATATCGAAATATACCATGAACAGAGCTGCCAACCTAATCTGGCAAATTGTTAGTACCGCCCCTTTTTATATACCACTTAAATTTTAGAGTATTTTTCTTCTTAATTCATCGCAGATACATTTGAAGTTGATTGCTCTAAAAATTAAGTGGTGTAGAAAAAGAGGGGGTACTAACAATTTGCAGGATTAGGTTGGCAGCTCTGCGTGAATGTTGGAGACAGGATTTGATTTCATTTTTGCGTGGAAACCAAAGTTTTCTTTTCATAGCCAAAATGTTACAACATAATTTTGAATCAAACTATTGTCCACTTTGGCAAGTAGTTATTAAAAATTCCTGGTAAATTTATCACCACTGTAAAGTGTAACATAAATTTAAGAGTTTTAATCATTTAATTTGCTTTCGTATCAATAAGACATTTTTTGAAAACTAAACTTAGCTTTCACCTTTATTATCATTTCTGTTTCTAATTTGACATTTCGTATAACTATTTCATCCTATAAAATTTCCTGAAAATAATCCCTTGTGGCATACTGAAATGGAAATGAATAAATAATCCGATGAGAAAACATTTTTATCAGTTTGTTTACTGTGAAAAGTAAAAATAAGATTTTTTTTTTCCACCCCTCTGTTTGCTTAAAAATGCTCAAATGCATACAAGAATTCTATAAGTTGTTTGTTGAAATATATAAAAACCGATGAAAAGATTTCTGCAGAAACCATACACCATAGATTTTTTTTTTTTTTTTCAGTGAAAAATATATAAAATATTTTTGTCAAAAAATACATAAATAAATAAAGATAAAAGAATGGAAGTAAAAAATTATGTTGAAAAATGCCTTATTGACAGATTTCATTTAGGCGTTACAGGAGCTGGATTAATGGAAATTTTAATTTTGTGAGATGCATTTTGCACCCTGTGCGCAGAAGATCTTCAAACGAAGTCTTTTCTTTCATTTTTTCATTTTTTAAAGAGAAAAAAAAAAAAAAGAAGAAGAAGAAGAAGAAAGAAAGAAAAACAAATACTGTTTCTAGATCTCTGTTAACTGAAAATAAATTTTTAAAATGACTAAACGAAAATATTGTTGCAAAGAAAAGAAAAAAAAAAATCGATCATTCTTGTATGTAAAACGTCTTGTATGTAAAATAGAACGTATATACAACAGGCAGAGTCTAGTGGACGGACTCATTTTATTCAACGAATATTCCCAAAATAATTCAATAAAACTGTTGAAAATCATGAAATCAGCATTACAGCGCAGCGACATATACTAAAACTAGCAGTGAGGACGCGTCCAAAATGTTGGAGAGATGCCAGCTTGACCGGCAGTTTGAAATTTAGAAAACGTCCAGTAATTCCGCGCTCTATGTTATATTGCTCATTTTCTCTGAGTCAGATGACTGTCACCTCTATTTTAGCATTGGACTCGTTGAGTTAGCACTTGCGCAGATGCTTCCATGGTTTCACGAAATGTGGTTGAAGACTATGTATAGAGTCAAAAAAATTCAAGTCAGATTACGGGTAACGCCCGGCAGCAGAGATTCCAGGCGAAACCCGTAAAAAACGTTTAGGACCACAAATAATGTATTCACCCGTAATTTTACGTTATGGCAAAAATCAACTTTGAATGAAGTTCTTTGAACTGAATTAAGAAAACCATAGCTCTTTTATATCAATCGCTATTTGTATGAATATATATATATAAACTCTCTCCACCAATAAGACTACAATTATACATTTTCAATTTCAAATAGTAAATGGTTCTTACATGACGTCACTGAAAAGTTAGCACTTTAACATTTGAATGGATTTGATCGTAAAAATACATTTTGATGGCAGCTTTGAGCAAATTATGTAAATTAACGGCTCTTGCCCGTAAAAAAATGCCTTAATTCCAAAATTATACTTTCACGACATCAAGTTAGCTAGCATGATCGTTTAGCTAGCAAAACAGTCATTTCCCGTAAAATCATATGGTCTTATCCCGTGATTTTATGAATTGCCCATTGCGCAGCACTTGTGCGACGTAAACCCAATCAACCAACCCGTGATTTTACTTTTTTTTTTTTTTTACAGTGCACCACAGAGCAAAAACATCAATTTTTTTCTGGAATAATAATCAATGGCTTGTCGCACAATCTCTCAATGATAAACGTTCAACTCAATTGTCTCAATTCAACAAATTTGATTTGAAAGTGAGTGTTTTTTTTTTTTTTTTTTTTTTTGTCTTTGTAATCTTGCTAATGGTCTGTAGCGACATTTTTTATAGATCGTTTTGGAGCAATCTGCTAACTCCGTTCCATATTTCGATAAAGCTTCTAAATTTTAGTTACCCTAAATTTCTATTTTTAGCCAAATTTAGTCGTCAAGCCACCAAGAATGTCCCGAATTTGTCACTAAAATCACTATCTGTAGGAGCCAATAGGTCGCTCTTAATTTCACTAAGCCTGTATATATGTGTATTGCATAACACAACAACAACAGTTCTAATATTAGGAAAGAAGATTAATCTTTTATAGTAATTCACGGTGCTATTCCATTACGAGTTGCCAAAATCTCTTTGAACACAGGAAGTGAAAGAAACATTATTACATTTATGTAAAAAGATTACACCATTTAGCATCTTAAAAATACATCTTACATAACTTTGAAATCATTGTATTGATTTAGATAATAATGTGTATTTGTTTGAAATAAATCATCTCCTTAGTTATGTGATCTTATACAAATTTTAAAGAAATATTTTTGAAAATACTAGCATGTGCTATCCGTATTTGTTTATTTGTCCCGTTTGTCCTATTTATTGCTTGCCAATCTCTAATTTGATATCTGATTATTACTAATTTATTCGAAAAATGTTGCGTTTTCTAATATATATACATTTTTTATTTGTAACTAGTTTTATTAATATTATTATTTATTTATAAGTAGTTTTTTTTTCTTTATTATACAAAATACTTAGACTTTATTGATCAATTTTAAAATGTTTTTTAAAATATTTTGATATTTTTAATTTCTTAAAAACATTCATTGCTGGGAAGGGGCACAATATGTCAATAAGTTTTTAAGGTAGGGCGTAGTAGTTTTTCTTTTTTTTTTTTTTTATAGTATTGTCTTAGTATTTCTACCACAATGTTTTTGAAAACTCTTGAATATGCCAAAATATAATCTCATTATCACTAAGTGATACTTATAGATATTAACTATCGCACAATAACCGTAATTAAAAGAGTTTTACTGGTATAATCGTTTATTACTTTGCTGAATTATAATCCAAATTTAAATAATTATCCCCCCTTTTTTTTAACTCGATATAGGAAATCGAATTTTTTTTTTTAATGTAATTTACTAATTACAAAAATGTTCTGTATTTCAAACTCAATATTTGATTATAAAATTATTTTATTTCGGTTTTTAATATATGTATATATATATATATATGTATATCAAATTCTTATTTATTTTTTCTTATTATTATTATTGTAACTGTGAAATTTATTTTGTCTCTTTTTCCCTTAAGGGCCCGCTTCACTCACCGCCGCCGGAAGCCGAAGCTAATGTTATTCTATGGGAAATTTTTCTTTACAAATAACTTATTAACTAATACATATTTTTTAAATTCTGTTTTCACATTCTAAAAATTCCCAGCTGTTAAATCGACGGACCTTTTTTAAAAACTTATTTTTTTAATTTTTTATATTTTATTTTGAAGCTGCAAAATACGAATTTTCAATATGCGAATTTTTTTCATTTTGCAATTTCAAAATAAAATACTGAAAAATAAAAAAAAAAATACATTTTTAAAAAAGGTCCGTCAATTTAGCAGTTGGGGATTTTCTGAATATGAAAGCAGAATTTAAAAATATGTATTAGTTAATAAGTTATTTGTAAAGATAATTTCCTCATAGAATAACATTAGCTCGAGCTTCCGGCGACGGTAAGTGAAGAGGGCCGTTAATTAATGTGACATTAAACTTTTGTTTTGTGATTTTTTTCTTTTTTCCTCAATTTCTTTTTTTCTTTCCGAACATACATATGTAAGGAAAGTATTGTTATCATGACAAAAATTTGACTCTGAGATTTTGGTGTACTATACGTTTTCAGGTCCTCTGAATTCATTTTTGCTATTTTTACGATGATGTATTATGTGTGTTTGGGTGTGTATATATATGTGTGTGTGTGTGTGAGTGAACACAATAACATCTAAACGCTTTGTTCAGCTGAAAGTCGGTACGTACGGTCACCAGAGCACGAACCCTATTAATTTCGGTGAATCTATTACTTACATATTTTTTAAAGGGACACAAAGAAAAATTCTTTATCATTATGGCCTATGGGCTTAAAATATTTAAAGTACGATAGCGACTAAATGCCTTATTTGATTGAGCTGAAAATTTATTTACATGCTACCGGTCACCGACACACGAAATGTATAAATTTTATAAATCTAACGCCTATAGTTTTTTTTTTTTTTAAGTCACAAAGAAAAATTCTTTATCATTATGGTCTATAGACTCAAATTATTTAAAGTGCGATAGGGTCTAAATGCCGTGTCCGAAAGAACTGAAAATTTATACACATGTTATAGATCACTATCGCAAGTGCGATATCGTCTAAACACTTTATTCGATTGAGTTGAAAATTTATATAATGTTATAGGTTACTGTCGCACGAACAGTATAGATTTTGTTGAATCTAGCACTTATAGACTTTTACAAGGACACAACGAAAAATTATTTATCATTATGACCTATGGACTCAAATTATTTGAAGCGCTATAGCTTTATGATGATGAAAAATACTCAAACACCCTATTATAACTTTCTCTTTTGTTTATTTAACGACTTCTCTTACTTTAATTTATTTAAACAACCGTTAATTACTTAATGTTCGGAAAGTCGAGTTGAGTCATCTCAGATTTTTTTTCTGAAACATAGCCAATTAAAAAATAATTTCAAGTTATTGCAATAAATTAACGCTCATTCGGTGTAAAAAAATATTTTAGGATCTTTGAAAAAAAAAAAAAAATCCCTACTCTTTCTTTTCCATGTATTTCCTTTTTCCTATTTCCTTCTTATGTAAATTGAGTCAAACTATCAGTGGAGATAATAATTGTGTAATTAACCGCCTACTTTGCTGATTATTCTATAATAATATAATGCGCAATTCAGCGTGATATATTCTCTAGTAAGATTTATAGCTGCTGTTTTATCTTCTTCGTGGAAATTATCTTTTGAATTTTAATAATAAATTACCATTCATTTACAAAACGATCAAAGTATGAATAGGTCACCTCTGGTTCTGTAATAATATATGAGGGCTGAAAGTTCAGGGTATTAGAATTATTTATTACATTGTTGGATGAAAGGTTAATTAATAGATCATGTATATGTATATTGGATTCCTGAATTCTGTTTTCTTTAAGTGATGCTTCATCTAATAAATCATTTTGTAATTTTTGATGATGTAATGTACATATTACGGGTGGTTTACATCCAAAATTTTTGTAAAATGTGTACGTCCAACATTTAAAAATTTGCTTTAAACGTAGTGTATTCTGTTTTTCAAAAAGGGTTTACTATTATTATTATTATACGGCATTAATATAAATAACTTAAAAATTAAATAATTTTGACTCAATAAAATTGGCAGTGTTTGACAATTAAGATAAATTGAATAAAACTTTAAAGAAATATCAAAATTTTATGTTTAAATTTGTCAAAAGCCTCTTGTATTCTAGGTATTTCATGATGATGAAGAAGAGAATATCTTTACAAGAGTGCAAACTTTACGAAGTAAAGGCCAACTTTTAGTGTAATAACAAATATATACAAATAAAAATATAATAGGAATTATACCCCTGCGACTATTATTATTTATTTATTCATTTAAAAAAAAAAAAAAAAAGTTACGTTAGTTGGGTTTTAACGTCGCACTAGTGCTGCGCTATGGGCAATTGGCGACACCCCTTTTTAAGGAGTTGTGATTTTAAATGAAAAAGACCGACCTCTCATAAATTGTATATTTTTAAGCCTAATAACAATTAGTATTTTGTGTGTTTGTGTCAGCTTTTAAAAGGCTTTTGTTTAAATTAGATAATTCAAACTTTTAAGATTGTATAACTTTAAAGAGCATAACTGGTCAAAGTTGATGACAAGCAATTTTTATTTTATCTTTATGGATTTTACTGCTGCTATCATTTCCAAATTTATTTTAAATTGTCACACAGTATACATATAAATAAACTTCCTTAATTTAGGAATGCGTGTACTGGACTACAAAATGTCTAAAATGAAGTTGTTCATAAATTAATACTAATTAATTTAAGCACGTGAACAAATTTTATATAAGTATTAAAATAACTTTTAGTCTACCACAAATATAATTTTAAATTGCACAGTACTTGATTTACTTTTTATTGAATTGCTTTATATATATTTATATAAATCCCTCACCATGTATCGCTAAAACTCAATATATTTATCGCAAATTTAAAAATATTAAACATAATTTCTTTGATAAATTTGATGTATTATAGCTCGTAGACCCCTTAACACGCTTTTTTACATTTTTAGAGCTTGCTTTAATTATTATTATTATTATTATTATTATTATTTTACCATCGAATTTCAGCAAATCTCGAAAATAATATATTTCACTCTTAGGAAAAAAGAAAAAAAACTGATTATTTAGAATTTTGATTTCTTTCAAAATGCCTTTCGGAGCAGTTAACTTTCTACCTAGCCATGTTATATATCTATCTATATATATATATATATCTTCTGTTGCATTTATTACATCTTATCTCTTAGAGAAAACAGCAAAATGTTTTCTGAAACAAAATGATAAATCTAATAGGTAACTATATATTTTCGCTGAAACCACACGTAATATTTTCACTTGTAACTCTATATAGAAATTGTCTTTTGCAATATTTATTACTACGCCACTTGTTCGTTCTCACCCATTTCTCGCAGCTGTAAATAATAGATCAGTGGCTACAAAGCGTCGTTTGAAGGTAGAAAAAAGACAATTCGCTATAATAACGAAGAAATTTTTATTGCTATGCCTTTACATATAACGTAAATATTGTTTATAATACAGGAGTATTATAAAAGATTGTGATTGTTATATTATTTATTATTGGGACCGATTTTTAGCTAGTTATATTTTTTAATTTGATATAGTTGGGATGAAATCTTGCATATAATCTTTTCTTACATTTAATGATAAAAGACATGACTGAAGACAATAACATTAATTATGCCAGAAAAAATATTTTTTTTTCTCCTTAAAATGCTTTTTTTAAACTATTTTATGACTTGGCTTTTATAAATAGAATTATTTGCTAATAAATGCAAATAACATAACAAATTTTAACTTTTTGAAACTATAAATCTGATGATTTCTGAACAGATTTTGAAATAATACACTAAAATTGATCATTACGATTTATCTAATATCTTGTTTGTTAAAATAATTTACTCTCACAAATTATCTACTCTTATAAATGGTTTCGATCGCATACATCTATGAAATGTAAAAACGTTTAAATTAAAAAAAAAAAAAAAAAAAGTAGAAAAAAGAAATCAAAAAGAAAAACTTAAATTGAGTATTGTTTATGTTACTAGTGAATTTTTATATAAAAATACAAATTTTCTATGTTTGAAGATTTTCCTTCCGCACTCCAGAATTAAATATGATCTCATAATACAATTGCTATGTAGCTAAAAACATAATTTAAAAAGATTTCAAATGCTACAATTTAAAACTTTAAATGCTCAAGTATTGAATTTCTTAGCGAACATACTTTTTTAAAAATATTTATTGGTTTGTTTTTTCAGTGATATTTTACAGTCTCATAAGCGAAATAACAACAACAACAACATTAATAATTATATTTATTATTATTGTTATTATTGTAGAATACCCGTGACATTTGCATGGTATCTTAATTTATTCTTTAACATTTTATGCCTTCCATCATCTATTATATTTTATCTCTGAATCTTTATTTGAACTGATCTAAAACTTTTCACAGGACCAGAATAAAAATAATATATCTTATTGAGAATTGTTTTACATGGGCACATATCCAATTCTATATTTTATGGGGTAGGTGTGAGAAGAGATATTCCTTTCCACAAAATATATTACGCTCAGGATTCCTTTATGTATCTAAAGGACAGTAGAATATATGTTATTCATAAAATCGTGTATGTACTTAAATTTTATATGTATATAAAAATCAGCCTTATATATGCATTTATGCTTCCATAAAATACTTTACATTTCACGACTGATACTTTCTGATAACCTTCCTTCTTTGGTGGAATTCGTCTTCATAGTAAATTTCAGTGCTAAAACTTGTTTTGTATTATCAAATTTGTTATTATCTAATCATACTTTGTAAATTAAGTATTTTTTCTATTATAAACATAGTTAATTTTTATAGAATTTTAGTCTGTCTTTAAAAAAGTCATAGATTGCTAAGTATTTTGAAAATAATTATACTTAAGTTTATTTTTGAACTAAACTTTGACTAATTTGACATTTAAATTATTTTTCCTCCTTTTTTTTTCTAATTTCTTGAATTTGTCTCGAGAATAAACCGTATAGAATAAAATAATGGTAGGTTTTTTTTTTTTTTTTTTTTTAACTTTTTACGTGATTTTTTTGAAAATCTTCATTCAAAATCAAACATTTAAAACAAACTATTCCACATTGTGTTTTGGTGTCTAAACATATCATCTTTTCGTAAATAATTTCTGCTAACATAATTTTGTAAAATATTATTATTAAGAGGTGTTTTTTTTTTTTTTTTTTTAATTTTACAATACAGTTTTACAATAATTTTACAAATTTTTGCTCCTAAAAATTTCCGAGAAACAAATATAGTTACCGGGAATAGAAAAAAAATGAAAACTTTACTTTTTTCCGGGAACACTAGATAAGACCACCACTTGTGCAGCGACGAATCAAATTTAGTAGAAGTGTGCATAGCTGCAACATGCCGTTTATATAGGAGAAATTTAAATATAACAACTATAACCGTTCTCTATTTTCGCCAATTTTTTTTTTTTTTTTAATTCTTTTTAAACCAACCAAATTTTATCAACTTCGTGTATCTGTTTTTATACAAAACTATCTTCTTAATTTAAAATAAAAATACCGAGCTTCTAAAACAAATTGCATTCATTGTTGAATATTTTTTTACAATTTCCAGTTCCAGCGCTAGCTTTCGATTCTGCGTTTGCATCACATTTAATTTGACAACTAAAAATTCGTATCTTGCATAAAAATTAAATGTTCAAATCAGATAAAACCAAACATACGGAAATAACTCTCAAAAATTATTTGCATCTGAGCGTTTTATTGGACATTAAAAGCTGAAAAATACATTTCAATCGATTTATGACGACAAGTTTAATTGCTCTCTTTTAACATATCAGTGCTTGGTAAGCAACCATTAATATTTTTCTCGTTTAAGGTTTTCAGTTTAACACTGAATGTTATACTGTTTTATGTTGAACTTAAAACGAATTTTTCTTGAAGGGATTTATTTCGTTAATGTTATTTCAGTATTTGTTTTTCTTAAAATTTCGAAATTTACAATTTTCTTAACTCGGGAGAATATGGCAACATTTTGCATAAACGTCCATTATGACGAACATTTTTTTTGTAATAATAATGCCAGACCCCTCTTTAAATATTATTTATGATACAAGTATGAACATAATTGACTATTAATTTTTCAATAAAAAAATAATAAAATAAATCATAAGTTATTCGAAATTTACTATTTTCTGAACATGAAAGAGTAAGGCTAAATTCTTCACAAACATCCATTTTGAGGAATATTTTCATCGTCAGACCACTTTTAAAATATCATTTAGATTTAGAATACTGGCTTGAACATCCGTTATTGGCTATGAAATTGTAATCTGAAAACTTATAGATTATTCGAAATTTATGATTTTCTAAACATGGCAGAATAAAGCAATATTTTACGTAAAATTACATTATCTGGATCATTGCATTGGAAATAATGTAGAATTGAATGAAGACTGAATACGAAATTGACCCTAATAAAGTTAATAGGTAAATTAGGATAAGGTAAATATATCGAATTGAACGGTGGTAGCCTACTAGGTGAAGCATTTCAGTCTGAAACCATGTTGAGGGATCAACCAAATAAATTTCTCTTAATAAGAATGTATGTCCTCGAGTAGAAATTTATGTGAGGAAAAAATGTGATGGAAAAGTAAGCAGAGTCCATCTATACCAACTAATTTTGTAATTATTATATCTGTACTTTTCATTATTGAATTTATTTACACTCTATGTAAGATTTTGCAAAGTATGACTTTAAAAAAAATTATACGGTATTTATGGAAAAAATTGTGTTACGTTTTAATTTTTAATAACAATGTATAGATCTTCTTGTATTCATTAAAATAAAAGTTCTTAATTTGATCAAATATCTTATGCAACATTATGTAAGATCTTATGTAAAATTACATATTATGTTACATAAGATTTTACGAACATTACTTGACATGACATATAAAATATAGCAAAAAATATCGTTGCCTATTAAAACAAAATAGTGAAATATCATCTATTTACTGCGTTCATAAGTTCATTAGTGGAAGCGAATAAAAGATGCGAATTCAACTTTATGGTTCAAAATACTCTACCAGATATTCCATGGATAATACCAGATTTTCTATGAAGTTCAGATCTAAACTTTCACTGCTTTTCTAAAAACTATTTTTAGCTAATAGCGAGGCATAGTGTACAAAATTATCCTGTTAAAATTTTCTTATAATCAGCTTAATGAATCATACAACATTCGTATCTAATATATAAATGAAAAATAAGCAATTATTTCATATGTACCACTCTTTGAATGCGCCTTTACTAATTTCCTGCAACTATAATATTTATTCGGACACAAAATAAAAAATTTCTGCTTATTAATTTCATTATGATACATGATAATAATTCAGAATGCTGCATAAATACCAAGCATCCCCAATGTAAACAATCTAAGATATGTAATCTCTTTATACCGGTGTCATCTTTTCCTATCGTGTGGTAATTTATTTATGTTTGCCTGTCATCGTGGTCACGTCATCCGTGTTATATCGACCAAAAATACTTCTTGTGTGTTGGGGGGGGGGGGGGGTCAGCATATTGATTAATTGCATTTTCCGGATATGTTTTCGCAGCTATTGAGTCAGAATTGATCTGGAAGACACATAAAGAATGACTGAGGAGTAAAAGTTACTCAAGAATTCTCTTTGATCGATGTTGATCGTTCCATATTCTGATGCAAAATAATATATTATTAGATTGGCATATTTTTTCTCACATTCTTCTTTATGTTTAGGACATAAATATAAATGTAAAACTATTTTCAGCTTGGAAAAATATAATAACTAAATATCATGTTTAGTTATGTATATTCATTTAAAATTTGCTGATTTTACTTGTAGATTTTTTAGTATTTGATTTCGTAATTTTCTAACATAACACTTTTTTCTGTTTTAAAATGGATAAATAGATAAATGGATTCAAACGTCACCCCTAATATAAATATATATATGTGTGTGTGTGTGTGTGTATGTAAATAAAAAGACATGAAAAATCGACTTAGCGAATTTTTTTTAAATTTTTGACTTCAAAAAATTTTTTAACTAAAAAACAAACTTTTTGATTTTCTTTACACAAATGAATTTTAATAAAAATATATAAATAATAATAATAATTAATATATAATATTCATAAATTTGCCGATTAGTTTATCCGTACTGTCAACGTCAACGTAAGTGCTTCGGAGTACCTGCATTTGGTCGCAACCAATGCTTACCTCCAACGAAAAATAAGAAAAACATAAAAATAATTTTCCATAAATAAAAGCAAAGACAAAAAATTTGAATTTAGAATTTTAATCTCTGAATAAATCTCCGCGTGAGCAGAAATCATCCAGAGTAGTTAAAAAGAATAAAATAATAAAATAAAATAAAAAATAAATAACTCCTTGGAAAAAAACTGAATAACTCCTTGAAAAAACCTAAGTGTAACAGAGAATCTGTTATGTGCGTTGACAAGACGGTCTAGATGGCGAAAAAAAAAAAATTAAGAGTTGAGCAGGGCGCCCCAAGGGGCACAGGAAATCGCCCAGAGTTCCGCAATTAATGAAAAAAAGAAGGCCATATATATAAAAAAAATATTTTTTTTTTTTTCCCATATCGTTATTGAAATTCAGAAATTTTTTTAAGTGAAGTGCATGCATGTTAACTTACGAGAAGTGTCCAGCCAGAAGCTAGTTCTGTGCTGGATCCACGAACCTCTCAGAGACAAACATAGCGCTCACAATCCTCTCTGAAAGTGTTTGAGCAAAAAATAAGAGGATTTTGTTCAAAAACTGAGAACCAGTCAGAGGCCAGGAAATCGACCAATGAGAGGAGACCTCAGAACCCTACGTCACAAGACATTAAAAATACTGTCCATGACATTACGACGAGGATCTCTTTTGTAAAATATATGAAAATACAGTAGTTTGAAAAATTCTATAACTAGTTCTGTGTGTTTTCAATTTCATAAATCTTTAATAATATTGAACACGAATATTTGAGAGAAATGTAACTTCTAAATTTTAAAAAGAGAAAATTATGTTTAGTTAAAAAAATGCGTAACATAAATAAAATTATTTTTTAACCTGTTACCGCTATAAAGTAGTAATAAATTTTATTTCTTTGGTTTGATCCTGTTAATGATGGATTTCTAAATGTTATTTTGCAACATTGCACCTTAATAACTTATGAATTAATAGTATGTGGATTTCGTTGTATTTATGTTTGTAGAACGCAACTAAAGTATACTTTCACCTCTAAATTAATCTGTATTATGTACTCTTTCTATATTTTTTAAATGTGCTAAAAATCCAACATAAATTTATTACAGTATTCTATGTTCATAGAAAAAATATTCGATACGTAAAAACTTTTGACTTCCGGTTTTCTATGGATTTAAACTTTTTGAGATGTCATGAATAAATTTGACATTTTTTTTTAAATGTCTGTTATCTTGTGTGTATGACCAAAGTTTTGTGCCAGCTTTAGATCAAAACAAACGCTCAGAATTTCATAAAAATTTATGCTTAGTTGCACCTTGACGTAAATTGGTGCTGCTATACTGCGATTTCTTCTAATTACGGAAAGAATATTTATATTTCAGTTTCTATATATATATATATTGTATAATTGCACAAATCTTCATGTGTGAGAGGTTCATTATGAAAAATTATGCTGATTCAATTAAGGTGCCTAATAGGTGACACGCTTCTAAGATGTTATTTTCACCATTTACGGAAGCATCTTTCAGTTTTCGATATGATTACATCTCGATATCTATATGTTAAAATTACATTAACTGCATATGTAAAATATTTGTTAGGAAAAGCTGGGTTCAAAGTTTCCTGCATGTAAACTGTTGGGTTGCGCTGTTATAGATTCGTGTAGAAGAAATTTTTCTGGTGGCCACAATATACTAATTTTTAAAAGCAAATGTTCTCTAATTAACCTTACTACTAGTGGATCTGCAGATCAGGAGCCTCAACGTCCTATTTGCATCAGACATTTTTCAATAGGTCATTTTTATTTATTCCTTATTATATAATAGTATATATTGATTCGATCGACTTATTACCATAATCAGATACATTCCTGAGGGGGGCTAACGCCCCCCTCAACCACCCGCTCTATCTCTCTTTGTATACCTATTAGTATATCATATAAAGTGTTATGGAATTGTAAATAATTGCATTTATTTTTACATAAATTTTTTCAGAGGCTTAGTAAGTCAATAAAATGCTAATTTTGTGCATTTCTAATCGTTTTAGCGTTAAAATAGCCTAATTTTGCTTTAAAAACCCATTGAAAAACTCCAATAAGGGAAGAAAAGGATTTGGCGCCAAATTTGGCGACTGTTTCCCTCCTTGGCGATTTTTTTGGCGACCTTGGCGAGAAAATTCTTATTAGGGATATACCAAATATAGAAGCTCTAATCTCATTGGCTGATGAGATACGAGAATTTTCCAGAACAGTCTGTGTTCCATAGAATAGTATAAAAGGAGCATTTTTTTAGCCAAGGCGGCCAATCTCAGATCTGTGTCAGTTTCGTCAAATGCTTGCTTTGCTTTGAGCCTCTTTGAATGAGACTTGCTTTATGTGTTATTGATAAACAGTTTGTACTGTTGTTTTGCTGTTAACGGCTGTTGTTTAAGCTATGTTTACTGGTTGAATTGCTGATACTTGGTTTATAGACATGTATTTTTCTGGAATTTTCTATGAATAATTCACTGAATTTTTGTAAGTTTCGCCTTTCATTCTCGGACAACTTACGAACCCCCAAGTACGCAACAATATGTATTCTTAATAAACGACGGTCTTGTATTATTTCCCTGAAATTCATAAATACCAAATTTCATACAAAAAAAAAAATTACATAGCATATCGGAAATATTTTGCGTAACCTTTAAACTAATTATCAATTATATGCCCACAATTTTCAACAGGAAAACATGCTTTTAAAATTCTAATAAAATTTTATTATATTTGATGGGGTGTAACCATGTTAAAATACACTTTTAAGAAATACCGACTATAGACCGTAATAGTACGAAATTCCTTTATGTATCCCGGAAAAGTAGCCACAGTCATTATAAACGCCAATAATAAGAATAAACCTAATTAATTATAACTCATTAATTTTTCGAACTAATTTGACATCATTTGGATGATTACAGTACATACTCGGAATTATTTTGTGTGGTCCCATAAATTATTTAGTCTATACATAACCTTTTTTAAGAGTAAACATGATTTTAAGCAACTTTATAATGTATGTTAACTTTATTAAGTTCAATTCAGCATTAACGCATTAAAGTGCGCGCTTAAATTAAAAAATTGTCCATAGGGTCTAACGTTACGAAATTCTTTCGTGTGTCTTTTTAAACGAACAATAAATATTGTATACACCAGTAAAAACTATTCAGCTTATTTTGCGTTTAAAATTAATAATTGTTCCAAATTTAACATCGTTTGGATGACGAAGTGACATTGTCAGAACACTTTTGTAAGGTCCTGTACATTAATTAGAAAGCTTAAGAGCACATATTTTCTTCAAACAACATAAGTTTAAGCATCTTACTCACGTACTCTAATTTCATTTTCTTCATTGCAAAGTAATGATATTAAAATGCGTTTAAACGAAATTCACCCCCATACGCCTTAATGTTAAGAATTTTTGCGTGTCCCTGTACACAGTTTATAAAAAATATAGCAATAAAAATTATACAGCTACTTATATGCAAAGCTGGAACGTGTGCGCCAATTTGCAAGTCAAACGAAGGATTTTTTCGGTCGCTATTGCGGTACATACAAATTCTTCCCATAGGCCGTAAGGATAAGAAAAATTTTGGCGTGTCCCTGTACACGAACGACAAATGAAATACACACCTAACACTATACAGCTAATTCCGTTGGGCTCATGAATATGTGTACCAACTTGCAAGTCAATAGCGTTATTTTTGGGACCGCTATCGCGGTACATACAAATTCTTCCCATAGGCCGTAATGATAAGAAAAATTTTGGCGTGTCCCTGTGTACGAAGTAGAAATGGAATACATACCAAAAACTATACAGCTGATTTCGTGGGGCTCATGCACATGTGTACCAAATTTCAAGTCAGTAGCGTGATTTTTGCGGCCGCTATCGCACGACAGACAGACAGACGGACGGACGGTCCGACGGAACCCAAAATCCTTTTGAGTCTCAACAGAGGGCCTCCATTGACGTTTCGGAAAAAATTGGAAGTCAATAGCTTGATTTTTGCGGTGGCTATCGCGGTACATACAGATTCTTCCCATAGGCCGTAATGATCGAACTATTTGGCGTGACCCTGTACACGAACTACAAATGGAATGCACACCTAAAACTATACAGCTGATTCCGTTGGGCGCATGAGCGTGTGTACCAAATTGCAAGTCGAAAGCGTGATTTTTGTGGCTGCTATCGCGGTACATACAAATTCCTCCCATAGGCCGTAATAATAAGAAAAACTTCGGCGTGTCCCTGTACACGAATTACAAATGGAATACACACCCAAAACTATACAGCTGATTTCGTGGGGCACATGAACATGTGTACCAAATTGCAAGTCAATAGCGTGATTTTTGTGGCCGCTATCGCGATACATACAAATTCCTCCCATTGGCCGTAATGATAAGAAAATCTTTGGCGTGTCCCTGTATACGACGTAGAAATGGAATACATACCAAAAACTATACAGCTGATTTCGTGGGGCTCATGAACATGTGTACCAAATTTCAAGTCAATAGCGCTATTTTTGCGGCCGCTATCGCGATACATACAAATTCCTCCCATTGGCCGTAATGATAAGAAAAACTTTGGCGTGTCCCTGTATACGAAGTAGAAATGGAATACATACCAAAAACTATACAGCTGATTTCGTGGGGCTCATGAACATGTGTACCAAATTTCAAGTCAATAGCGCTATTTTTGCGGCCGCTATCGCGCGACAGACAGACAGACACAGTCCAAAACCGTTTTTAATCTCAACAGAGGGCCTCCACTGACGTTTCGGCAAATATATGCAATAAAAGGCACTAAAAAATTGTTGTTAAAAAGTAATGGATTAAAAAAATAATAATAATAATGCACGCAACGTTGCTGTTTACATGCTGCACTCGTGTCTACATTTTTTTTTTCTTGATTAAGGGTCGTGGTTTTATTTTAACCAAACCATTTATTTATTAATAATTTATATTTCTAGCAGTCTAAAGTTATTATGAGAGTAATACTATGGAGAGTCATTAACGTATCTTAACTATTCAAAGAGAGAGAAAAAAGAGTTTTATTTTTATAATTTATAAGATTTTAATATTTTTTACAAATGACACTTAAAATAAACTTTTTTTATTAGTAATTTAGAAATGAAATTAACTCCTAAAAATAATGTTTATTTTATTCGTCATTTTTAATAAATAGTATTTGTTCAGTAGGTCTATGTGTAATTTTTAAAAATTTTTGAAAGAAAAAATTGCCTACATATTTGATGAAAAGATAATGACTATCTGTATGGCCAACGAACTTCTAGAACAGTTCATATTTTCACTATGCTTTTATTTATTTTCTTTATCAAATTTTCCGTTTACTTTTACAAACATATAACAAAGTTCGTTATCTATTTTTAGGTAAGTGTCCTGAATGATGTTCCATTATCTTGTCCTACAAATATGAAACTGCTTCAAATCAATGGCTCATGAATATTATGTAATTTTATTTCAATGTACCTACTAAGAGATTTTCCATGTTCCAGGTAATTCAATCATTGTTTTTTATCATAGTTGTGTTTTATAATTTATTCATGTCTTGAAAATATTATGTACTCATAGGTGCCAAATATCCCGAAGAGAGACTTTATACTGGAAAGTTTTTATAAATGTTTTCAGTTTATTTAATTGTCAAAAATATATGTGTCACATTCCTTTTTAAAATTAGTGGTGATAAATCTGATTTAAAAAGTAGAAAATTTTGGCAGCTAATGTGTACTTTTTTTATATCTATATATTAATAGGCAAGCATAAAATTTGTAGTCCCTTTTTAACATATTAATTATGGGAGTAGAGGGTTGAAAATGGTATCATTCGAAAGGTATGGTTAGCCGGAAGGTGCGAATACAAATATTATTTTCTTACGATGTCAAGAAGGTATTTAAAAATACATTTATTTTTTATGCATTTCCCCCCATTTTTCCCTTTTATACACGTATTCCTTTACATTAAAAAATACCTAAAAGTAGAAAGTTGTTAAATCTGGCAATTTCATAAAGCTCAAATAAAACCATAGACACAGTAATTTGTATAATGTAGCATCACTATACGCAAGCGAAGTGCTGACGTCACTGTCTGTCCATGGAGCCATGAAAAAAATTTTCTATGTTAATCGTCCATTGGATTTTTTGTAAAAAATTATTAAAAAATAACGGAAATTATCTGCCGATTTTAATTCCGATATTTGGGTATAGTTATATATAAGTTACTGTCTACATGTGTTTGATTGAGTTATTTTTTCTGTAAAATTGATAAAATTTTAATTTAAAATCACAAAACTCCAGAAAAAAAATGACAAACTTCCAGTTTCGAATGTAAACATAAACATTTCATTTCAAAGGGTGATATTTAAACAATAAATATTCAACTAATATACTAAATAAAAGGAAAATGGATTTGTTACTAACTGCTGCATGTATAAGTAGACGATACGGAAAAATTCCGATTTCCGTTTTTTGCTGAATTTACATGTTTTGAGCTTTCTTTACGTTTCAATTAACTGAAATTGGCTACTTATTTTTTAAAAAAGTGTCTTTATTGCTAGCTTTTGTGGGTAGAAGAAGCAAGTAGAAGATACATAAAAACTTTTGCTTTCCGGTTTTCGATGAATTTACACGTTTTGAGATTTCCTTGCATTTTAATTAAGTGAAATTGACTACTTATTTTTATTTTTTAAAAAGTGGATTTATTATTCTTTCCTCTGCATATATAAGTAGAAAATATAAGATTCAGAAAAGTTTTAGATTTTCGGTTTTCGATAAAGTTACACGTTTTGAAATTTCCCGAACTCAATTCGACCATTTTTGAAAAATATCTTTTTTTTTTTTTCAAACACTGTACTTTATGAACCAATCGAATTAATTTAACAGAATTTGATACTTGGTTGGGCCTTGGTTTGACATGGTACCTATTAGATTCTGGGCTGTATCACACAACAAGGGGCGTTTTCACGTCGCGATTTTCTCTCATTTCAGGAAAGGCTAACATCTACAGAGAGAAATAGTTATATTAAGTAAAACTCTGCTGATTCAGTTAGAGTGAATATCGGCAAACAATTGCCGCAGCTGTGTTGCAATTGCATTCCGTTTAGGACAAGGCAATAACTTTGCTTTGCCTCGCTTTGTATAAAAAAATGGTCGAGTTTCGACCACTGGGCGATACTAGTATCAATTATTAGTCGTCTTTTAAAGTATAATTCTTTGTTATGGTTTCTAAAATGGGTTTTTTATATATGATATCTCAAAAAGTACCTGGAATATTTGCATGAAAATTTCCCCTTGATAAATTTTATCGCTTTCTGAATTTTTAATTTGCATTTATTACTAGTTTTCGTTCAAAATTTATTTTGTATATAAATAAAGTCGTTTCTTTATTGGTAAAAAAAGTAATTCACGATTTTTCCTGGGTTTAAAAAAGAGCAAGGCATTGCTTGTAAAAAAAAAAAAGCAGGCGCCTTTAAGATTTTTAAGTTTAGTTTTCTATTCTCAAGGACACGTTTAACATTTAAAAGCCACACTCATTTCAAAATTATGTTATAAGTATGAATTCAGTAAATATTTTTTTAATATTTAATTTTAACTTTCTTTACTTTTCCTTGTTATTAATACGCAGGTAAATGTTGATGGTCATACACAATAATTTTACTTATTATGTATATGTCATTAATCTTCAGTATATCATTATTCTTCAGGTTCAGCTGTTTTCTCCCAAATTTGTGCTCTAATACAAAAGGCAATAGGGGTGCATTTTTTTTTTTTTTTTTTTTTTTTTAGATATTGTGCAACAAGAGAACTATTGTTTTGGATGAGGGGCAAGAAGGGTGCTATTTTTACAACCAAAGGGCAGGCAGGGCACAGTACCCTCCTGAAACTGCCTGGGAAAAACTACTTAATTCATTATATTTTGCTTTATTTTAAAGACAGAATTTATTTTAAAGGCACTTATATTTCTTTAAATTTCCTGTTTACATTTCTGCTGTATTTTATACAATTTTACAATATTTCTTTTTTTGTACTTAAGCAAGAATGTTGATAAAGTGACATTTCACCTTTTTTAAATTCGAATACATCTATATTAACCATCGGTCTTATTATTTTCTATTTAATGATGCATTCTTTCACGGTGACTTATAATGCATGTATTATTTTCTTTTCTTTTCTATTTTTCTTTCTTAATTTCATATTTTAAGTATCTTGTGCTTACGTATGCCATAAACTAGAGAAATTACTACTTCTTTTCAAAAGTTATGCACTCCTCAATTCAATACTTGTTAATTAACGTTCTGGTATACCCGTGTACTTAAAACTCCATATGTAAATCCCTTTCTCTTCCGTTGGAAACTGTTTTTAAAGTACTGTTTAGTTTAAAAAACATTGGAAATATCATCAAAATTTTACCTTCGTTATTTTCATTTATTTTACTTTTTATAGTTGGCTTTTATCATTGCTTTTTATACTTGGCTTTTGAGGTCGTAATTATTTAAGGATTACACAATATCGGATTTTCGGTAAAATAAAACGCACAAGTTTCTATAGTTGGGATTGTGCGTATGCGTAGGAAAAAAGGGGATTTTTTTTTTTTTTTTTTTTTTTAAATACAAGGTATTTAAAATTTTTTTGTTTATTTATTAATTTAATAAAACTTAACTTCATTTGTAATAGATATGACATCAGACAGATTTCTTTTCAATTTTAAGTACTAAATAATTAATTTATCTTAATGAATTTTGATGCGCTGATATAACTATATGGCCTGTAAACAATTCAAAACTTTTAACAGAAGAGAGATAAATTACACTTAATAAGGTAAAAATACAGTGTGACAGACATGACAAAAAACAGGCATGTTTTCAGGGACTCCTTTTTATTGCTAAATTGCTCGAAAATGTGACAAATTTGAAATGCAAAAACTTTAGTTTACACAATATTACTTTCACGAAGAATGTAATTTTAAAAAAGGTCTAAACTCCAAATAAAAAAGTTTGTAAAAAATTATTTAATAGCATGACAGACATGACATATATAAAAATTTAGAATTATTTTTTGCTTACTTAATTTTAAATGAAAATTTTATTTTTTAATTAATGACTTATATTTTATATGTATAGACAGATAGATAGATAGGTAATGTGATAATTGAATTAGTTGAAAAGTGAAATTTGGCCTTGATGTCAACTTTTGTGTGAAATTAACCTAAATAGAATTAAATCGATATATATATATATAATGTGAAAAAAGGGGTAAACACCTTTTTTTTATTTGGTATATAATATCGAAAATATATATTTAGTCTTTTCTAAGTTATAGCCTCATAAATAATCGTTCTTGATATTGATATAATTTGTCATAATTCGTTAATTTTGTTCTGTACATTTCAATTTGAATTATATACAAATTATTCATACAAACTATACATGTTATTCTTGCTTTTATACAGATTATTTCTAGTGTTTATCATAAAAATACGTCTGTTGTAACGTTTTAAAATTGAAATTAATCTTCCTTCTTGTCAAAAGATTATAATTATTTAAGCCAAATACGTACTCATGCATTAAACTACCAAATAAGTTTAAAATTAATAACTTCTACACTATTTTTATTATCATGAACATTTACAAATTAAAATAAGTACCTTTATCATGAATTATTTATAACATTTCTAGGCATTTAATTAAAAGTGAAATTACGTCTGACTAACGCAAGGGAAAAAAAAAAAAAAAAAAGAAACTCGTACGATACTAAAATTCTAGAATATCTAATTTAAATACAAAACTTTTAAACTTTTCTTGAATGCTGATACAATATTCTGACAATTTAACTAAAAAAATTATATCACCTTTTACTTTTTTTTTTTTTTTTTCAAACAACTACTGTTTATATTTATCTCTCATTATTAGTTCATTAGAATGAATTAATGAAAAAAAAAAATGTAAGAGATATAGAACATAAACAAAAACATTTCGCTTTATTAAATGAGATCAAGACAGTAGATGAGATAATTTTGTTTTCAAATAAGCTTAATTTTTCTCTCGGGAAAACTGTTAGCCTGTAATAACTTTTAACGTGTTATTAACAAGAATGTCGTGAGTAAAGATTTATGAGCTGCTTATATTTTCTTCTTGAACTTCTTTTCGATAATAAATGAAGTCGTGTAATTTCTCGAGTAAAGCAAAAGGTAGAAAGAATTTCTTAAAGATAAAGCAGTCCAAATTCCCTTTTATTTATTTATTTTATTTTCTTTCTTTCTTTCTTTTTTTTTTTTTTTTTTTAGCATTGTTATCATTTACGAATGTTTAGTTATTATAAAGGTAAAACTTGTAGGAAATACTGCGTTTTATGCCAAAGCATTACATGTTGCTGAAGTAGATTTTTGTTAACCCCTAAATTGATAAGAAAGTTTTTTTTTTTCCCCCAGCCTGAAGGAATAGACCTCTTGTTCTCATAAATAAATAGTGCTTAGAATTATCAGTATTTAATATGTACGCATTCTGACCTATGTATAATCCCGAAATCTTCTTAATCAATTCCATTAAACTTAGTAGTTATGAACAGTGAAAACTTAGTAAATTTAAACTAACTAACTTATTAGTTAAACGGTTTTTCTTTTTATGAAATTTTGAAACAAAAAAATTCAAGAGAAACCGTTTATCTGTTTATGTTACGATATTAGGCAATTCTTATTTGTGATCAATTACGTTTTATTTATTTATTTATTCATTCATTTATTTTTTATTTCAATTCCTTTAAAAACATAAATTTTTCATTTTATGTAAATTTCATGTTTGACTTTCCAAACATTAAAAAAAAGAAAAAAAAATCTATTTGAATTTTAAAATAACATAAATAATTTTGTTCAAATTATATATATATATATATATATATATATATATACATATATAAGTATCTGAATTTTAAAATGGCATAAATTGCCCAAATCCCAATTAACATACACTGTCATCCTATTAGAAGATAAATAATATATATATTAAGTCATTTGTATTTCTTACTTTAATTTAAATTCTTTTCTCAGCTTCTTTATCTTTAACTGTAAGCAGGATAAAGAGAATTAGTTCAACGAGTACAAATAAAGAATGAAATGAACATTTCAACGTTCTCTATTTTTTGGTAACATTTTAATTAGCATATATGATGAGCACCATTCATTATAAATTTTTTAAAGCACTCCAAAAATTTTCAAAATTACATTAATAAAATTAAATTTCATTTCATTTCATATTAAATCTTTCCTTCTGTGAAAAATTATTCAATTATATTATTATTCAATTATTCAATTATTAGATATACCCCCACGTGACTGGTTAAAACAGCTATTCAAAACTATTTAATTATTTTTGTAAATCCTGCCAAACTTGTTATTAAAAATAATGTGAAGAATTGATTAATTTTTTTTTAGATTTTATCTATCTAAAACTAATTAGAAATTACATTTCATAAGAAAAGAAATTTTTGGTTCAAGAAAAGAATTTATATATTTATGCTAATAAAACCGGTGAAACCCCATCTCTATGAATTTTCATGTACCCATATTGCCAATTCTTATAAAAAAAAAAAAAAAAATTCTATATTTTTCTGTTAATAAATACGTATTATAGATTCGGTTCTTAATGATAAATCAACACAGTGCCATTCAATTATGTCATTTTAAAAATATCAATATTGAAATATTTATAACAATAGTAAATAATATTCTTATAAAAATATGTTTTTGTTTAAAAAAAAAAAAAAAAAAAAAAAAAAAAAAAAAAGTCTCAAATCCATAATATTAACATAATCCGCAACATAACGGTCTCGATTTTGTACCTATTACAAAGGTCTGCATAAAAGCTGTATATCTTTTTTTTTTTTTTTTTTTCTCCTATAGATTATTACTCCCTAAATGCCACAAATTGATGATGTTAAGCGAATATGTAGCATCCTGACCTTTCATCTATTATTGCAAAGGTCTGCATAAAAACTGCATATCAAAAAAATGCTTTTATTTATTTATTTTTATGTTCCTATAGATTATTACTCCCTAAAACCGAAAAATATAGCAAAAATATTTTTCCACTTTCACCCCCCCCCCCCCCAAAAAAAAAAATAAATAAATAAATAAATAAATAAATAAAATAAAATAAAATAAAGATACTTTTCGCCAAATTTTTTGTTAGATATCTCTTCACCGTGAAATCCAGTGTGCTATGGTTGATTCGAAAATGCATATTCAAAAATTATTTTTTACTTTAAAATAACATTCATAAGAACGACCTTAGAAAATAATGCAAATTTTAAATGGGTAATGTGATGTTTGTGTAGGAATTAAAGCTGATTGACTGCAGAATTTTGTAATTTTTCGACGACAAATATTAAGTAGGTATTAAGGATATTAAGGCAGATATTAAGGATTAAGTACATCATGCAAGAATTGATTTTTTAACTATGGGAAAGAATATGTTTAGTTCAATGTAATAAAATTCGTGATTTTTTTTTTTTTTTTAACATCTACTATTTTGAGTGGGGGAAAAAAAAGCCGTGTGTGAGGGGGGGGGGGATCGGAAGTCATTTTTTGGATTTAACACCCTATACAATACAAATTTTGCCAAAATAATTTCATGCTTATAAATAAATAAATAAATAAATAAATAATATTTTTTTCAGATTTATGATTTTTTTACCTGATATTAAGCGTCTACAATAATTTTTTTACCTGTATAAGGTTCAAAATCAATTTGAACATTGTGTGTATAATGCATGTCCAAGCCGTGTATAGCGCATAATTTTGACACTTCGTTTTGCTTCCTTATGAATGATATCCGACGGTATTTACAATATGATATCTGACAGTATTTACAAGTTTCATTCTATTCTACTATTTACTTAAGTAGTGAAAAACCAACATCCATTGAAACATCCGTTCTCTTTTGAATACTTATGCAGAATAATAAAAGCCTCCATTTTGAAATTTTCATAAAAGTACCATGTCCCTATTTTATGAACCATGAAATGATTTTCTAAAATATTATGATACTGAAAGTTTTTTTTTTTTTTTTTTTTTTTTTTTTCGTTTTTATAGTAAAGAAATACAGGCAGCATTTATCATTATAATGATCATCCTTCATAGATTTTAAAATTCAGAAAAAACTTTATTTTTCGAAATATTTGTTATTACATTTGTTTTTTTTATAAAACTTTATAGCTTTGATTTAATGCAAAAATGTTTGAAGTATATCTATCACTCATTTCTCTTGTCTCTTTTTCTTCTTTAAAGAACTAAAAGAAAGAAAGAAAATTTCTATCGGCAGGAAAGCTAAATACTAAGAGAAGCAAAATTATTCAATTTATGAATTAATGAAAATGAATAGAAACTGTACATTTTTATTCATCCTACAATAACGAATTAATTTCTCAAACACTTTTTATTACGGAAATGGTTACCAAAGTGAGACAGAGGGAAAACGTTATCAAATATATGGCGCTGATAAAAATAAAGGCATCTCCGTTGTATTTTGAACATAAAGAGACATTGTAGAACTGAATCCCGATTCTGCATTATAATCCCGATTTAGTGCATTTTTCATCATTAATATCGCATAAAAGGTAAATCTAAGGGAATAAAAAAAGCAGCTTTTACACTTGTTCCTTTACGAAATAGCTTAAACTTTTAACTGCACAAATACATATAACAAGTGTTTTTCTCTGTATTTAATTTTCTTTAGAAAATTATCATTTATATACAGTGAAACTTGAATAATTAGAACTTGTTTAATTCGAAATTCTGGATAATTCGAATTTTTTACTCGGTCCCTTGAATTTTGTATTAAAATAATGTTAAAAAATCGTGGAAAATTCGAATTTTTCATACGATTACCTTTAAAATATTACAGTAAAATTTGTTCCCGAGATTTTTCTCAGTTAAAGTGCATTATTTATTTTAACAGTCTTTCAAAAGAAGGATAAGGAAATACAAGAGAAGCCCCTACCCAGTGCATCAGAAGATATAGTGTGTATACATGCACTTCGAAGTTTTTTTGATTTGAAAGTCATGTCTAATGTAGATTCTATTTTTGTATAAATTGATAGGTTAAAGTTATATGCTATGACACACAGTTTGTACTTAAAGAAGCAATCAAAAATATCTGACTAATTTAAAAAAATTTTGAATAATTAAGCTCGTAAAAAATATTGATTTAATTGGGGGGGGGGGGAGAATATTTTTAATTAATCTTTTTTTTTTTTTTTCCTTTTGACAAAATAGTATATGTAATTCGAATTTTTGGATATTTCGAATTTTTCTCTGGTCCCTTCAACTTCGAATTATCCAAGTTCTACTGTATATAAAATAACGGTTGGAAAATTTCTGAATGCGTAAACGAAATTAAAAATAAATAAATAAATAAATGATATATAACGTTATAACTTAGAATTTGATTTATCTAATGTTGAAAAATTTGTAAATTAAATATGAAATCAGTTCAACAATGAATGTATATTCTGTTGAAAAATTATATATGAAACCAGGATGAATTAAGCTTCAGCTACCAAACTTGGCATGTAAATCTTGTTCTGCGAATTATGCAAATAATGAACATGTATCTCCAATGTCCACATGTATCTTCAATGTCTTTCAATGTTGTGGAAACAAGCAAACGTACGTATGAATTGCGACGCGGGTTGAATTTAAAACGGCTAACACATTCAGTGATGAATATTTACAACCGAATTGGCAAGTCGAGTGCACGACATTGACAGTTACTTACGAAGATAACTTACAAATTTACCCAAAAGCATTGCAAGTAATTGCGTAACACTGATAAGGGTCGCACCATAGGATTAAAAAAAGCTGGTATGTTGAATAGAATGATAGGTCAGTGGTCAGTATATTGGATGAAGGGGTAGTATTTTCCAGATGCTGGAATGAGTGGCTACCAGCAGTACAGTCATCAATGCAGCAGCACTGAATTTTACTTGGCCAGCAATGCGCAAGAAGATCGTGCAATCCGGAGGGCAGCTGCGTACACACCAACAGCGACTCTATCGACAGCCCAACGTCTTATCAGCTTGTAGGGATCCAGTAATATCAAGGTATACAATTCCAAGAGGATTAGCTGAAACTGGGCTCAGTGTTTGAAAATCATTACGGCGACTGTCTCAACATCCTATCATAGATGGTGTCGACTAAAATAGTGTTGCTCATGATCAAGATGGAAAATGTACGATTGGAATAATGTTATCATTAGCAGCGAATCCTGTTTTTCAGTCGGTACACCGTATATGTCTGTGTAGTTGAAGGGACAGCGGTCGAATTCGACATTCGTTACCGAGAGACAAACAACCATTAGACCTGGTGTGACAGCCCCTTTTGTCAAGCTACGAGTTACTTTCACCGCTCACAGATATGTCAATAACATTTTGCAGCCGGTAACACTGCCTAGGGTAATTTGCTCCAGTGAAGTCTCTGTTTTTCAGCTGGACGACACTAAGCCACCCGTTGTTCGACATTCGCAGCAATGTCTTCTCATTGTTAACTTTCTCTGGTGGTTTGTCAAGTTTTCTTCAACCAAACATGTTCGGGACGTATGCGGTATGCGACTTCGGTCGTTTCTGAATAATTCCGAACTTTTTCAACAGTTGCTGCATTTGTTGCAAGATCTACTGACAATGTTCAGTGAGACATCGGCCACTTATTCGACTACATGTTGCACTGAGTATCGGTTGTTATTGCTGCCAGCGAGTCGGAGAGCAAGTTATTTGTATTGCAACACATTAATAGAAAGATACTCTAATCATTTGTTCATTTAGTGGAACGCCATCGATACACATACCCAATTTAGTGGTTCTGGTTCAATGCTACTTCAATGAATAGATACACATTTTTTTTTCTGCAGCATAGTATTTATTAAGGGGACTTGACACCTTTGACTTGGCTCCATTGAAGGTTTCATATAAAAGCTTATATTTCCATTTAATAATCATAAATTGAACTATATTAAGTTTTTTCAATAAAATATATATTCATGCAACAAATCTTATGGTTTTTGATGTACTTTTTACATATTTGAAATCTTTAAATTGCGTTTTCGGAGATTCCATTTTTTTTATGAATTCATTATCTTCAAAATGCTAAAACTTCTACAGGCATTTAAGAAAAGACTTAATACTTTTGGATATTTAATAGAACTTACTTAAAATAATTAGAGATGGATTTTGAAATTTATCATTTAGTTTTCGAGAAAAAAAATTAAAAATCGTCTGTCTATGTAAAATTTTGCAGAAACAGATGATTTTTGTTATGTTCTTAATATATATATTTTTTTTCTTTTAAAGATATTGCAAAATCCATCCCTAATTCTTTTAGGTAGTTTCTATTAAGCATCCAAAAAAGCCTTTTCTTAAATATATCTGTAGACGTTTAGCATTTTGAAGATAATGAATTCATGAAAAAATGCAAACAAAGAAAACGTAATTTGAAGATTTCAAATCTGTAAAAAATCTATCAAAAACCATAAAAGTTGTTACCTGAATATATATTTTATTGAAAAAATCTAAAATAAATAATTTATAAATATTAAATGGAGATATAAGCTTTTATATGAATTCAACAGTGGAACCAAGTCAATGGTGCCCAAGTCACCCAAAATTTGAATTATTCAAGAACAATACCTTTTCTTTATTTAATAATTGATATTTTATTTTTATTTTTCAGCACAAATATAAAATATTAATCATTTTGACCTTATAGAACTATGAATTATCATTCGCTTATAAAATATTTAAAAGCTTAATTATTTTACATCGAGTTTCACTGCAATTTTAAGAAATAATGTTTTGGAATAATACCCAAAGTCATTTGAATAAAAGATGAATATCTTCAATTAAATCCGTCCGTTATGGGATGTTTAGGATTATTTAAACATTTAACGAATGAAAAGATATTTGAATTTTTGAATGCTGACTATATAATTTATAGGAGGATTTCGGGATGTCGGTAATTAAACTTGCTTTTAAAGGCATTCTAAGTTTACGCCATGTGAGTTTCGATATACTTGGGCTTTTCATTATTCTATACTGCGTTAGTCCACATACTCGATTAACCAATTTTCTGTCCCCTGTAAACTTATATATTAAAATGGATCTAGAATCAGATTTAAACGAATTTGTTGTGTAATGCAAGTGATAAAAGAGCAATAATAATAAAATTAAGTTGTACAATTTCTCCTTAAATCTCTTTTGTCATTTTAATTTTTATTTGAAGAATTTTTCTTAAGCTGATTCTTAATATTTATGTTATTTATTGTATATTTCATCTAGAAAATATAATTACATGTCCTCTATTTTTTTTATGATTTTTATTTTCGTGCCTTATTTATATGATTTTATGAAAGTCTACAAATCAGGTATCTATGGCAATTAAAAAAAAAAAAAAAAAACGTAAATTTAAATTATATATTGAATAGAAATTTATTCAATATATTTTATATAATATATTGAATAAATTTCTTGCTGTGTTGAACCAGAGAATTTTGTGTTTTAGGAGCACCTCCTTTCTCTAGTAGCACACTTGTCCACAGAACATCCTGAGGAGGTCCACAGGATTTCCTTTTTATCCACAGGACATCCTGGGAATGCTTTTCGGAGAAGATGTGCTGCTGGGGAAATTCAGTCGGTTACGCATAATTATATCAGCGTCTGCTAAGAAAAGGAGGGAACCGAACATTTTTATATAATTTTTTAACAGATAAATTCAATGTTCATCGACAAATAATATAAAATAGCAAGCATTTCTAATAATATTATTGAATTGAAAAAAATTTAATTCATTAATACTTTCACGTTTTATATATACGGTAACTAAAAACTATAATCTCCAAACGCAGTAATATATATTCAAATAATATTTACGATTATTGTTTTTAAAAATGTTTCACTAAGAATTCTAGACAACAAATATTTTGATTAAGCAAATTTCAAAATATTAAGAAATTAGTTGTTGAGAGCAATATCATAAGAAATAATTATAATATACTTGGGAGAATGGGATGAATGGGAGAAAGGAATTTAATGACGAAATAGGTATCAGCACGAAAAATATTGAAATGAATTAAAGAATGCCAGAAATGTTTCATAATAGTATAATTTTAACTCATTTAATGTAACGTTTATTTAGTGCTTCATGAAATACTACTTTTTAGATTTTCTTTAAGCATCGAAAATGCGGTAAAATATTATATTATTATTATTAAAGGGAAAAAAAAAAAAAAAAAAAAAAAAAAAACACCATGAGATGTATTTGCAAACGAAATTACGGATGAGAAATATTGAAGAAGGTATGTTCCCTATTAAAATAATAATAACAATAATAAATAATCACACCAGATAAAATTAAAAGGAGCTTAAAATTAAATTAACAGTAATCAGAGGTTTTATAGCTCCGGTCCTATTGATAAGATACGAATAAAACTATATAGATCGAGAAGCTGAGAACTGCGCGAAAAGAAAAAAAAAAAAAAGAAATTACATTTTGCTAACAAATAATGTTTTACAGACCAAAGCAGATGCAAAGGAATTTTGATATAAACGTGATTCTTGTCGTTAAAATAAATCATTTGCCCAAAGTGACCAGACCATGCCGCTTGAAAGGAAGGAAAGCGCATTAGTTGTGTTTATAACAAAACTCATATTTATCTGCTTTAAGCTGCGGCATCAACTTTTACATCAACGACGAACAACATCAAGAGCATCTACATCAACAATGCAAGCCATTGAAGAGATTTTAATACTTTATTATTATTGATGTTATTATTAGACTTAAACCTCAACGTCATGATCTACGTGACACACCTGAAATTTGTGTCGGGGGATACAATTACACTGCTCTGAAAAAAAAAAAAAAAAATCGAGATCTGATGCCATTCTTGCTGATTCTTATGTAAAATGACCTCCTGAATTCGAACATGACTCCCATTTTGCCCTGTCATCCCCCCCCCCGTTTTCTAGATACACCCCCCCCCCCTCCCTCAATTTCTTTCCCTGTTCGATAATTTTATGATCATGAATTTGATTTGAAGAATGCAAAATAATTAATTTAACACTTAAAAACAAAAAAATATAAAGTTTAAAAAATAACATTAATAACAGACTAAAAAATATATAAGGTATGTAATGCATAATTTCAGTGGCTAATCCCCCCCCCCCCCCCAAAAAAAAAAAAAAAAATAAATAAAATAAAAAATAAAAAATAAAAATTAAATTAAAAAATAAAATTAAAAAAAAATTCCTTGTTGCAAATGTCCATGTTTTAGAATTTTCCAACTCTGTAGACCCTCAGAAGATATTTAACGATTAAAATAATCCCCCCCCCTTCTAAAAATCCAATTTATATACATAAAATCACCAAAAAATGATAAAAATAGGAGGCCATTCCTAAAAAACAGTGGGTGATAGGGCAAAATTGGAGTCATATTCGGATTCAGGAGGTAATTTTACATAGGAATATTCTGAAATGGTATCAGAAGCAATTTTCATGCCGAGCAGTGTTATTAGAAATGGAGCCGAGTACAGTCAGTTTAGTTTCAACACCCCTATGTATTTATTCTAAGCAAGATTAAGTTAAAATATTGTCTAATTTCGACATTTTAGATGCATGTTGTGTTTCACTTATCATTTTTGCATGCCTTTTTAACCTTCAATTTAAATGTTTCTTCGTTATAAAAATATGTCAAAATATTCCTGCTTGGTTCGTGTTCGAGAAAGTAAAATAATCTTACGCTGATTTAAAAAAAGAAAAAAAAAAAAAAAAAAAAAAATAGAGTTTTTGGGCACCATTTTAGTTCATACATTAATTATAGAAGCGTATTCTAATGTCGAAAATCACAAATAAAAATTTTAAAAGAATTTTAAAATACGTGAAAATATTTTTTATAAAGTGCATTTTGCTCGAGGAGCGACTTTGGGAGCATAAATTTATTTCTACAACTGTCAAAGAATATTTTAGATGTTTAAATGATATTTCGCTTTGGCAGTATAGAATGTAATTTTATTGTATTGTCCTTAATAATATTCTTATGCGTTTATTATATTATTCTATAAAATATCTAGTATATTGTTCTCATCACAAAACTTTACCTATATCGTTCTATATGAATAGGTATGCATCCAATTTAAATGATCATAGTTCTTCATAATAAAACTCTACCATATAAAGTTTTGTAGAATTATATGCTATAGAAACTGACATATAGCCTTCCTGTAAATGGAGGCAATCGCAGCACAGCGTTGTTGTCACTTCAGCAATATGCACCAGAAATTGAAAGACATTAATTTATGTCAAGAGGCAACTAAATGTAAAGTTATTTGAAATTTTGTACAATAATTTTTGATATAGAGCTGCATCATAATTTTCCCCCACAACAGATAGATGGACAGACATTTTCTAAAAAAGGATCAAATAGTGTTAGCAACATTTCAATGCGTGAAAATCCATCGAAAATCAAAAATCGGATTTTTTTTTTTTTTTTTTTTTATGAATCCAATATATTCTTTTATGAGTAAAGACGAAAATAATTACACCAAAAAATTTCTAATTCCAAAAATATCGTGTTAAAAAGGTATGATTGTAGTGATTTAATAAACTATTAAAAGCAACTGGTTCATTCTAATTTCTTAAACAATTTTTTAATTAGTTTTTTAAACATGCAAGATATTGTCTTTTTTTCTTCTTCTTCCGTGCCAGTAAATTATTTTATAATAGCAATAAAAGTAATAGATCCGAAGGTAATTATTCTTCGTCCGAAAAATATGCAAATATTTTATTTTATATTTAACTCCGTTAATTCGGTTGTTAGGATGCGATTAAATAATGAAAAAGAAAAACGATCAATAATAATAATAAAAAAAAAATGCTGTGTTGAGGACATTGAGGTCAAACTTATGAGATATTTGGAGAGTTCGTAAAAAAAAAAAAAAAAAAAATTAAAGGTCATTTTGAACTTTCATCAAGGTCCGTCTTTTTTCTTTAATAGATTATTTTCATAAAATGAAGGAAGAAGTACTGTTTTTCAGGTATTACGCAAAATTTACTGCGCCTAAATAAGTCAGTTTTCCAAATTCATCTTCTTTTAATAAACACAAATAAAACGCCTTTTATTATAGCATTCGATCAAGTTCTAACAACTAATACATTATTTCTTAAAAATAAACTTTTTTTTTTTTTTTTCTTTTTTCCCACAAAACATTTATAAAACTTTTCTAGTCTCTTGTAACGGAGAAAATATTCTAATTTAAAAGTGAAAATTCGCTGTCGTAAATACTACTAAAGCAAATTTTATTTTAGCGATCAACTACTTCTAGCATTTAATGTTACTATTTTTGCGACATAAAACTTCATTTACCCAAATCGTTTCCAGTTCATTTCATTTGTCTTAAAATCGAGAAAATATTTGAAAATTTTACTCTTTTTATTTTGCTATGTTTTTTTAGTAAATGAAAAATTTAATTTAAAAACTCATAGAATTAAGCAATCACACATTTGGATAAGATCAAAATTAATCATTAAAGCTTAAAGGTTAAAAATTGAATTTTCACCTGAAAATTTAGTAACTAAATAGTTAAAGAATTTAGTAGAATTTAATAGTTAGAATTTAATAGTTAACAAACATTTTAATTCCACACATTTTACTTGTATTGATTGGTTAAGTCATACCTAAATTTTCTGCTTTTGAAATTTATGTAGTGCTGATCATAAACAATGTTATCAAAATTGATTATATAATTAAAAGATTGAAATTTGATTAGAGACACTTTTCTATGCAAATAACAAAAAATATATACAGTCGAACCTCGTTAACGTGAATCTCATAGGGGATAAAAAATTTGTTCATGCTATCAGTATAACTAATCTTCATTTTGACGGGGATTATGGAAACGTTTCATGTTAAAAGTAATTCACGTTAACAGTGTTCACGTCAACGAGGTTTGACTGTATAAACTAAAAATATTTCATGTGCTTTTAGATTCTAACTAGAAATATTCTACTTGTTTTTATCGATATTCTAGATATTATACGTGTTCTATACAATCCAAGTGATGCAGAAGTAATATGAAACTAGAAATTTAACTGTGTTCAATATGACAGACTAGATTCACACGGCTAACATTATTGATAACTGTAGATCTAACTGTAATTAAACTATATAATTATGAATTAATATCAGTTTTAATAATATTATTTTTCAGTAACTTATGGTTGCATTTTATTATATTTCAATATATATATATATATTAATTTAAATAGAAGTATTAATTTAAATGAGATAATTCTGATTAATTTAAACTAAAAATTAATAACTCTGATAATCAGAATTATCCGGTGAACGTTTTGATAAGGTAATAACATAGCATAATCTTTAAAAATATTGTTATTTGCTTTGAAATAATCGTTTTTTGGGTGTAAGGCCAAGTTTTCATCTGAGACGTGTGTAAGGCGTGTTTCGTGAAATGTTACTCATAAAAATAAAATACTGAAAAATTGGTTTTATTTAATTTTTTTAACTAATCATTTTTAGCAAATAGCTGGTTCGCGCCTTTTTGGAGGGAAAATTATTATTAAAAAATATACCCTAGTTAAAAATAGTAGTTTCTAGATTTTAAATATAATTAAATTAAACTAAAGTATTTGGCTCATTTCTTTCTCTTTTTAAGAAAACTTGGGGAAAAAAAGAAAAAAACAATTATTAAAATAAATAGTAATATTGCTTCAAATAAAGCAAATTTGCAGTAAGTTGTCATATATATAAATGTATATCAAATTCTGATTTTTTTTTTTTTTTGAGTATATAACAAATTTTCCCATAGTGTTAGCGACCACAATAAAGCTCCATTGATAATATTTAAAAAACCAATTTCAGATATTCATAGTAAATCGGCTGAAAACCAATATGTTTAGACACGATTTAAAGCACCTTTTGTTTTTTGGATTTAAAAAACTTTAAAGTACTAAGACGATAGAAAATTACTTTAATTATTTTTAAATAAGATCAAATGGAAAAGTTTTCCCTTTAATTTTTTGATTATTAATCGTTTACTACGAATTCCAAAAAGTCAAAGAACGAGAAAAAAAAAAAAAAAAAAAAAACTGTATTTGTGAAACAAAATGTCAATAACACTAAGTGCTTATGTTAAATTTAAATTAAGTTTATTCAACAAAAAGCCATAGCTAAAAGAAAAAAAAAATGGTGCCAACTTTGTACGACGCACTGTTATAGCAAAAGCAAAACATTGAAATACATCTAATTATTAGTTTAAAAGAACATATCCTATTAAATTTAAATAAATTTTAACACAAAATACCGTATAATTTTCAGTTAATGAATAAATTTAATTAGACACATATTGCCTCTTTTTTTTCTTTTCCACAAATAAAAAAGATGGTGTTGTGGTGTAGGGATTAAAGCCAATTGTGTACGCTAGGAACATATGCGTAGAATATCCTCCGTAGGGATCTTGATAAGGGTTGCTATTCAAGCTAGTTTCGGGGAAAACCACGGAATATTTCAGGTGGCTTGGCAGACGAGTGCTGAATACAAATCCAGAGCTTCTTGTCTACCTGCATAGTGAGCAAAACCTTTAAAACACTGGTAGAGTATAAATATTAAAGGATAGCTTCTTAAGTATTAAGTTGTTAGGAGGATTAGGTAATGCTTGTTATGGAACTCATCATGGAACTATTCGTCAAATTTTCTATTAGCTTATTATTTTTTAAATAAAATTGAGTAACTGAATATTGTAATTTTAGTATTTCAAAAGATTCGCCGAAAATCCACCTTTTTTGCCAGCATCATGTTTTACAAAAGTCTTTTACTTTATATATATATATATATAGATAGATAGATATATCTTATTATTTTCAACCATTCTGCTAAAGTAAACAATAAATCAAAGTATTTTTTTCTTTTTAAATAGGATCTCTAATAATTTCCAGATCTGCTATAGTTTTGTTTCCCTTCTAAGTTGTATCTTAAACAAAAGCTACAGAAAAAGATCTTTTGTAGTTTAAATCTCGTTCCTCATTCCCTTAAGGTTAAAGATTTGTTGTATTTTCTTTTACTTTTTCCCTTAATTTTCTCAAGTTTTCTGAAAAACAAAGACAAAGGAAAAACTTCCAGTAAATAGAGAGATTGTCTGAACTGTCTTCTAGACTGTAACAAATGAGCTTACAGTTTTTACTTTAATGACGTCAAACCGAAATGAAACCAAGGAGAAAAAACTTCAAATATTTTTGTCGAAGAATCCAATTCGCAGAAAGATTTTGTTGCCGCAGACGATAAATCACGGATATATTGTGCATTTTCGCTGTTCTTGCGTGAAATAGAAACCTTCTTATATGGGAATGAATCTCTGGATTTCGTTTTGCAATTTTTTTTTTTTTTTTTTTTTTTTTTTACTCCTTGTCATGAATTTTACATTTGTGGGTAATATATTTTATGTAGCGTACGTTGTAGCAGATGTGAAGTAAAATGAAAGTTTGTATCAATGTTCTGTCAGAAATATAAATTTTGTGGGGACTCTCTGGGTGTTGGGTTGCAAGAAAACCATTTAATGCCCTTCTAGATTAGATTATAGTTCCTCTAGAAAATTTCTGGTCATGGTTACTTATTTTAAGTTTTATTTTATTATTTTTAGGGAATATCTTTTATTTTAATTGGCTTTATGTTTGTTATATTATTTACTGCTAATGTGGAAGAAAGTATTGGAAAAATTTTCGATCTATAGTTTATGACTATTTTATATGTTCTGAGAGGTCCTGAACGCAGTTTGACCGTTTTTAAAATAATGTTCGTCTATTTGTTTATGTATTTCTGTGTATGACGAATATTTTGTAGCAGCTCTACATCAAGAACGAATGCGCGAACTTTATAGAAATTTATATTTAGGTATATATGGACATATCATTTATTAATGTTTATCATTTTTTGGACTAATCCCTTAAAAATTAGGGCTGTTATACTTCAATTTCTCCCATTTACGGAAATGTTTTATCTCATATTTAATATAAATCCATTACTTTTATTTTTCTTCGTTTTCCATGGCAGAAAGCTTTTTCGCGAGAGGATCCTCTCGCGAAAAAGCTTTCTGCCATGGAAAACGAAGAAAAATAAAGGTATTGGATTTATATTAAATATGAATTATACTTCGTTTTTAAAAATGGTTTTATCTCAGTTTTCACAGTGTACAATTACACCAAAACTAATATATGAGAGAACGAGGACCATTATAAAAGAAAAGAAAAAAAAAAAAAAAAAACTATGCTGATATGATCAGGTGCATGTTATGTTGACTAATAAGTAGCGCTTCTATTCTCCAGTTTTCTCCGTTTCTAGTAAATATATATATCAGATTCTTTAGCGTACCAAACTTGATATACTGAAAGGCCATTATTAAAAGTAATATTTTCGTAACTTTGGACGTATATAAATCAACATAGGGTACTCTTATTACTCTATTTCTGCAATTTTCTTTATGGTCATATCTCCGCAGCTATTAATTATAATTGTAATAAACTAAATATGTAAAATTTTTACTGTAAAAGCTATGTATTTAAATGTTTGTGTGTGTTAACTGGCAAGTGGAGCTGTTACATAGAGTGATATGAAAAAAAGTTTTGTGATGGCCACAACGTATTAGCTTTTTATATTAACATGTTCTTATTCTTGATAGTTTGTAAGTATTTTATTTTAAAAGAAATATTTTGTGAATTTGTATGCTCAGAGTATAAGGATTTTGGATATATGAGATCACATTTCTGCAATCTTTATGTAATTAAAGACTGAATAACTAACACAGAAATTAACCTTCAGTCCTTTTAATAATTTATATATATCCAAAGAGAAAAGCATTACTTCCCTCAAAAATAGGTATGTATTTATTAATCTATATTTGAAATCTTTAGAGAGACTTTTCTTTTATCTTATGTATAGACGTCGACCACAATCACTACTAATAATTTCCACCATCTTCTCATTGTTTCGTCATCAATGTAGCATCTTTCATTATATTGACTTCTTCAAAGGATTGACAAATCTTACTTGTAATTAATCTGACGTGTTTCATATTAAAAAATGATAATCATTCTTCATAAAATGTTTTTAAAACTTAAAACATCAAAATAAAGTCAATTATTTAAATTTAATAATAATAACGAAACTATATCGAGGCCATTTTTGGTTATACCGTTACTTTATTTTAAATGGTTTGATATTTTCTATCAGTATTTGTTATACATCCCCTTCTCATTTTTTCTTAAATGTTGGTATATTAACTACCGAAATTATTTAATGAATTAATTATAAATTACCGAAAATTCCTCCAATATATTTAATATTAATTACTCTCATTCTCGTAGCAACTCTGCGTATTTGTAGTATGTTTATGTCAGCTATTCACCATCCAAGATTGTCAGTAAGAGCTTTTAATAGATAGTCATTTTAAATCAATTAAATTTCGCCACTGCAAAGCACACATGATTTTGATAAGTCTAAGGAGAACTCTATTAGGTTCGTTTCTCTCTCTCTCTCTCTCTGGTCTTTAACATCACTGATAAATTAAAATAACTAAATTTCTCTTTAAATGAGTAAATCATAATGAAACGAAGTATGCTTAATACCATAATAAAAAAATAAAAATAAAAAAGAACTTTTAAATTTATTGTATTAACGTAATAATTTTACTGAATGAAAAAAAAAAAAAAAAAAAAAAAAAAAAAGTCGAAAATTTTCACGAAATACCACTGTGCCCCATGCCTATAGTCTGGTGGAAATTCCGATACATTTTCTTTATTTCTTTCTTTTTTTTTTTTTTTCTTTTTAGAATACAAAATAATAGTTATCCTTATCAATAAAGATAGTTTTCAGTGTATTAAATATTAAAAGGAGACTTGGCGCTTGATAAATAAACACAAGAAAAGTCCACAAAGTATAGAGCGCCAAAGGGAGTGATTAAATTAACAGCTGGTTCGGTAGCATTCAGCATAACATCATCATTTAGCGTACAGATGACGGTACGCTAAATGCTATCTTCATCTGTTTGCTACGTTGAAGACTTTTCCTGTAGTTATAGTTTTCAGTACTTGTTCTGAACAGAATCCAACAAAACTATAATCTATTCCATTTCTATAAAGAATACCCTCATCGAATCAGATTTAGTTCTGTATAAAGGAAATAGTTTTCCTTGCTGATATACAGTAGTAACCTTACTTACTGGTAAAGGTACTATAACTATGTACCCCTAAGAAAAATCATTTTTAGTTGCCCATCATACTGTAAGTATGGGGTTGGTTGGTTGGCTTTTTTTGGCGCAAGGTCCACAGCGGGATATACTGTGCCAAACAGATATGTTAAGAAGTAAAAATTAGCTTCACCCATCCAGATTGTCATTTAAAAAAAGAACAGTAAAAGGTGAAAATAATATAAAACATAAAGTCAAAAATAGTGTAAAAGGGGTGTATATAATAAAATCGGAAGTAAAATGTTATAAACAGTGTATATAATAAAATCAGATGTAAAATATGAAAAACAGTGTAAATAATAAAATCAGATATCGTAAAAAAAAAAAAAAAAAAAAAAAAAAAAAAACTGCCTCTTTTAAAAAGTTTGTCAGTTGACAATGAGGTCCAGATGGTCAGAAATTAAAAGCCGTAATTGAAGCAAATATACAAGAAGTTATACATAAAAGAATGTAAGTATGGGAAATTTTGATGATCATGAGAATTTTCAACTACGGTTTTTTTACTTTTTTACACGTTTTGAGGTGTGAGGAACCGGAAAAATCACAAAATAGATAGGGTGTCTGACTGTATAGAGTGTCTGTTAGTTCTGTAGTGTGTTAATTTGTTAGTCTATCTTAATAACAAATAATCGCAAAGAAGACGGGCCAGTTTTAAAACATCACTTACGATACTGGTAAGAACTGTATTGATTTACATTCTTCTCATTTAAAAACTTCGCAAGTTATTCGACAAAAATTCTTAACAGCTAGGACAACAAGCACGATTTGTTTCGAACGGGGTACTTACCGTCAACCAACTTTTCAGAGTTGTTTTAAAAGTCTCGAATGACAGGGTGGACGAGCGATACTTGATTTTAAATGTGACATTTCACGTCTACCAATTTTTCAGAGCAAACACACTCAAAAACTGGTTGACATCATAAAGACATTTTTTTCAGGCGCATTACATTTTTATAGACTATCGTAAATCTTATTTACAAAATAGATATTTTCCAAATATCTAAACAATATTATAAAAAATCGAATATTTTCTATTTAAGTTGTACATGATTAAGTTATACACCGTATATTCTTAAATAAAAGCAATCCCTGCTTTTATTTATTTTAAATTGGGTAAAAAGATAAATTTGTGTTTTGCCGAAGACTATTTTTCATATCGTTAAATAATGAAGATTTTTTGGAAAAAAAAAAAAAAAAAAAAACATTTCTTCTTATCAGAAAATAAATGATGTTGCATAAACCCATCAAATATATTTCGGAATCTTGCATCTTATTAAACATGCAGACAAAAACGATTGAATAAATCGAAAGATATAAGATATAATCGATTCCAGTTCTAGATGATTTCTCATATCTGGAATATACTGGAAGTGATCGCTTATACCGTTTTCCCTTAACGAGTCGGGGCTTATCTCAATTTCACATTCCCATACCTTGTCTAATCAAATATGTTTGATTAACTTTCTCTAATAAGAATTATTTTCTGGATGCGAATAACTCCACTGATAGCAAGTCGCTCAAATCGGATTTCATATACGCTTCCAGTGCTGCTGAGTCTGATGTTTATGGAATAACTACGGAATCGAATTGTAATTAGAAATCTGATTGGATGGAATTTTTTTCGAGTGTGTCTCAACTCTTGAGTGATAATTAATTAAATTTAAGATTTATTAAGGGACATGGAAATTAAAGATAAAGATTGCCTGTGGTAAAAGATGTTGGCATCCGATGTTTTTTCGTGTTTAGACAGGTTTTTCGCCTCGATTAAAATGAATACTCGAGAGATTAAAATTTTCGATTAAATGAACTTGCATATAATATTTTGACGGAAGAGGTTTTTTGTGATGCGTGAAATAACAAGAATTTTTCAAATTAAACTATTCAAAATACCGTCTATTTCACATTTTTCCTTCGACAACGAAAAAAGGGTTTTGATGATGTTATCAATATTAAACGAGTCGTTAATTAAGTTTTAGAATTAATAAATTGAGAGATAAGTAAAATATTTTTCTATGCGATAATTGCTTGTGTCATATGTCTTAGAAAATTTATTTATGAATTTCAAATTGTTATTAAATTAGTAATTTGCCAAGTGTTTATGTAATTTTGGATTATTTGTAAGAGAAATCAAATTAAACGACCTTCTACATTAATTTACTTCCCACTGGGATAAAATGGAATATTTTATTTTTAGATCAGATTTTCTTTTTTTGAAAGGGTAGAATAAATTAACCTTGTAGAAAGTAAAATTTAAAGTATTGAAAAATCATTACGTCTCGTAAAATTCTTTAAGATAACTTTTTAATTAAAATAAAATTGAGACAATTACTATATATACAAAAAAAACATTTAAATTATTAAATTATTCTATACACAACATAAAATAATACGTTTTTCGAACGCTTTTACGCCTCTCATCAGTAATAATATCAGAAAGTAAACGTTGAAGTTAGTGGGCAGAATTCCTCTACAAAAGTGAGGTGTATTTAGATGAAAACTGCGCATGCCTCTTTAAGAGGCGAAGATTGAAGTCTGGAAAACAAGCCTTCCAGAAAATTCAAACAATCAGATACAACTCTTTTAACATTATCAAAATCAGACAGATGATCGGTTTCTATAGTATGTTGGACAATTTTGGAACGAATATTATGGTTTTTGAAACTCCTTTTATGTCCAAAAACACGAATATGGAGGGAACGGCCGGTTTCACCAATATAAACAGAATTAGGTAGTTTACAAGGGATAGTACAAATGATTCCTGTGAAGGAAAAGGAGAGGATAAGAGATTTAAAATTAGAAAGAAAATAACGAATTAGAAACTGAAATTTAAAGGCAACAGATATATTAACAGTACGTAAAATTTTTGCTTTAGATTCTGAATTTTGTTTTATAATAAGAGAGTAGAAAGTAAAGCATTATAAATTTGGTTTGTATTAGTATTGTTATGATATCTTTTGCCTTTCTGTATGAATGTGTTTATGTGTCTGTGGTATAATAGTTCCTAAACGAATGGACTATTTTTAAAACGGTTTTTATTATTAGAACGCCGATTTAATCGAAATGGTTCTTAGCTTTGTTTGATATTTGTTTGGTAGTACATTTTTTTTTAAATTAATTTAAGTGGTTTTTTTTTTTTTTTTTTTTTTTTTTTTTAAGGCTATTTTCTAATGAAATTTCACAATTTGCGAGTTGTAAATTTTTCAATTTCCAGCTCATGTCAGATGATGAGTCACGTGGTTTTTAAAGTGGAGTATAAAAAAGCTTTTTTAAAAGTTTCTGAATTTTCAATCGATTTTAACATAATAATAATAATAATAATAATAATAATTGGTCATAAATACTGATTATGAGTTCACAGTCCAAAAATCTCACAATTTCGTTGAATATTAGAAATTTTAGAGAAAATAATATTTAACTAAAATTAAACTTACCATGCGTTCGTATTTGGCTCACTTTCTTTCAAATGAAAATTACAGACTTTATAGAAAAATAATGTTTAAATTAATTCGGGGTCGAGAGGTTTTATATATGTATATAAAGTTAGCTTTATACGTATTCTTTTTTTTTTTTTTTATTCTTTTTTTTTTTATATAAATTTTTTTTAAAACAAATTGTTATCTGTAAACCAAAGAAGATCTCAAATCGCAATACTTAAATTATAACTAAAATTCAAACAAGAATCTCGCTTCAAAAAGAAAGATCACTTCAGCATTTAAATGTATTCTTTTCTTTTACAAAAGGGAGCTATTTGAGTCAGAATTACGTTTGTTTATGTTGTTGCTGTTGCTATTTGTGTTCAGATTGCATACTTTTGAAATTTAGTAAATTGTTCTTTTTGTGGTAGAAGGAGAATTCTCCTGCTCGCGAATGAATTAAAATTTGAATGAAAGCCCAAATATTTAATAATTTATTGCCCGTTATTTAAAATTTGCATTGTGAAACATCCCTTGTTTGAAACTGCCTACCTGGATTTCTCCCTTTTCTTTCTTTCTTTCTTTTCTTTTCTTTTCTTTTTTTTTAATTACATGTAATAAAAAATAACTATCTACATTTGTTTCAATGTTTGTTTGTTTTATATCACAGCGAAATTAACTACCAACTACCCAACCACAAACTAAAAAGGCGAGGATTAGTAAAGCGTACTGCTACATATTTTAACCTTAACTTGCCTTTGATGTTGAACTTGCTGTCGACCATTTTTATCAAAAAGTATGCTTCGTAGGCGAACATTTAAAATTGGGGAAAAAATGATTTGTTTAGAAATAATTAAGTTCGAGCTTTCATCATTTCAAAATTTGTAGGCATGAGTGTAGGATAAAAGCAATATTCGTAGTAGCCTTTTTCTCCCCCTGTCGACTCGAAACATTTTTTTTTTTTTTTTTTCAATTTTAATGTTTGCTTTTATAATTATAATTTATCAAAATATAAAACAAGTTTAATTCTAAGAATATATGCGGTATTTCATTGCATTTTTTGAACATAAAACTTGTCTCGTGTAAAGAATGTTATTAGATAAAATATTATCGCGTTCAAAAAAAAAAAAAAGATATGCGTATTTAATTTAATTTAAAAATTTACTACAAAGTGTTACTATAAAGTTCCGGTAATATTATTGTCATTATATCGAAAAATTATAATTGAAAATATATATATATCATTTGTTTTATCGAAGTGTAGTAACGAAAAATTCCTATAAATAACTTGGAAGTAAAGTAGCTATTTTACTCAGAATTTCGTATTAAGGGTTATTTTTTTCCTTCACATCAGTTTTCTATCTTCTTCGCCCTTAGACTGATCTTTCTCAAGCATCTATTTTAGGGGGGGGGGGGATTTCCAAGAACTTCTTTGAAGTAGATTACTGACTAAATAGCTGTCTTTTTGAACGAAAAGTTAAAAGCTTATTGAGGACATCTCTTCGTGATGTGATTGAATCTGACTTTAAAGTGAAGTTTGGTACGTAAAATATGACTTATCAATATGAATGTCGGTAAATATGTTTAAAACGTTTAAGACCTTTTTAATGGAATTTTTGAAGTTTTCGTATTTACCCTACATATTTTTCTTTGGTATGGAAGGGGGAATTTTTTCAGAGTGATTTGTAATTTGAGTTTAAAAAAATTCTGATATAGTTTAGAGAATTTTTTGTTTGAGTAAATCGACGATGAATTTTTTTTTTTTTTTTTTTTTAAGGACTGAGGACTATTAGTCTCAATCTACGGATTTTTACGATACCAGTTTTACGATAGTTGGACATTTATCGAAATCGAAAATTTATCGAAAGTATAATTGAATAATTTGAAAGCTATGTTATAATTAAAATAATAATAATAATAATAATAATAGTCCTCCGTGCTAAACTAAATTCTGCTTTTGCGAGAATTTTATCAAAATCTTTTTTTTTTTTTTTTTTCTTTGAAAGAAAAAGAAAATAAAAATAATCATCAATTTCGACGAGGACAGTATCGAAAAAGTGTTTATTTATTTATTTATTTTTTTTTTTTCTTAATAACTTTGAATTAGGAAATAAAAAGTGCGTGTGCAAAATTAAATAAAAATAAAGTAAAATAATTAAGCTTGAGTTTGAGTTGGTATTATTATTATTATTATTATTATTATTATTATTTTATTTAAAAACATATTTTAAAATACTTTGGATATATTTTGGCATAAAAAAATAGAGTCAAACTCATTTGTAAATCTTCTAATTTCGCAATGATAATTTTTTTAACATTACACGATTAGACATTTCTATGATAAATTTGATATTTCTAATTAATCATTTTAAACTTTTGTTGAAAATCGAATACATTTTATCCTTCGTTATTTTAAAAAGTAGGTAGGAAAGAATTATAAATTGAAGTTGTAGGAGATTTTTCAATTAAAATAATAATATTAATAATAAACTTTTTTCTTCTCAGGAATTTTTGAATGTCTAAAATTATTACCTAGCCGTGCATTAGAAATATATATATATAGACTATTATATACTGCCCTAAATTAACTGAAAAATTCAATGATAAAAATTATAGACATTAGAAAAAATAGATACTTTTTTTTTTCCTTACATCCTCTGGTGAATTTTAAATTAAAAATACAGGCATAGTTTGAGATTTTTTTTTTTTCTTTACCAATTCCCCCTCATTTTACAGAACATCAAACCTATTTCTTTCCGACAACATAACTAAATAAAAAATGTTTTTTTTTTTTTTTTTTTTTTTTTTTTTTTTTTTACTGTTTTTTTTTTTCTTTGACATCAATTTAAAATAAGTAATTTATAATTCATTGCAAAAAGTGAAACCTACGCTCTATATTGTTTAGCATTATTATCTTTTAATTAAAAAATAAAAGATTGTTAATTTTAAAATAAAGGGGGTAAAATCTTTGGAAAAGTGAATAGCTGAAGTAATCTAAAACTCGTGTTTTTGCCTCATTTAGATCGATGATTTAAATGGCTGGGAAGTTTCATTTGGATTTTGTTTTGGTTTTTTTTTTGTCATGTATTTTAAAATTTACAATGGAAAAAGAGTTATTTTAAAACAAAGATAGTAAAAAAAGAGTTGTCACCATTTTGAGCTAAACTATTAAAAAAAAAAAAAAAAACTTCCGGCAGCACACAGTTTAAATTGGAAAAAAAAAAAAAAAAAACTGAGAGAGAGAGAGAGAGATCGGCCTTCTATGCAAAATTAAATTTTCTTTAGGACAGAATTTTAATTTATGAACTGTGTGAGAAAAGAGAATTTCAGATGACTAAGTCCTCAAACAGCTCTCTCGTTGAGTCTCGTGGTGTGTATGTAGCGCCAAAATGCGCCAAATAACGGGGAGGATATAGAACAAAATATTACTTTAATTATATTATATTAAGTATTTTATATTTTTCTAAAGATTCTTTTTGATAAAATGAAAAACTCCATGTTCTATCTTTTGAATAAATATATTAATCTTTGCGTATTACGATATGAATATGAAATTTAAATTTATTGATTTTCTTGCATTTTGTTAATAGTAAGTGAAAACTAAAGAAATTTAGAAACAATTTTAATTTTCTTGTAAAGAATTTCATTATCTCGGATTATGGAATGGGATTTAAGCTCGAATTTTAAATTTATTCTAGACAGGTTTTTTTTTTTATTATTTTTTTTTTTTTTCCCTGTTATAATTGGATAAATTGTAAATGTAATGTAAAGTTAGGAAAAAATGCTTTTTTGTTTGGATTTCGTTGATTTTTGATGACGTCATAACTTAAATTTGAAAGTATTACTTTTGTACAGATATTATAATCTTTAAAATGCATATAATTTTTTTAAATGGCACGCATTTAACAATTTTCAGATATCCTTACACCATAATACTTTAAAGCCACAATACTTATTCTTACCGATTGCCAAACCCTAGGTTATTCTATGGGAATCGTTTACAATTACTCATTACCAAATTTATTTATTTATTTATTTATTTAATTCCATTTTTTAAATTCAGAAAGTTTACAATCATGAACTAGTTCTTGTTTACAAAAAAGCTTTTTTTTTTTTTTTTTTTTTTTTTTTTTTAATATTCTATTTTGGAATTAAAAAAAAGATAAAATTTGTCTGTCTCGAGGGTAGATATTGCGCGCTCCTAAAGCTGAATTTGAATCTTACATAAAGCGCAGGGTCAAAAACCGTATGCAAAATTGATTACCCATTGGTTTTAGTAGTAATTATTTATCTTTTTTTTTTTTCGTATGTTCGTTAGAATACTTATTTTTTAAATATGTATAGTTTATCATACTATTGAAGCCCGATTGTACGTATGGCCAGCTATCTCCTTGCAAGCCACTAAGAAGCAAAAAGAGCGGGGAAGTATCAAATGATACGAAATAACCTAAAAATTCTAAAAAGACCATTTAAATTCAATTATTCGAATTTGAAAAGACAGAAATATGCCGTTTACCCCTATACAGAAGTTTGGAGCGATTTTAAGCCTCCAACGTAGTTTGTTTATCCCACACATAGACAAACAAACACGTGCCAAAAAAAAAAAAAAAAAAAAACGTCGGCCGCCGGCGATCGCACCTTCTCGACAAAGGGCGGCGTTAGAAGTAAAATTTTAGGTTGCTGATGAGGAAATGGATTGTATTTGTGTGAGGTCCGAAGCTCCGAAGGTAGCTGAAAAAATACAAATTTTGCCACGGGAGATTGGAAAAAACAATAAGGCAAGTTTTTTGCTTGTTAAATTGGATAACTTCATTAGGGTCACAAATATTTTAGTTAATTTAGTTCTTAAAAGAGGACGCTCTAAAATATTAAAATCCAGTTATTGAGTCCAATTGGATTAAATGATTAGGGATGGTTAGGAGGCTCGGGATAACCTTCCTCTCTGCACTTGCACCGAGAAAATTTTTCTAAAGAGATATCAACTTAAAACTCAAAACGAGTAAAAGATAAACAGTACAACGTAGTGCTAAAAATGTCCGCCTAGAGTAGCGCCAACTGCTTGAAATGCTTGGGCGACAAAATACAACAAGCAACAGTGGGACTGGGTAGTGAAACCTGTCCAAGCATAAAATTATGTGTAATCGACACGAAACATGTTTTTAAACAATTTCAATGGAATTTTTTTTTTTTTTTTACTTTTTATTTATAAAGTAATGTGAAAACTAGTCATTCTTTTTTTTTTTTTTTTTTTTTTTTTTAATATTGGGACCACAGAAGTGGGCAAAGCATGCTAGTATCTTTCACATTTTGATGTAGCTGTTCCTGTTGACTTTTGTAAGATGAAGGAATGTTTCAACAAACTTCCCTTTTTCATAGAGAAAAGAGACAACAGAACAGAGTTAATGAACGAGATAAAATAATAAAAGTTCTAATAGATATGGCAAAATACTCATGGGATAACAACCTAAGTAGAATAGATAAAATGTAACTGTTTTCGGATAGCTTTATTCCCAGCGTGATACAAATTGATTTATGCATGGAAACGAGGCATAACGAAGTACTTCTTCCTTTCCCTTTAACTGTGAAAAAAAAAAGAAAAAAAAATCATTCACACAAAGAGTTGTTTGCATTGAAAAGTTTTTGATAGGAGATGATACAAGAAAATACTTTTCTCCTTCTGACAGCATACTCACTAGGGGATAAAGAAATCGGTTGAATTTTTTTCCCCTTTAATTGAACTTCAGCTATCGGATTTTTCCGTCTTTCAATTTCGTTCGTTTTAATGGGAGGACTGCTTTTCTTTTTCCGTATGTGGATTGAAAATAGAAGAAAAATTTTTTATAAAAATATTTATAATATACCATAAATAATAATAAGCAAGATAATGATAATAACAAAGGCTATAATTTATTTCGTAATAAATATCTTAATGTTTCTTTACATTTTATAAGAGGGTTAATATATATATACTTATAATAGTTTTTATTAGTTCCAGAAATCTGTTTTAATCAACTTGCAATAAAGGAATCATTTCCCTTTGCAGGTGAACCACTTGGAATAAACAATTTATCCTAGTATTACGAACAAACTTTGAATAAACACCATAAAATGCAATAAACTCGTAACAATTGTTTCGGGTCGAAAAAACACACGACCCTTCATCAAGCGAATAAAGTAAGCACGAGTGCTGCAGTCAAAGCGGCAAAGTTCGTGCGTTGCCGCTTTGACTGCAGCACTCATGCTTACTTTATTCGCCTGATGAAGGGTCGTGTGTTTTTTCGACCCGAAACAATTGTTGCGAGTTTATTGCATTTTATGGTGTTTATTCAAAGTTTGTTCGTAATATTTTTTACAACGCCAGTTTTGTGGGGCTTTTTTATTAAATTTATCCTAGTCTTCTAAATACATCGAGCTCATCGAGAATTTATATCTAATATGAAAACAAGATATAAAAGTAAAAATTATCTGCTTTAAATGAATAAATAATAAAATCTTTTTATAAAAAAAATAGAACCGACTCCAAAAAAGAAATACTATTCAAACAACTAAAAATGAAAGAAAATTGGCAGAAAAGGGAACTGTAAATTGCGCCTAAAAGTATAAAATAATTTCCTTCGCCAAACAACCTATAACACTACAATTAATCATAACTTTTGAAGTCGGCGCAAAATTAAATAAAATTTAATTAGTTTTTAAAGGTTTGTCTTTAGATCGGTAGCAACAAAAGCTGTTGTCTATGTCTCGAATGATCTATTTTCCTGTTTCCTTTATTATTTTATCACTGTATACAATTGGTCCATTAGTAGCATCTACATAGAACAGTGAACATTCTTCACAATGCGGTATTTATGTTTCTACGAAGTTAGAGTTTCCTTTGTAAATTTGGTATAACTTATAAATTTCAACCTTGGTGGCTTTTGGACTTTGCGATCAAAACGTAAGGCAAAAATATACACGCAAGATGTATATATTTTCATAATATATATTGTACGATGTGTTGTTTCATATTCTTAATTACTTTCTTGATATACCTTATCAAAATAATCAAAATCCGAATATATCAAAATCCGAAAGAAATTAAACATGTTTGCCAGTTAATTTTGCGATTTTGCTTTCACCAAGGACCTCAGATACCAGCATCTTCGGCAACTTTTGCTGCTTAAGAAATCTTATTTGTTTTCTTGAATCAAAGTAGTTTTCGGCTGCGTTTTGCAGGTAACAATGTGAGAGGTGTATTTTGAATAGGATTTGATTTTTGTATTGAATAAAGGTATCAATATTTATTTAATTTTGCGCCGACTTCAAAAGTTATGATTAATTGTAGTGTTATAGGTTGTTTGGCGAAGGAAATTATTTTATACTTTTAGGCGCAATTTACAGTTCCCTTTTCTGCCAATTTTCTTTCATTTTTAGTTGTTTGAATAGTATTTCTTTTTTGGAGTCGGTTCTATTTTTTTTATAAAAAGATTTTATTTTTCTCTTTTCAGTGAAAACTTATTTATATAGCAGAGCAACAGAAGACGTTCGACGGAAGTTTCACAAATCACAACTTCCAAGAAAATAACATTACTCAAAAAATGGTTTATGTCTCTGAAAAATACATAAAATGTACCCAATGTGAACAAAAAAGTTACATCTACATCTAGAAAGTTATCCACTTGAGAGACAGTTATGGCAGTTTTATTCTAGTCAAGTTATTTTTAAGTTGATTTTTCTCAAATGCCGCATTTTTAAGTTCTGTCACTTTTCTTGCCTTTATCGGATATGAGAAAAAAACTATCTATTGAACGAACGTACGTTAAATTAAAAAGTCTTTAGAAATGTAAAGAACGGATACGCTGTATTCGTAACCGAAAATTCTGTTAGGCATATATATTGAACTTTATAGAGAATAAGACCGCTGCGCTGGAAATTGCGCAGCGTAAAGTTCAAACAAAGAGCAAAATATGCATTGCAGCTGACGGACAGAAGTTTCAACATCGATACTTACATACTGCTTTTACCAGTGTAGCTGCATGCGTTCAGCAGTTAGAGTGAGAACAGACTTTTGTGAGTATCCTGTAATTTGTTTATATCTTAATGAAATCATAATGAAACCTATTTTAGCCAAGATCATTACGACAACAGAAAAGTATTAAAAATTAAATCATCTCTTACGAAGTTATAAGCTAACAAATTTCAACAACAACAACGAGAAACATGGTTTGTAATGAGAACCTCTTCCTTTATGAAGTCGGTTTAAAACGTTTATGCGTTAATCGATGTGACTACTTACAATAGCCGTACTTTGAATTTTACGTAGCATAAATGTCACCCGCTACGCTACAGCATATGCAACGTATTTCAAGTGTGCACAAAATAGGAAATTGTGAACAAACAAATGCACGTTTTAAGCGTTCTGTTTTTAGCATTAATGTCTAAACTATCTTTGCGTACTACATCGATGATGCTCTGCGATTTTATAATTCACTTTTTTTCCCCTGTCTTGAAACGTTTTCGAGATAGGATCGCTAACTCCACTCTTTTCCTCCAGGTGGCGCTTTAGGCGGTTGAATCGCGTAGCACATGCCCACTTTACTATACATACATACCCCTTTTATGACTATAGCTGCAGCTGTTCAGCACTTAAAAGAGTCGGGACTGACTTTTTTGGGCACCCTGTATTTTCTTTTGATCGTAAAGATCTTACAATGTGACCTATTTAAGACCAAGACCTTTACAATAAATGAAAAAGTATCAAAATCGGATCATCTGTTCAGAAGTTATGAGCTCTAACAAACAAAAACAAAAAACTTACGCTTTGAATTGAAAGCCTCTTCCTTTTTGAAGTCGGTTAATTAGAGCATCTCTTACGAAGTTATAAGCTTACAAACACCAACAACAACACATAGCTCGAATTAAGAACATCCTCCTTTCTGAAGTTGGTTGAAAACAACTTTGCGCTAATCGATGTGACCGCTTACAGTAACAGTACTTTGAAACACAGAGTATACGTGTCATCCGCTACGCTGCAAAGTGTGCAACGTAGTTCAAGTGTGCACAGTGTAGGAAATTGCGAACAAACAACTGCACGTTTTAAGCGTTCTATTTTTAGCAATAATGTCTAAAAACTGTCTTTTCGTAGTAAATCGATGATGCTCTACAACTTCGTAATTAACTTTTCTACCATCTTGAACCGTTTTTGAGATAGGAGCGCTAATTCGGCTGTTTTTCACCAGATGGCGCTTTATTTTCTTTAGATTATAAAGATGTTATAATGGGACCTACTTCAGTCCAAGATCTCTACAACAAAATAAAAAGTATCAAGTAACCGTATTTTGAACTATATAGCGTATGTCTCACCAGCTACGCTACAACGTGAGCAATGTAGCTCAAGTGTGTATAGTGTAAGAAATTGCGAACAAAAAAATTTACGTTTTTAGCCTTGTATTTTTAGCATCAGTGTCAAAACTATCTTTTCGTACTAAATCGATGATGCTCTGCAATTTTATAATTCACTTTCTCCCCTGCCTTGAACCGTTTCCGAGATAGGAACGTGTGCATGAATGTCTTATCTATCTTTTTGTACTAAATCGGTGGTACTCTTCAGCTTTGTAATTCACTTTTTCTTTAGAACCGTTTTCGAGATAGGAACACTAACTCCGCTATTTTCCACCAGGTGGCGCTGCAAGCGGTTTAACCTTGTACTGCATGGCCGCTTTGCTATACTTACATACCATTTTTATCACTATAGCTGCAGCCGTTTAGCAGTTAAAAGAGTTGGGACTGATTTTTTTGGGCACCCTGTATTTTCTTTAGATCGTAAAGATATTACAATGGGACCTATTGTAGACCAAGACCTTTTCAACGAAACAAAAAGTATCAAAATCGGAGCATCCGTTCAGAAGTTATGAGCTAACAAACATAAAAAAAACATACGGTTTGAATTGAGAACCTTCCTTCTTTTTTGAAGTCGGTTAAAAAACAAATACGTCTGCTGTGCTAAATAAATGATTTTTCAGACGATAATTAAATATAATTCGCAAAAACATCTATGCTTTTTTTTTTTTTTTTTTTTTTTTTTTGTCAGCCTTCCGAACACTATAGGGTGGAAAGTATTGTAATCATGTCAAAAATCCGAGTTTGAGATTTTGGTGTTTCTGCACGTTTTGAGGTCCTCTGAATTCATATTTACTATTTTTACGTTGATGTATATGTATACGAGTGAACATGATAGCGTCTGAATGCTTTGTTCAAATGAGCTGAAATTTGGTACGTATATTATAGGTCACCATATCATGAACCTTATTGATTTTGGTGAATCTAGCACTTATAGCGTTTTTTACAGGGACACAAAGAAAAATTCTTTATCAATTATGGTCTGTGCTGGGCCCAAATTTTGTAAAGTGCGATAGTGTCTAAACGCCTAATTCGTTTGAAATGAAATTTTATACACATGTTAGGAGTCACCGTCACACGAACAGTATAAATTTTGGTGAATCTAGCTTTTATAGTTTTTTTTACAGGGACCCAAAGAATAATTCTGTATGATTATGGTGTATATGGGCCAAAATTTTTTAAGCTGCGATAGCGTCTAAACGCTTTTTTCAATTGAGTTGAAAATTTACATACTGCACTAAGTGCATAGATTTTAGTGACTCTAGCACCTATAGTTTTTTTTTACAGGGAAAACAAGAGAAAATTCTTTATCATTATGGTTGAAATTATTCGAAGTGCGATAGCGTCTAAATGCCTTATCAGAATGAGCTGAAAATGTTTATAAGTATTAAAAGGCACCGTTACTCGAACTATATAGCTCTTGCCGAATCTAGTACTTATAGTTTTTTTTTTTTTTTTTGTTTTTTTTACAGGGACACAACAAAAAAATCTTTATCCCTACGGCCTATGATCTGAAATCATTAGCGTCTAAATGCCTTATCGGATTGAGTTGAAAATTTATATACGTACTGTAGGTCACCGCCGCATGAAGCATAAAGATTCTGGTGAATCTAGCACTTATAGGTTTTTACAGGGGCACAAAGAAAAATTATTTATCATTATGCCCTATACGCGCAAATTACTTAAAGTGTGATTGCGTCTAAACTCCTTATTTGTATGAACTGAAAATTCATACACATGTTACAGGTCACAGTCGCATACGTCGTATAGATTTTGGTGAGTCTAATCCTTAAATTTTTTTTTTTACAGGGACACAAAGAAAAATACTTTATCATTGTGGCTTATTTTCTCAAATTATTTAAAATGGAATAACGTCTAAATGCCGCATCTGATTGATCTGAAAATTTATATGCATGTTATAGATAACCATCGCAGGAACTTTATAGATTTTGGTGAGTACTAGCACTTATAGATTTATACAGAGGCACAACGAAAATTTATCATTATGATCTATGGACTCAAATTGTTTGAAACGCAATAGCGTTAAACGACATACTATATGAAGAAAAGTATTCATACACCCTATTATAATTTTCTCTTTTGTGTATTTAAAGATTTCTCTGACTTTAATTTATCTATACAAGCGTTAATTACGTTAATTACTTAATATTCGGAAAGTGGAGTCACTCCAGATTTTTTTACTTCCATTACCCTACTACCGTAGGTAATGGAAGTATTGTATTCGGTCTGAAAATTCGATATCGGGTTTTCACCTGATTAACACGTTTTAAGGTCCCCTGAGTCCAAAAAAGTGGTTTTTGGCGGTCAGTGTATATGTATGTGTGTGTGTGTGTGTGTGTGTGTGTGTATGTGGAGAATCTTCTGGCTATTATAGCTCAGAAACTAATAAAGATAGAGCTACGAAACTTTAGAATTGAAATACGTCTGGTGTACAGATTAAATTTCCAAATTTTGGTGAAAATTGAAAAACCGGAAGTGGGACATCGGAAACCGGAAGTGGGACCATAAGTCCGTATCTCCAAAACGGCTCTAACGATTTTCTTCAAACTTGCTATATAAACACTCTATTAGATGTCCTTTCGAATGATATAGTTGGTTAGTTCAGGAAAATTGATAGGCGTCCTGTATAAATAGCTCAATTTCAGGCAATCGATTACTTGGAAAAGTTTAATTCCTTTAAATTTCCTTACTGGTTCCAACTCTTCCTTAAGGTTCCTTACTGGGTAATAGGAGTCGTGTGGCTGTTACACACCAGATTTTTTTTTTTTTTTTTTTTTTTTTTTTTTTACTTGTGTGAGAGTACGGCCCATTTGGCTCCTACGTTGGCTCCTACGTTTGGCTCCTACGGCCCTTTTTATGAGGCTGTGTGTTGTGATGATAAATTCAAGTGAAAAGATTCTTAAAAAGATAATGAATTCTATCTGCAGAATATGTATTTACAAGTATGATAACCGAAGCCATATAAACGTAAATAAAATCCGACCTTCAACACTACATGCCTTTCTTGTATTCTTACTCAACTCAAATTTTTCACTGTACAACGTCTATCGATTTTTTCTCTTCTGTGCTTGTTATAAAATAAAAAGCAATATATTTGTAGAACTGTGTTTCGAATATCATTCTCTGAAAAGGAATCCGAGTAGTTTAAGTGCAGTTGAATGGAAAATATCCAAATAAATGTAACGTAAGACCAGATTTGTGTGAGAGAGTTTTCAGCTGCTCACAAATATTTCGGAAATTTGGACAATGTTTTAGAGAAATGAGCTTGGAAATATAATTTCAATCTAGGAAATAATCTAAATTGCTAAAATTTACATTTCACGGTACATTTTCACATTCAGTTTCGAATATTGTGTTAAAAATAAATACAAAATTTTAATTTTCATACAGTATTTTAACTAATTTATGTTCTTGAACATGTAGGGTTTTTTTTTTTTTTTTTTTTTTTTTTTTCACTCTTTACAAAAAATAAACATCGAACCCGGCTCATTTTTAAAAGATTGAAGCCTAAACCGAATATGGATAAACAAAATTATATCTGAGACCACGCCGGCTCCAATGAAAGAAAATCGACCTAAGCATGGTACCGTCCCATGAAAATGTGTGGTTAAACCTAAGGCTTTAGACTATCAAAAAAATTCGCCAAACAATGCTCGTATGATGCGTATTTAAACGTCTTAGACCACTTTTTTTTTTTATTAAGGTACTATACTATACTGTATCATATAGAGATGCAACGATTATTCGGCCGAAGCCGAATGTTCGGCCTATTCGGCCTGTCAGCCGAATATTCGGCTTCGGCTGAATATCAAGTCCAATATTCGGCCCAGGCCGAATAATCTGTAAGAAATGTTTTTATTTATATTTACACAATATAAATAAAAAAAATTATATTACACAATAATTTTTTTTAATTTTAGAATCTATATTTGTCATGTATTGTGAAAATTTTACTTGAAATTAACTAATATCCCCCCCCCCCCAAAAAAAAAAAAAAAAAAAAAAAACTTTCATACCTTGAATGAATTTTATCATACCATTTTAATGTAAGGATCATGTAAAAACTTTTATGCTATATCAATAAGTGTAAAACAGATATCTGTAGTAAGCTAACATAATCTGTTAAATTTAAAATTAATCTAAATTGTCCCAACTGAACCATACAAGCAAATTCTGAATTTTTTCAAAGCATAATGAAAAAATTTAATATTTATCCTTCGTTATTTAATAATAATAATAATAATAAAAAAATCCTTCCAATGATATTTTTAATTATTGGGGGCGGGGGGGGGGCAAAAAATTAGAAATTGAGTTAGACCGTTCAAGATTGGTATACATAGGTTTTGGGAGCCTAAAAGTCGAATGAGGATATTTTCGAAAGTGTAAAATTATTAGGGGGAGCAAAAAATTAGAAATTGAGTTAAACCATTATAAATTGGTATTTATAGGTTTTGGTGGCCTACTAGTCGAATAAGGATATTTTGGAAAGTGTAAAATTATTAGGTGGGGGGAGGCAGGAAGGGCAAAAAATTAGTTAGACCGTTCAAAATTGGTATGTATAGGTTTTGGAGGTTTAAGAGTCAAATGAGGATATTTTAGAAAGTGTAAAATTAGTAGGAAGCAGGGGGGAAGGGGGACAAAAACATAGAAATTGAGTTAAACCATTCAAAACTGGTATATATAGGTTTTTGGCCTACAATTGAATGAGGATATTTTCGAAAGTGCTACATTATTAAGGGGAGGCGGAAAGAGAGGGACTAGGGGGACAAAAAAATAGAAATTGAGTTAGACTGTTCAAAATTGGTATGTAGGTTAATTAGGCGGAGCAGGAAAGGTGAGGAATAAATATGCGTATCCTTTACTCTGTGCACGCGCAGTGCGCACAGATCTGCGCTGCCAGCGGCAGTGGGGACCCGGTGTAAATTTTTACTCGATCATTTTTTTTTTTTTTTTTTTGCGATAATATGGAATTTTGAGAATTCATTCATTATAGTGATTCATTTAAAAATAGTGACCCGCTAGCGGGCGAAGCTCACTAGTATCTATTAAAATAGGACTAGACAATACCTCATAAGATATTTGCAAAGAATTATTATTATTGAGGCAATTTTTAAGCCGAACATAGCCGAATATTTTTTTCAGAATCAAATAATGGTTTTAAAAATTAAAGATTTGTATAAAAATAACTTTTTAAATAGAAAATAATACATTTTAGTCATGAAATTTACAAGAATTGTGCATATAGTGCATACTATACTACGTTTTTAGAGAAAAATGAGTTCATTATTCGGCGGCCGAATAGGCCGAATATTCGGCTATAATTTGGCCGATTAATTGGTATTCGGTTATTCGGCCAAACCATTGTTTGTTGCATCTCTAGTATCATATATATATAAAGACACTCATAATATATCTTAAAATTATATAAGTTTGCTTATTATTCACGTTTCAAAGTATCATAGTCCAACTGTCTTTTATAGAATAAGTGATAACAGTCAGTAATTTAAGTAGTTTTTGCTAGCTGATTTTTGCCAATATGAATTGATACACTGATATCAATTTGCTTAATTGACATAAATTTTTTGCCGCTTTATAGAGAATATACTTCTTTCTTTTAAAGTAAACGCTGTTATCTATATATACTGGTTTAAAAAAAAAAAAAAAAAGATTGTATGATTTGACATTTTAGTTTAAACTGTGCGCAGTCAGTTAATTACAATTTTTTTTCAGGATACTTTAGTAACGAGAAATTTCCCTCTTTTTTACCACCACTGTTTTCATGCAGAAATCTTTACCTTATTTTTAAAGTGATGAGTCATGATTAAATAGGATAGATATTATTACATCAAACTAATGGTAGCAAAAAAGCCGGAAATTTTTTATCTTTGAAAATGTCCTGGGGGGGGGGGGAAGCGTAGACTTCGAGTTCAGGGTTGCCACGGTCTACTAAAAGGCAACTATTTGCGACTATTTTCAGCCTGAGGAGACTATGGCAACTTTTTTGACCCAAAAAGCTTGAAAAAGCAACTATTTTCACAAAAAGGCAACTATTGGGAGACTATTTTTCACCTTTTGCAAAATTCTTCCAGAAAATCTTTCAGAAAGAAATATTTTCATTACGTTTTATAAACAATCCCATATCTTAATCTTTTCACCCATTATTTATTTATTTATTTTTACCATCTTAAATTATGGTATATCCCTGATACTGACCTTGAAACAGGTAGAACATCCAATGAGAACGTAGAAATAACACCAGACATGACATATGTACCTATTAAGCTGGCCAATTTGCTTATTGCAAATGATTACTAGTACACTCCTGTGACCTGTTATGTCCTTCCTCACCCTGATTTCATGTTAGAAAAAATAACAATATTATAAAAGAAAGCTCTTTTAGTAAATCAGAAATGGAAGAATACAGAAAAAAAAAAAAAAAAAAAAAAACATAAGCTCTAAAGAGCAGACAATACTTAACCTTTTCAACAACCAAATCCCATGTTATTCTGTGGGAAAATTTGTTTCCACAATGACACATTGCCTAACTTTTTTTTTTTTTTTTTCAAATTCAGTTTTCACATTCAAAAGTTTTTTTTTTTTTTTTTTTTTTTTTTTTTTTTTAATTATTATTGGTATATTTATATTGAATACTAAGAAAATGCGTGTGGTTTTTATCCTTTAATGATAGTTAGCATGTGATATTTAAGCTAGTATTTTGATCACTAGGCTACTATTTAGACAACTATTTTAATGTTTCTAGGCTACTAAAGCAACTATTTTTGTTATATATATATATATATATGTATGTGTGTAGCAACCCTGCGAGTTTTGTAAGGGCGGAAAAGGAAAAGGATATTCGTTACATTTTCGATTAACATCAAATATTTTTCCATTAACCTGATATCGAACTGGGCTATTCTACTTGCTCTAAAAAGTGTAATAACAAAATTATAATCGTAATATAACTTTATTTAAAGCAATTTTGTAATTATTTATTTATTTGTAACTACGAACCGAGACGAAATTTTCTCATAGATGAACCCTCTATAAATATGGCACTGCAATTTACTCAGTGCAATTGATCATAAACTTATTAAAAAAAAATAACATTTTGTTCTATTTGACAATGAATCACAAAAAGGTAAATATAAGAAAACATTATTAATAAATATTAAGTGACCTTTTTTTTTTTTTTTTTTTTTTTTTCTATTTTCTGTTATTTTGTAATTTAAAATAAATAAGTGTTCTGTAAAAAACATCAGTTAAAAATAATAAACCATATATTCTCTTTCGAATAAAAGACATTGAAGCCAAATAAATTCCCGCGAAAATATAAGAATTCCTTTTCTATTCAACACTTTTTTTTTTATTTTTAGTCGCCTACACTTTTAAAATAAAATTTTAGATTTTTAGATTTTTTTTTTTCCATTTCACATGAAAAATATAAAGTTCATAGACGAACATTTTTCTTTTTCCTTTTTTTAAAAAGAGGTTATTTTCCAAGTCTGTAAAAGCAAAAAAATTGGTGTTCATTGTGTAGCAAGTAAAAATATGTTTTAACTATTTGCTTCAAAACAAACTTTTTATTAATTTAATTTTGATAAAATAATGTAAATAGCTGGTTCGTTGCCTAGTAGTGGGTTAAGATAGAAAGCATGACCAGGAAAAATGCTCATTTGATTAGATTTTTAAGAGATGCTATCCCGTATTCAGTCGAATTCCGAAGAAAAAAAAAAAAAAAAAAAAAAACCTCTAAACAGCCAAAAAAGCGTAACCTGGAGTCGAAGCAGGGACCTCCTGTCTATCAGCAATGAGAGCAGTACTTGTCACTGATGATATTAATTAACAGCTACAGTAGAGACTCGCGTATTTGAGGTAATGTCGACCGAAGGTACCGAGGGTAACCAAAAACTTGGATAACATGCGGCTGTCTTCACCAGTAACTTCGACTCCCGGTAAATCACGAAAATTTAAAAAAACACATAAAGTCAGGGTAAACTTTTCAGCAATATTTGATGCGTTGCTTAATGCCATCTAGCGGCATTGTTACTTTCAGACTTTTTATCGGAAAATAACCAATCAAAGATTATGTAAAATCTTCATCGCTAGATGGCAGAAGAAGCCGGTCAGATTAGAGATTTCTAGTCAGATTTAGGGACCCTATATATAGAGGGGACCCTAGTCTATCTATCGAGGGTCCCTAGTCAGATTATTTTAGATAGCTGAACCTTGCCTTTAGACGCTTTTCAAATTTTTGCATTGAACCGGGAGTTGAAGTTAATGGTGAATATGGCGGATGGACTCGGATAAATTGAGGGCGAAACATATGGTAAAGTTTAAAATGCATGAAAACGTGGTTAGTGAAGTAAAATAATACATATGTTACATATTTAAATACAGTCAGCTAAAAATGCAATGCAATTATTTACATAAATTTTAAAATATAGTACTGTATAATAAAACCTACCTCGGTTAATCCGGAACTCGGTTAGTCGAGGCTGGGATAACCGCGGCTCTACTGTATATATATTATGATTATCGTCTTTCTTTCTTTCTTTCTTTTTTCCAAAATTTTGTATCTCCTGTAGCCAAAATGATCAAATTTTGTGATCTCTTAACTGAATATATGATTCAACAACTGCTTTAAAAATTACACAAGTCTGAAATAGTATTAATAATAATAATAATTCAGCTGCTTGAAATTTTTTTTGGTAAACTCTATGTTTTTGAGGATGTTGAATCCAAAAATGACTTCTATATTTGTAATGATAAATCACTAATTTCATTTAATTGAACTAAACATATTTTTTTCTCATAATTAAACAAACACTTCCTTTATGATGTATTTAACATTCTATGTTAAATATATACAGTTTTTCTTTTTGCCTGTAACACATTTTCTTCTTTCTTTCTTTCCTTTTTTTTTTTTTTTTAACCCCCCCCCCCTCTCCCTCCTTCCCTGTGAATACACTTCTACTTTTACCTTTCTACTGCTCATCCTATTCCAAAATTTCGTTTTATTTTATTTTATTTTTTTTTTTTTTCAGTTCTACTTTAATAAATATTGTTTCAATGTAAGAAATAATTACTAAACAAAACATGACTTTTTAAGCAGTTTTCAGATACCAGTTTCACGCAAAATTCAGCTAAAAATATGCGTTTTGTAATATATATATATATATATATATATATATATGTGATGGAAAATTTTTACCGTATTTTTTGGTTTTAGCGATTAAAAATTTATAAGGAACAGTTGAAACATCTTATGCAGTTTTTTCTTTTCTTTTCTTGCCTTTTTTTTTTTTTTTTTTTCCCTCTCTGTTATAGCAAGCAAGTGTTATTAAATGACTTATTGTGTATGTTTCCACTACTTTTAGGTTTTGTAGTTCAATATTAGTATTATATATCAAGTAAAGTGGTTATAAAAAGGGCTGAATCATGGATACAAAAAAAAAAAAAAAAAAATGCATTATATCTATAATTGAAATATTTAGTCATTTTACTCGACTAAATTTTCATTGCCAATTGCGCGAAACTTATTTTATGAATTGAATGAATAATTATCATTTCCTGATTCTGTATTAAGAAGTTTATTAATGTCTACTGCAGGGTTTTTTTTTTTTTTTTTTTTTTTTTTTTATCATTAATATATATGCCTATTTTATAAACAGTTTCCATGGAATTTGAATTATATATAAATTTTTATCACATAATTAATGTTTTTATTACTTATTTCCCTTAAAAAAAAAAAAAAAAAAAAAAAAAAAAAAAACTTGTCTTTGCTTAAGAACGAATAATCAAGTGTGTTATACTGCCATTAACATAGCATAACTTTGAAATGAAAACGATTATATGAGCAGCCATGCAGCAGTATAAATCTAAAAGAAACAACTTTTCTGTCGCATCTTCATTGAAACGAAAATTCATAGATGAAATTCGATAGATCATAAAAGAGAAATCTTAATTTCCTTCGTATTTACGGTTCAGTACAATAAAAATAAAGTTCTTAAATCTTTCTTTTACAATATATCACACTTCCTTTCATTTTAAAGATAGTGAGCTAAAAATTGCCAAAGAACATTAATCTTCAAGTTTCCTTGTAAGATAACTTTTTTGTGACAGGAAAAATACTGTTTTAGTAGTATTTCAATCTAATTTATGGATAGATACAACGAAAGAAAAAAAAATCAATATTTGATACTTAAATTTAGTTTTTGTTTTATTTATTTATACATTGATTGTGGAACTACGAATAAAGAATAACAGAAATATAATGTTCATTCAATCCTTATTTTCAGTATAAAAGTACTAGGTAAACATACAAACAAAAAAAGAGGATCGAGTTGTAGTAGTAAACCATATCCCTGGAAATTTTTTAGAGTTTTTTCTCGAATTGATATTAAATTCACCTGGGAGTTTAAAATAAAAGAAAACAACTGTTTGAATTCGGGAGAGATGTTTCAACTTATTTTGATGATAAAACTTCGGTTATTTATATATATAACTCTTTCAAAAATTTTCTCCCCAATATGATATTGATTTTTTTTTTTTTTTTTTTTTTTTTCCGGAACAAAAGGAAAACTTCGATGCTAGAAATATTTTTATCCTGAAAAAAAATCATAGAATTTGTAAAGAGTAGATTAGAGAACAAGCGATAAAAATGTAGAAATATTAATGTTTTGCTGCGAGCGTTATTCTAAATATAGGATTAAATAATTATTTTTTTTCTTTACTTTTTTATCGGGAGTTTGAAGCTAATATATGACGTAATTTGTAACAAGACAAACGTTATGTATGATTTAATTGAAGACATACCGAGTAACTTTTAATGTTTGGAATCTTATAAATTGAGGCAGGGGGGGGGGGGATAATAATTAAAAAAAATATGTGCATAAAATTTTTATGTACATACATTCCACTCTCATTAATTCGAAGTCACGGAGACTAATATGTTCAGAAAAACCGATGTTCAGATTAACTGGTGTTAGAATTACCAAAAATGAAAAAAAAAAAAAAAAGGAGGGGAGGGAATATAAACGGAATTAAATTTTATTTAACTTATTTTTACTGTTATTATTAAAAAATGACTTAACATTAAAATATAAAACAACTGCATCCATCTAGTGTATTATGTTCTTAACTAAAATTAGATGAATATTCGCGAAATAGTTTTGTTATTGTTGTTGTTGTTGTCGTGTGCCACTCGGAAATTCCGAGCCCCGGAAGTTTAAGGCAAGAGGGTTGCATCTTCCGTTATTAGGAACGCCTCATAGGGAGGAAGTACGACTTCTAGTTCCATAAGCTGGTGAAAGATGGCAGCACCAGCCAAACTCGAATTTTGATCCGGATCAGAGCGAATTTAGACCTATGTTCCGGGCCCACCAGCGGCCGAGCGGTTCTGCGCTCAAAGCTGGTAGATGGGAGGTGCCGGGTTCGATCCCAGGTCGCGCTCATCGACCTAGCCGTTCGGAGTTTTCCGTGGTTTCCTCCGAAACTTGCGTAAATACGGGCTAGGACCCCTTAGAAAGACCCCCACGGAGGGCATTCCCCCTCTAGGCCTAGGACACATCAGGAGTCAATCGGCCTTAAATCCTACAACCAACCAACCCATGTTCCGGTACCCCCAGAGGTATAATTTTTGATGGGAACTTGGAGGACTTTGCGACCACGACGGAATTTAACATGCACCAGTCGCCATTAGCGTACACGACGGTCTTCGGCCGGCTCGAGGATCGAACCCGCAACCTTTCGATCACGAACTCGCTGCTCTTACCAACATCATCATTATGTAAATCATGGCTAATTGTAATTTACTTAGCCCTGTTTATTTTATCCATTTTAGTCAGTTTTTTCTATTTGTATACAGTAGTAAAATCTTTTTTTTTTTTTTTTTTTTTTTTTTCGTCCATATTTTCAACAAATCATCGAGAAGAAAAAAATAAATAACATATTCAAAACACAAATTAGTTGAAATCATTGATAATTTAAAAATGAACGTTGCTGACAAAATTGCTTTTTTTTTTCCTTGGGGGTATGGGGAGGGGGGCAGAGTTAAATTTAGAATGCATTATTTCACAGTAACAAATTTTGTGCAAATAAAGATTATTGAAATTTTTCTTGGACAAGTTTTTAAAAATATTTTATGCAAATGCATTGGAATTCTAAATTTAAAAAACAAACTACAAAACCCATTTACCTTTTTAGTACTATTTTTTAATTATTAAGCCACTATATAATTGCAGAAAAAAAAAATTGAATTGAGCTAATATTTATTAAACATAATTTTTTAAGTAACAAGTTACCATATACGTATGAAAACAATTCAAAATAAAAGATACACTCATTTAAAAGTGTTTTTTAGTTACCAAGACACCACATAAATACACAAATAAGTGAGAATAAAGTAAGTTTTATTAAAAATTATTGGAATAATGTTTATTTATATTGTCACTTTCAGTCGCCCAACTAGTAGCTTTTTTATATAAACCTCGAAAATAATATAAAACAATGATAATAATAATTATTAATAACTCATCATTACAATAATAAAACACCTGGAAGACTTGAATTAATCAATGGAAGTGAACATTGAAGTGAAGCTATACACAAAGCAAACGATATTTAAAACGTCAATATGAGTTGTGCCTGAAACATTGATAGATAAAACCATATATAAAAAGTATTAACAAAGTATAAAATTATATATATATATATATATATATATATATATATATATATATATATATATTAATACAGTCGAACCTCGTTAATGTGAACACTGTTAACGGGAATTACTTTTAACACGAACTGTTTCCACAATCCCCATCAAAAGGAAGATTAGCTTAGTTATATGAAGATTAGTTACTGATAGCATGAACAAAATTTTTATCCCCCTTGGGATTCACGTAAACGAAGTTCGACTGTAACTAGAAGAAGGAGCAGAGTTCATTACGGCATCAGGCGGGTGAAGCGGGTTAAACCAGTTTGGCGGGAGCCCAACTTGTCTCAAATTCTCTGTAAACCCGTACGATAACAAAGAAAAAGTTTAAATGAAGACAACATTTATACTGCAAATAAAAATTAATTAATTAATTAAAAAGATAAGCAAGCAAAAATTAAAACTTAACAAGAAATTTTAGAAAAATATTATTAAATAACATAGTAGTGTGATCAAAATGCAGAAAATATTGTTATTTTGATTTAAAATGAGACTTAAGGCTATCTACGAACTGAGTAATTTTAAGGATATTAATTATTGTGCTAGGTAGAATTTAATATTATTTAGAGGTACTAATTAAAATTAATTCCATTTTGATGTAATAATTTAACTATTATTTTGAACTCATTCATAAGTGACCTTACTTTTCTAATATATAGTTATTGTGATGTTATTTTAAGCTTATGTTCGTTATCAATTGCATTGGCAACCCGCATTTCAAATCTGAAATAGTTTTTTTAGATCCATAAATATTACATAGTAATGTTAATTATTAATAGTAAAATTCATATACTATACTTCAAATCCAATAAGTGTGAAGAATGAAACACATAGGATAAAAAATTGAAAGATAATTGAAATGCAGTTATTTTTATTATTATTGTTGTGTTTATTGTTATTGTTAAGTTCAACATCCCACCCACCCAATCTAACCAAATAACACAATCCCACATACATGTTAATTCATACCCTTCATATCTATTAAATAGAATCAATATGTATTTATAATAAGATGTGACTTTTTAACACTATTTCTGTTATGTGTACTGATTATTCACAGCAATTAATATAATACAATTTTAACTGAAACTCAACATAATATTGAAATGTGATTTAAAATTTAAAAAAAAATTAAAATATTTACTCCATTTATGTTTTTTTTTTTTTTTTTTTTTTTTCAACATGCTTAATCATATTTTCCATCTTTAAAAGAAACATTATACAAATGCAAGGGAAAGAAAGTATGTTTCTTTAGGAATATTTCCTTTCTATTGTATTTTTGTACTTTCGTTTAAAAAAAAAAAAAAAAAAAAAAAAAAGTCACACTTCACGGGTTTTCACCTAATATGCAGAAAAAAAGAAGTTTCCGTGACAGAAGTAATCGATACAATATGTTTACTCTCTCTCCCTAACACTGACAAGTATCTTCGGGGCAAATGGTATTTTATTCACACTTAAACTTTATAAAAATGTTACTTACTTGGAAAGGATTTATGGATTTGTAAACTTTTATTTTCGTTTTCACTTACATTGTATAAAATAATAACTTCGTTCAAATAATACAATTTTTATCGAACGGAAGCTTTGCTTGTAACATGACTCCAAATACAGATGCATTAGATTTTAACAGACTTACTTTTAAAAATGTTAGCATCTTTTAGATAAAAATAATATAGATCTGGCGAAGTAAGCTTTTATAAAAGTCGCACTAAATATTTTAAATGGGATTTTTTATGTTGATTTCGCATTTACAGAACTTTGATTTTGTTTATATGTGACATTTCAAGCATTATTATTATTATTATTATTTAATTCTGTTTACATATATATGCGTATACACATATACACATACACACACATATATATATACCATATATATGTGTGTATATATGTATATATATATATATATATATATACATATATATATATATATATATATATGTGTGTGTGTGTGTGTGTGTATGTAAACAGAATTTAAAAAAATAATTGATTCACTTCATGCCTTCATATGGAAGGATAGATTAAAGTAAGTTCTGTTGTACTAAATTAAATTATGTTTTGTGCAGAATTTCTTATCTATTACTTAAAAAACAAAAATCGGCTTATGTTTTTTTTTTTTTTTTTTTTTTTTTTTAAAGTCATATTAAATATTTTAAATGTAATTTTCGTGTTCGTTTCAAGTTTACAATGTTCTATTTTTATTTTTGCGTAATTATTCAGGCATTTTTAATTTTACGATTAGAAAAAAATAAAAATAAAATAAATAAACATTATGAAAAGTCAAAAATATTTTAAGACTTGACTTTATATATTTAGAAATGCAACAGGAACTACATTTAAATAATTTCATAAGGCATGCTCTTTTTTTTTTTTTTCTTTAAGAAAGATTTTTTTTTTTTTTTTTTTTTTTATAAAATACACTTTAAAACAATAGATGGGATAGTTTTTTAAATGTACTTTGTTTTATTTTAATGGATATTTCTATCTTCATTTGCATACTTTTATTTTATTACTTTCCATTAGCGCCTGACAAATAAATAAATAAATGACATTTTTTATTAAAGAACTCTTTTGACAGGGAAAAATAAATAAATAAATAAATAAGCAATTTAAAATATTTATTTTTATATAATATCATATATAATATCCAGTTTTACGTCATGTTTTGCTATGTAACTGCTTGAGGAATGTATATATGTATTTATTACTTTAAATATAAATTTGTTACATTATTATTTTCAAAAGCCGAAACAACATTGTTACTAACAATACACTGTTGATATTGTTGATACACAAAAAAATTTATGTTGTAGCGATTGCTGTCAAATTAAGAATAAGACGTTTGTAAATGGATACCAATAATAAATTAAATCATTTAACAACTGTTTTAAATCAAATACTTAGCACCATTTTATGGGCCGGAAAAAAAAAAGCACGAATTCAGAGCAAAAACAGCAACGCACGTGATAATAATAATAATAATAAATAATAATTAGTAATAATAATAATTAATACCGTGGGGGGCTAGGTATGTGATAAAATAAGAATAGAAGGCAGAGAAATACATTAAAGTAAAATAAAATCATATAACATGAAAAGATATAACAATAAATATCGTAATCCTATGCTATAATTTTTCAAGAAACTGTATTGATTGGAGAAGTAATTATTTAATTTGGATAGTAATTATATATGCAATTAAAATGATCATTTCTCTGTGTTATTATTATTTTTTTTAATTTAAAAAACAAAATTTAGTATTGTTTCAAGCATACCTAAAATAAAATAAAATATTTCGATAAATAATCAAAAACAGTTTCTTTAGTTTTACCTTATTTTACAGTTAAAATAAAACTAAAATTTATTTTTTAAGTTATAGAAATTTATTGTATTTTTAAGTTATAAATATTAAAAATAGAAAAAAAAATTTTTTTATATTCAAAAAAATTAAATAATATTTTATTAAAATTTTCAAATTTTGAATTGAATTATAAAATAAAGTAAAAATAAATAAAAAGTTCAGATTACATAAAAAGTTAAAGGGGAAAAAAAAAAAAAAAGTAGTCTGTACTGTAGGTAGCCTCGAACCCAAGTAGTCTGGCTAGCAGACTCGCGCTTTAGGATCTTACCACTGGGGCGCTTGCTCACTTGCGAAATAACTTGTATTTAAAGATTACTGAAACTTTAAATGCTTTTTTCTCGAAATTTTGTGGATAGTGGGTCCTACTGCTTTAATATGTTGCCCTCATAGTATACTACAATCCTGCGGAATTTCGTCCCGATCTGAATTTTCCATGTCGTGACCTCTCCTTGTTAGATATAAATTGTTTGTAACGTCAAATTTGAAAGTTATATGAAAAAGTTAATTTTTATTTTTGTTACAGCAATATCTTGCACATTTTTTGAGGTGAAATAAAAATGGACTTAAATCCAAATTCACTCCTGTCGAGTTTCTTACCAATATTATTGTTTGTGATGAGAATGCTTACATTTTTTTTTTTTTTTTTCTTTTCCCGACATTGGATATCGAGTTCATTTCTATCAGGTTATCAGCTCCGGCCATTTTTATGAAAGATTAAATAAACTGCTTTGCTAAAGGAAACTTTTAAAAACACTTATATTAATCTGTATTTCTTCTTCTTCTTCTTTTCTTTTTCTGTCGATTTTAAATGTTTAGTAACAAAATTTTAAGTGAATGATTTCTTGATAAACAATGTATCACCCAAAAAAAAAAAGAAAGAAAGAAAATCGTCCTGCGTCCTCTGTTTATTTAGATTTTTCGATGCATCAAAATCTCTCTCAGCGGGGACGCCCTAAAAAAAGAGAGAAAGGAAAAAAAGAAAACAATGGATGAATGGGTTTTACGTCGCACTAGTGCTGCGCAGATGGGCAATTGGCGACGGTCTGGGACACACCCCTGGGGATGGTCCGGAGACATGCCATCACAATTTTGATCCTCCACGGAAGGGATGGCTCTTCCGCTTCGGTGACCCCCAGAGATAAATTTTTGATGGGAACATGGAGGACATTGCGGCCACGACAGATTTTACGTGCACCAGCCACCATTAGTGTACACGACGGTCTTTGGTCGGCTCGAGTACCGAACCCGCAATCTTCCAATTACGAGGCCGGCGCTCTACCGACTGGGCTACCGCGGCCCGAAGAAAACAATGTCTTCTAACTTAAATTATTTGCTTATTATTTTCATCATTATTTTTTTATTTATTGGTTATTTTAAAATATTCTATCTTTACTGACAACACTATGTTAGAAACACTAAAATAAAATAATTTAAAAAGTCATAATGAAAACAACGTTTAAATTTAATAACAAAGATATAACGCTTTATTTCCTAAAAACACTTAAACACCTAAACATAAATAAATCATTAAACTTGTGTAAACTGAAAATGTTTTCGTTGGCATCTAATAAATCTTACAATTCCCTATCGAATTGAATAAATGCTGTGAAAAATCGAATAAAAATAGCTGCATTTCGCTTTTCTCTCTCTTTTTTTCTTTACCTAAACTCTTTTTTCCTGTAAAACTGCAAAGTTCTCTTATAAGGTAATTTAACCATCGCAGACCTCTCAATAGCGTATATTATACATACTCCCGATACTGTCTTCCCCCTGATTTTACAGCTGCTATGGATAGATGAATGATGTGAAATGGTTTTTATGGCTTCGGGACTGCTGACTGTGAAGCCATACAGATATCTTCGATTTAAAAATGCACCATAATCTTTTTCATTATAATATAACTTACTGTAAAAGGAAAATACTACCATGCAAATGGCTTATGTATAGTGCGTATAAGTGTATTTGAGTGCGTGTACACACACCTGGTAATTTTTAATCTCATGAGAAAAAAAAAAAAAAAAAAAAAAAGTGGACTTCTTTACATCTGCTACGCGCTTTCAGTATCCTACTAAATTGATTTAACTTTTTCTAACTTCTAAATAAAAATTATTTATTTACATTAATTATTGTTATATTGTTGTAAAAATATTATTGAATCTAATTGAATGACATAAAAACTGTTACATTTTTAACGCAGAAATATATTCTCAAAATGTAAATGGTTAATTTTTCTCTATTTATTTTTAAGATTGAAATTTTCTGAAAATCTTAGTAATTTTCTACCTTTTAAAACTCTCCCCCCCCCCCTCGATGAAAGATCTCCAAAAATCACTAATAATTTTCAAATTGTAACAGTAAAATATATTCATTTAAAATAAAGGGTTTTTTTTTTCCAAACAAATATCGAGATTTACCCAAAAATTCACAACTTTCTAACTGTTAAAAAATGATTTTTCTTGTTGAAGATTTCAAGATAGATGAACTTAACAATTTAATACTAAAAAACTTTAACTAAAAGTAAAATTTTGTATTTAATCAAGAAAAATTCTGATATTTTTAGAATTCAAAATTATGATTAGGAATTCATTGTGTAATCTTTGTGTGAGAGATCAGATTTACAATCTACTTATTCTGTCTGAAGTACAGGTATACATACACACATACATATGTATATATATATATATATATATATACATATATATATACATATATATATATATATATATATACATATATATATATACATATGTATATATATACATATGTATATATATACATATGTATATATATATATATATACATATGTATATATATATATATTCTAATTCCAGGTTATAATCTATCTTATTTTCTTTTTACCATTGAAAGTAGTATTTTGGTTGCAAGATTGGGTCACATTTTTGTATTTTGCTTAATATCGCTTACCAAAAATTGAAACCTTGCATTTTTTAGCTCAGTGTAGGGGTTGTAACTCCTGACGAATTACCTCTACATTCTGAGCAGTTTATTTTATTTTTTATTCAATTATTTGTTTCCTGTTCTATAAATTCAGCTTTTCTCTTTTCTTTATTTGGTTCATTTTTTTAATGTCAGGTTCAATAGACAACTTTCGATTACAGTCATTAAAATGCTCCTTCTTGTTATGTTTCTATATTTTTTGTATTCGTATCGGAATTATTTTAAAGTGAGTATTCTTCTTCTTTTTTTCAAAAATAATAAAATAAAGTAAAATAAAGAAATACTGCTCAAATTATTTTTAAAAAATTATTTGAGTTAACTAGTTAACAGATTGACTTTTGTGGGTTGTTATGGCATTTGTGTAATTTTCGTTTTAATTCTTATTTTTATCATTATATATATATATATATATAAGTTATCATTATAAATTTTAGCAGTTAATAGATACATGATAATACCAACACCACAGAAATAAAACTGATTGTATCACAGTATAAAAGCTAGCACAGAAATTTTTACGATTCATTTTTAGTTCTAATTAAGAGACAAAACCAATTTAAATTACTTACGCCTACAGGAGTAAAAAGGATCATAAAACTTTGACAGAGAAAATTGATGAAGGTTTTTATTAAATTGTTTATTAAAATTGAATGAGGAAATAAGAATTGAATTAAAAAGCATGAAAAAAGTACCACAGGAATTAAGAATTGGATTAATAAATGCTTAAAAATAGAAGTTTTAGCTCATTAGGGAAACATGTACTTCTTTAAAGCACAAGAAGCTGCAAGATTTTGTAAAACTATATAGCTAATTCTAGCAAAAATATAGCCCATGTCCCTATCTTGCAACAAAAACTTTTAGAAAGAGGAATGAAATAAAATATTAAAGCAAACATACATACATATATATATATATATATATATATATACATATATACATATATTTCGACATGCAGCAAAAGAAAACTTAACCCAACCTAATATGAACTCGACTTCATTCATACGAACTTGTCAAAATATTTTCAATGAAATAGATACAATTTTCAAAACTTTTCTGAATACCATTATAATCGATTATAGCATATAAATCAAATATTTCTTTGCAAAAGAATGTACATTTACTTTTGACAAACAACCTCATTAAAATTCTTTCTGGATTCTTTTCCTGTGATTTATATTTAGCTTATCCGTAATGTTTATGTTTCGTCTAGCATTTCTTTAAGTTTACGACTATATAAAATTTATGTAGGCATAGTTTTAGAACTGGAAAATAATTTAATTATGGAAATTTTAGCAAGATTAGTTAAAAAACTTGACTTTGCTATTAATATAAATATCATACATACGTCTCTTTGATTAAAAAGTAAATATTTAAACTTAATAATATTTTAGGTTTCACTTTCATTGAGAATATTAGTAATTATTCAGAATAATATATTGACTGTGCTATACAAATACAGTAACTTGAAGTTTTATTTTGGTCTCACACTTAACGCTTAAATTCCTGCTTCACCAATCTTACTTCAAAATTTCACTACATTGCTAATTTTTATCACACTGAAAATTTTAGAATTATGTCTTCATATAGTGGAAAAATTCAATAAACTGATCTAACGTCTTATTAACTAGAAAATATATTAAGTGCGGAATTTAGAAATAGAAAAGCGTCTGATAATAATGGAAATTTCTCTTAAAATTGTAAGACATCGACGCCTTCCTTATTTTAGAATTGTATCTGCAAGTTTTCTGATTCTTATTGTTTTCTGATGATTTGAATTGGTTAATTTTTCAAAGGATTTTGTAGTTATAGAAAATGTTTCTAGAATTGGCTACTTGTTAACATTCAGAAAAGAAAAATGAAGATTTTACTAAACTCTTTAACTTGTTTTATAGATAGATTTCCGCATAATGTTAATAAAGAAAATTTGGGGCTTTATACAAATTCACAATTTAGAATCCTCAATAATTAATAATTAAAAATTTAACGTTTAATAAACAGATAAAACAGTTAATAAGCTTATCTAACGTCGTATTAACTAGAAAATTTGAATAATTTCCGTTTAAAATTCTGTATATTATAAATAAAAAACATGCTGATTATATATATACATATATATATATATATATATATATATATATATATATAAATGCTTATATCTCAGTTATTTAACATGTTATCGTCACACAAATGGATCCACAAATTCTACTGGGTCTATATTAACACATCCTAAAGTTACAGATCATTTCTTTCACTTGGCTGTACAGGGTGATCGCAAACATTATTGATTTTGTTCAATTTGTTGCCGGTCCCCTAATTATTGTCGTAACCTGAGCTCCACTGAAAAACATGAAGAAGGTCCTGTTCTTTACATAGCCAGTGTTTAAAAGCATTTCATCTACAGAGTTGTTAAACTGAAAAAAACACTGATCGTTTGTAAATCTTGCTAAATTTTTGAGCAGGATTGTAGTTTAGGAAATTAAATGGTAAAATTGGATATTTCGACAACGCAAAATCGCAGATTGATAGAAATAGTCCTGCCATACTCCTACTAATAATAAATGAAATAAGGTATTTTTTTACAATTAATATACATGAAAAGAGATTTTCAGCATATTTAGCCTTATATACCCTTTTGCTTTTTTTTTTTTTTTAACTCTGTTTTGCTATAAAAGTTTTCTCTTACCCGATGCAGGTTGTATTCTCTCCCTTTGTTTCAGTTTAAAGACAGATAAATAAATCTTTCTCAAATCCATTGGGAGTTCCTTTCTCCGCTACTTATTTTCAGACAAAAGAAGAAATGTTTTCCACTCTCATCTGAAGTCCTCGAGACAATTTCGAAAATCTCTTAGCTTATATTCTGCTCTTTATCGTTTTCGTTCTGTGTATTTTATTACCTCAAGCTGCCCTCTTTATGTTATATATTACTACCATTTCCAACCTGCTGTATCTATCTGTAGTCTTTAAACGGATAAATTGCCTTTCCTTTTTGTATTTTCTTATTCATATCTCAACTTTAAATAGTTATTTTGTTCTATGGTTGTAGAGCACTATCTGTTCTTTTTTCTGATTTACGTAACTAAGTAATTTAGAACCTAAATTTCAAATAAATAAAAGTTAAAATACATTGATGATATTAGAAAATGCCAGGTAGAAACTGAACTATTGTTATTTTCATTGATAAAAATTTTATTTTGAAGTAATAGCCATAACGCATTGTAGGTATAAAAAAAAGTCTACCGTGGCAATGTCAAACACCTATAAGTTTATTTTATTCAAACACTCATACTTCATTCGATTATTTAATATTTGAATATTTTGATTACAGTATGTTGTCTCTGCTCTAAAGTGTCTTTTTTTTAAAATGCATTGTTTTAATTACCTACATTTTATTAAAAAATATATATGGGATAAATTTGGGATGTTGTTAAAAATCTTTTTATGCCCATGAATATTCGTGCTATTCTCATACAAATTCATATGGATATTGTTACAGCGGATTAAGTCTTTTCCCTGCATCAGTTGACTTATTGTAGTGAAAGTTACTTTATAAATAAAATAAAAATAAATGGACATTTCATTCACTTTTAGTGAAGTCAGACTTGGCGACCAAATTTGGCAGAAAAATAATAGTTTAGGTTTCCCAAAGTTTCGAAGCTCTCCTATGCAAGCTAGCCGATTTCTGTTTCCATGGGATGGAGGGAATTGTCGCCAGATATATAAATATAGGAGTGAGTTGACTTCTGCGAGAGAGAGTGAAGTCACTGCAAGTAAGTGTTGTTCAGAGAGTTATTCTGAACGATTGTACTTGGAGACCGTGCTCCAAGCACGGTCCCCAACTTTGTTCGTGTGCTAGTGAAAGTTTCTGCTCTGGAGTATTTGACGTTATTTGCTTTACTCCTATGGAACAAGTGACTGTTTTATTGTACTGTTCCAGGCAATTCGTCGAACTGTGACTTTTCCGGTACGAGTGACAGCTTCATTGGACTGCTGCCAGAATATTCGATGAATTAACAGTATTATCGGACTATTTATTCGTTGCAATCACAGTTTCGTTGTACTGATTTGAAAAGTTACGTTGAATAAAGAGCATTCATCAGCCAGAACTCTCTGGTTCTATACGAACTACTTTTTTATGCAAGAAAGTTGACAAATTTTCATAACATTTGGTGCCCAACGGGGGGCAATTCGTGTGACGGACAGTAACTTGAAGTATGTCTGATGCAATGGTTAAATTTCTCCAATTCGTAACATTAGATCAGACGCAAAACGAGATGAAAGCCGAACAAAGGGAGATAAACAAATGCCGGACTACACAAGGTGGAAGCCGGACTAGATATCTGAGAGGGAACATGAAAGCCAACTAGGTAAAATAGAGGCAGAGCAAGACCAGCTGAGGAGAAGATAGCCGGACAAGACCTGTTGAGAGTAGACATGAAAGCCGTACAAGGTCAATAGATAGATGAGAGAAGAACCGGGCAAGAAGAGTTTAAAGTTAGAATAGATGCTGCACAATGAGAGATGCACTCCGAAATCAAAAACATTCAAGAGTAAGTGCAAGAAGGGAGAGAAGATTTTGGTGGAAGAATTCAAGATATGAAAGAAAATGTTCATGACCAAATCTATACCCTTGGAATGAAAGTTAAAACTTTAGAATTACAAGTAGTTTTATTTATTTATTTATTTATTTATTGTAACAATATTTAAAAGAAGCATATGCTACAATTACTAAGTATTTCAAGCATTATTTTTTACAGGGTGGTCCTAAACTTTTTTTTTCCATTGATTTGTTTCTTCTAGGCCAAACTAGACACTGGACCAGGGTCTGCAAATTTAGGGCGTCTTATCTCCAAAAGCTGCAAAGTAGTAGTATAAATTTTTACGTGATACACTATCTACCAATAAGTTATTGGACACTTTCGAATTTAGACGTTTTGTCAAACATCTAGAAAAGTTCTTTAGGAATAATCTTGAAACATTCGTAGTGTAAAGAACATGTTATATCTCATATATTTCAGCAAAATTCGTGTCTTGAAGAGGAAAAGGGGACCAAGAAAAATTTAAACAAATATCATAATAGTTTGGATCACCCTGTAAAAAATAAGCTTGGAATGCGTTTTGGCTGTAGCATGTGGTCATGAAGATTTTTTCATTATCTGTATAAATTTCTAACAGGCTATCACATATATTCATGAAGATATGATGTTTTTTTTTTTTTTTTGTTTTGTTTTGTTTTTAAATTGAAAAAATAAAAAGAAAAAAACTTCCTCTTTTTTAACTGTAACACATTGGGTATTAAACTCAGTGCAAAACCATTAGGAAATTTGGCATACTATATTAGACACAGCATACTGCAATCAAAATTAAAAAATGTTGAATATCTTACGAAATATAAGCATTTTTACTAAATAATTTTTAACTACGCATGCGCTAGCTTTAAAAAAATTTCATTTGCATAATTTAATATCCAAAAGTATTGAGCAATTTCTATGAAATCTCCAAATAAATACTGCAATCAAAATTAAAAAATGTTGAATATCTTACGAAATATAAGCATTTTTACTAAATAATTTTTAACTACGCATGCGCTAGCTTTAAAAAAATTTCATTTGCATAATTTAATATCCAAAAGTATTGAGCAATTTGTATGAAAACTCCAAATAAATACTGCAATCAAAATTAAAAAATGTTGAATATCTTACGAAATATAAGCATTTTTACTAAATAATTTTTAACTACGCATGCGCTAGCTTTAAAAAAATTTCATTTGCATAATTTAATATCCAAAAGTATTGAGCAATTTGTATGAAAACTCCAAATAAATTTCGTGTAATTTCAAAAATTTATGAGAGATAGATTAAGGCAAAATTGAATGGTAAATTTAAAAAAAGGAATACACAACATAAATGTTTAAAAATGAATAAAAAGCTTTTTTTTTTTTTTTTTTTTTTTTTTCAGAATGAGCTCGTTTTGACAAGTTCTATAGAGCAGGGGGTGGAAGGCCTACAAATGACATCAGTGCCCCAAGTCCTCAAAAAGCAAAGTCGGGTTCAGGGCTGATGATATCCCTGCTCAGGTTTTGGTCACTGGTCCCTTTATTGACTTCAAAACAAAAGCTTTTCTGAAATGTATTAGGCATAACATGTAGTTTATATCCTTGAAGTTTCAAGAGAATCCACTAAATATTTCTTTAAATATGTAACAAAACAGCTAATTCGAAACTGTCGAAGTGATTGTATCCATACGGCGTGTGTATAACCCTTTTTAATTAAATTATGCATTTTACAATCTGTAATTTCCATTCGTTATGGTTACTTTTTAATAATTTTTACTATTTCTCTTTCCTGGTTTCTTTGCATTGCCGTGATGAAACATGTGATTTATATGTGCCTATATATATATATATATATATATACCTTTTAAGATCGTTATATCACATAAGAGTTGATGTCCAATAACGTAATTAGAACTGTGAATGTACTTAAACCAAGAATAAAATAAGAAGCATAACTGATTTAATAACTAAAACAAATAAAAGCATCAAATACCAGTAAAAGCAGAAACACAAAAATAATTATGAAGGCGCTTTTACTAAATAAAAATAATTTTAATAAATAGATTCATTATTCAATTAATATATGGATTAAACAAACTTAACTTTTTTTTTCCTTCAATGGGCACAACGTTTTGTCATATTATATGTATGTATGCATATTTAAACTGTAAACAAAATAAAAGTAAATTAGTGTAAAATAGGCTCTAAAAGCAGCAATAAACTCTTGTACAAAAATAAATAAATATATTTTATAATGTTAATATGAGAAATGGCAGTAAGATTTTAAAACTTTTTTTTTTTTTTTTTTTTTTTTTTTTTAATAAAATAAAATTTGTATAAAAAAAGTTCCGAAAGCAGCACTAAATCCTTATACAAAAAAGATTAATTTTATTAATGATGATAATTTGAGAAATGTGAACAAAAAAATAATTATAAACAAAAATCGTAAATTGTAAACAAAATAAAATTAAAATCGCATAAAATAGGCGCTAAATTATTATTAAAAAGAAAAATAATAATTAAATAAATTTTAATAATTTTTTTTAAAAATTACATTCCACTGTACATACACACACATTTACTTATAAATATATATATAAATTTAAATATGTATAAATACATATATATACACATATTATATATATATATATATACACATCTTCATATAGAATTAAAAATATCTACATTTCATAAAGAAATATTTGGTAACAATAAAACGCTTAGTCTGTAGCGAAATTTTGAAAAACAATTATTTAAATTTTAAAATAGCTTATGATTTATAAATATGTAATATTTACTTAAAGTTTAAAAAATTTAGAATTAATTATGCATTCGTAGATTATGTCTTGTTTGTATAGAGTCGGGTATTTTAACGGAAACCATTTGTTATGTTAAACGCATAAATCGTGAATATTACACCTCACTTTAAATTGCTAAAAATGTCTCTGTAAACAATTTCGGATAAGAAAAATATCATCTGTCTTAAATAATACCTTTCTGAATTTAAACGAAAAGTTTAATTAATGTCAACAGAAATATTTTTCGCATTAAATATCAATTCTTGTTTATATAGTAAACATGAAGAAGTTTATTAAACATTAAATGAGTTTTAAAAATTTCAGGATTTCTTTCTTTAAAGTTCATAAACTTCACCTTTGAAAGCGTAGATTATCGCTTTAGTTTCGAGTTTTAGAATGTAACTTATAATGAATGGTCCTTATTTAGAAAATTCTTAGTCATTATTAAGTTTGAAAAGTTCTTAAGCTGTTAAAACAAGAGTATAGAATTTTGAATAGTGGAAGATGCTAATGAGATTGCTTTAAAATGGTAACCTAAATTAAAGGAGGGCTAAGTTGAAAATGTCTGAAATATTATATGAATTAAATTTTGAGTATCGCATTTCCGTAAGCAAATTTTTATCAGATTATCTTCTAAGTTTTACACTCATAATTCGATATATCGAATTACATAAATAGGCGACCAAAAAGTTGTTTAGGTATTGTTTACTGTTTCTTATAGATTTATTCACAATAAAACTGGATTTAAAAAAAAAAAAATATTCTAACACGTCAGTTTTATTTTTGCAAAACTCATATTTTTAGTTCAATTTAACGTCAAAACGTAGAATCTGATATCCTATTGTTGGTTATAAAAACCATATTCAGACTATAAAAATAGTCAATACTTGAGATTTTTGCTTCAACTATGGTTTGAGTTCTTTTAGAAGATTAGTAATTTTGCAAAACTATTTTCATTGTGATTTCATAATAAAGGATACATTGTTTCTTTTTAGCTTTTATTAGATGAAATGTGTTAACACTTCTGTGAATTTAATTTAATTTAATTTAATATTATTATTACATTTAGACCGATTAACAAATTATTAACGATATTTTTTAGACCATTTGCTAGTGGATTCGCTTGTCCGCTAATAACACACACAAAAAAAAAAAAAAAAAAAAAAAAAAAAAAAATTACTAAATGAATGAATTAGCCAATTACTGCTCCTATAATCCATAAAGTTCATTTCCATCCCTTTTTTTCAAGGCTGATGCCTGAAATACGGGATTATTTTATAAGGAATCAACAATAGTCTCTGTTTTTTATATATATATATATCTGATTATCGCAATATGCAATATTCTCGAGGTTGATAGTCAAAGTGAGCAATTATTTCGTCACTGATCTATTAAATTTGCGTTAGGCTAATTGCTAAAATGCGTGATTTTTTTTTTTTTTTTTTACAACCGGATGTTGAAATAGAAAATTATTAAGCTTCTATATACAGTATTTCTTCTTCTTCTCTCTCTCTCTCTCTCTCTCTCTCTCTCTCTTTTTTTTTCGTTTGTTTTGTTTAATAGACTCCTGTTATGGATTAATGATTATTCCGCAAAGCAAAGTAATAAATTAAGAACAGAAATATGTCAATGTGTATTTTAATTATTTTCAATAATGTTAGTAATTTTTTTTTTTTTTTTTTTGTGTTCGTAATTAAAAATCTATTTTCAAAAACCCTTTCTTTCGAAACAAGAGCACTCACAGGTTAACATATTTTTCTCTTTTCTTCCCTAGTTTCTATGAGTGAAATGAAACCCAGAAAATCTTAAATTGTAATATGAAATGTTAAATTGGTAGCGATTTCTTTAGTTATAATTATTATAAGGTATTTAAACTAACTAATTACTTGCACAATCAATCTTATAAAAAATTAAAAATATTGTAAAAATATAATCAGCACCTCAAAAAAATTGTCTTTTATTTAATTGAAATTTTTCAGCTTTTAAATAAAGCAAAAACTTTTATTTAAAAGTGAGAGCCAATAAAATTTTGAAGAGAATTTGAGGTTATGATATTGTATATTTACGTTACCAGTTTTATTGTTATACTAGTATTGTAATATTATTAATTTATTATATTATATTATATTATTATTATTATAAATAACCATTATATTTTTATAAAAAGTAATCAACATTATTAAAGCTTCGATTAATTTAAGTTGATTTTCACCAGTGTTTTAAGAACATTTTCTTTTTTACATTTATAATTTAAAATTACTTCCTTCTTTTAAATTCAGATTCTGTTTACTATTTCTAGCTCTTTCTTTGCTATTTATTTTATTTGTTTATTTTATTTATTTATTTATTTATTTCGGGGGGGGGGGAGGTCACACTCATTAATTTAATTCCTTGATAAATTTCTAAAATGATCTATAAACTGAAAAAAAAAAAAATCTGTATATAATTTCTTTTAATCGTAGTTAAAAGAATTTAATTAATTTCTTAGGAATTCGTTAATTGATATTTTAATAAATTTCAAAACTCAAGAGAACCACTGATTGATTTTTAAAATTTTAATCTGTTAACGTGTAGTAATTTAGCAAATCTTCTTTAAAGACAAGTTTTTTTTTTTTTTTTTTTTTTTTAAATAAAATTACTAAAAAATTTATAATCGTGTTTATTTATTTATTTATTTATTTATTTATTTTTTTTTTTTTTTTTTTTTTTTATGAATGTATAAAATAAACTTTTCTCCTTGTTTTCCATTTATTCTTATATCAGAAAAAAAAAGTGTATGAAACATAACTGTTTCTAAATTTCGAAAATATTTCTGTATTCTTACGCATTTTAAGCTTTTCCTTTTCCCATAAATTAAGTTTTTTTTTTTCTCCGATAAAAATGTAATCACGCTATTCTCCTTTTTCGGAACTCATTATTTTCATCACATTAGGGTTGAAATGTTGTGATATGTATCTCCTTTGATTACACATTCAGAGTAATTATTCGAACTAGGAAGTATTTAAAAAGACGTTTGAATTAAATATGACGTTACAGAAATGGTAGAAAAAAATATACAAATGCTATTCTTTTAATGAGAAACGATTTGGGATTAAGATTATAATAACTATGTGCTAAATGTACTTAACTCATCAAGGTAGAGGAAAAAATTCTTCTTTGAAGATAATTCCTATTTTTTGTTTGACGAGTTTAGGGTAACATTCCAGATATAAAAACAAAGATATAAGAAGATCGAACAACTATATTTTAAATTATTTTCTACCCTATAATAAAACACAATGTAGTGTGAAGTTCTTTTTTGTTTTTTTAACACGCTTTTATTAGCTTCACCTGTATGTATGTTTGTATATTTGTAACCGCTCTGGGAGCAAACAAAAAATCTATATTGTAAAAAAAGACTTTCCCTTCGTGAACGCTGTGGCTGTGAGATAAAGCTCCGCGCTACGAACCTAAAGATCTGGCGTTCGAGCCCAGTCAGGGGAGAATTTTAAAAATGGTTTTTGTTTAATTCTAAATAATTTTAATTAAAGATTTAAATGTATGTAAATATTATGGTGTGTCACTCACACGAGTTTCTCTTACCCTGCATTTTAATACTAAGATAGATATTTTGTGCTTTTTAGTTCACATTTCTATAAAAGCGTGTTCTTTAATTTTTTAAACTATAATATTATTAATATTATTTCAGTTTAGTTATTTATTTATTTTTATTTGCCAAACATATATTAGAAAAAATAAATCATGAATAAATTCGATTATGAGATTTTGATATATTTATACGTTTTGAAGTATGCTAAATTCATTTTTGCAATTATTTACTGTTATAACGCGTGTGTGTGTATATGTGCATATGTGTTTGTGTATATGTGTAACTGAACATTATTCAGTTGAGCGCAAAATACATAAGTATGTCATAAGATGAACGTTCATAGAACTGTATACATTTTTATAAGCATATGATTCATAATTCTTTCACAGTGACACAAAGAAGATTTCTTATTCATTACAGCTTAAGAACTAAAACTACTTTAAGCACGTTAACGTGTAACCTTCACATTCGATTAATAGGATTAAATTAAGTGGGCATATAGGTCACCATCGGAAGAAATATATAGATTTTCTTGAATGTAGATCCATTAGTTCTTTTCAAAGGATATAAAATAAAATTTTTATGCATTACAGTATATAGACTCAAATTGTTTGAAACTCGTTTTAGCAATGTTAAATTATTTAAACCAGAATAAAATTGTTTGATGTTACACTGCTTTGATAAAGTATGGTTGTTATAGAAAATAATTTACGTATTACTTATAGTTAGTGCAATTTCGTATGATTTATGTATACTTTTAAACATTGTCTTTGGGTTTATTAATATCTGATAATGTTCTAGTGTTTATTTAACAGTTTATCTTTATTCTTAATCACATTAAAATAATAGTTAATGTGATACCTTCTCTTTAGAAAATTCTTTCCAATATTAAACAATTTTCAGAAGACAGACTAATCAGAATTGTATTTACAAGATCGTATTTATCGTTTTTATAAGTGTTTCTTTCTTTTCTGTGTGTTTGTGTCTGCACACACATTACACATGCATTCGATTACGATGTGGAAAAATACATTTTAAAAAAATCAGTTGCATTCAAAAATTCATTTTTAACCCAAATCATGTATTGATCGCCTAAAAATACTCACAATTTGAACATTGACGATAGCGTAAACAACTTCTGTTTTCTCAGTATTGCTATTAATTAAAATTACATGATGCAAACGTTTCCTACCTAATGCGAATAGTGATAATGTGTTAATGTCATTGAATTACAGAAATTAGTTATTATCATATAACGCTTTTAGCGTTCTGTTTTGGAATGAAAACAAATATGTTGCTTCTTAATATTGTATTATAACAATGGGTAATAATAATGTCTGTTTTGTTGTAGATGTCAAAATTACTTCCCGATTCCAAATATTTGACAACGAATTAATTAGCGCAGTTTCGGATATACAGTTTGAAATGTCACATAAATACTCTCATATATTAAATAATCTTTTGACTTTACACGGAACAAGGCAATGTCGTCATACTTTTTAAACTATACTTTAATAAGAAACTAATATAATTACATTTACATTACCTTAAAATTTAGACAAAATTTCATAATTTGATAGAATTAAACAAAATTAAATATATGTTAGTGTTTTCGCTGTTAACATCAAATCAATTTTGCGAGTTTTCTTTAAAAAAAAAAAAAAAAAAAAAAAAAAAGAAACTCAGATTTCGTATATTTTTGAGATTTTTTTTCGCACCAAGTATTTAGGAAGTAGTACTAGTACCGATTATTTCCGTAACTTTTCCTATCCATAATGCGCCATAATATACAGATTAGACTTAAGGCTGCGCATCAGTCAGTCTTTCTCCCTTCCCATATAAACCTATGGTATTTTTTATTACTTCGTAAAAAAGGACATCTTATTCAAAGATGATATTTTTCAAATTCTGTTTTTTTTTTTTTTTTTTTTTTTTTTATACGCACTGAACATGTCGCTTTTTATCTTACAGGGCAATTAAAGAATAAATAAATAAATTTATATATTTCTTTTCGGAGATTGAAAATTAAATCCCCTAGGTTTCACTTAATGAAATAAACTATTTAAACTTATGCTGTAAAAAAACAAACAAAAAAAAAAAAAAAGGCTCACTAACAAGGAAACATTCAAAAGGTGTCGTCTTCAAAAAATATTGAAAAAAAAAAAAAAAAAAAAAAAAAACGTGATTTTACTCTTCCTAAAACACCAGGAAGTGAAAAAATTATCGGCTGAAATGAATTACAGCGACCATTTCATTTATAGTCATATGCTTAATTTTACAAAAAATTGTCGAAATTAAGCATATTTGGCAGTTTCACATTGTTAGGCGATTGATTTTGAGTTCTTGGCGGAGAAACAAAACACGGTTCTGTTCGTACACGGCAATCTCGGTGCTGGCGAACTGAGCGTTTAATAGCGCTAAATCGCCAAATATGCTTAATTTTCATAATTTTTTGTGGTTCTTGTAATTCATTTCAGTTGATAATTTTTTCACTTCCTGGTGTTTTATGAAGAGTAGAATGATCACATATATTTTTTCAATATTTTTCAAGGACGACACATTTTGAATGTTTCCTTGTAAGATAAAAAGAGCGGAATTAAAAAAAAAAAAAAAAAGAATTTAAAAATATTTATTTTTTAATGAGATATCCTTAATACGAAGCATCAAAAATCCCCAAAAATTATACAGAGAAGAAGAAAGGAACAATGTGACTTATATACAGTTTTAAGGTCTGCAGAACGTTCACGCGACAATTTGAGGTAAATAAATAATTAAAACGATTTATAGAAGTGTCTCTTTCTAAATTTACATGCATGTGATCTCCTTATTGAGATATCGAAAAAAAATTCACATTTTTCTTTTTTAGTGTTGTTGCATTAAAATCCACTCATTAGCTTTAAAGTTCAAACATATAATCATAGAGCCACATCTCCCCTATACACACACACATTCACGATTTGTTTTCAGAATATCAGGGTTTAACCTGGCAAAAAATTTTCTTTAGCATTTTAGCTAAAATGTATAAGCAGTATTTTAGCTCTTTCGAAAATTAATTCTTTGAATAGTATTGATTTCTTTTTCTTAACTTGGTTATCCTCAATTTTGTTTTCTGACGATTTTAACCAAGTATATATTGCGATTTAAGAAAAATGAATCAATAAAATTTTGTTTCGATTTCAACAAACGCAATACTAGCACTGAGAATACATCTATGAAGCAAATTCTTAATTATATTTTAAAATATTTCTGCATTTAAATTCAACCATTAAAAGTCGAAATTAAATCCGAATATACTAGATAGATAATGATCCCCAATATTTTCAGTGATTTTGTAATTTCCGTCCACGAATATTTGTATAAAAACTAGAGGTAGTATAAAGATATTTTATGAAGTAATCTAGTTTTAGATTTTTAGCGAAATTCTTACTGACATAGTTTAGCAAAATACAATATCTTTTAGCAAAATACTAAAAAACTAATGGCAGTTTAAACCCTGATAAAGTATTAGTTTGAAATTAGTTTGATTTAATACGCATGTTAAATGAATAAAGACTCTCTTTTTTTTTTTTTTTTTTTTTGCCCTTTTTTAAAAGTATACATTTGATATTAACAATGAGAATTTAGAATTTTAAATATATTAAATTTTCATATATTTATATGCCTATAGCTTAGTATATATAAAAATGGTGTACTGCTATTAATGATTAATAATAATATCTATAATATTATGTATGCTCATATATCAGATATATTACATCATTTTGTAGATATCTAAACAGTATATATGTCTTCAACATTCTCTCTTTACGATTTTACTTCTTCTTGAACAGATATATATAAAAAAAAATAATAATAATAAATAAACTAAAAGCCTTCGCCTTCCTCATGTTTTTCTTTCTTATATATATATATAATTTTTCCCCCTTACGAGCAGTTAGCAAATGATTCTTTTTTTTAATACCTTAAAAAATATAGGGGAAAAAAATAAACTTTCCAATCAAAACTTTCATCGTCTTTTTTTTTTTTTTTTTTTTTTTTTGTCTTGTTTTTGGAATAAGTTTTTTTTTTTTTTTTTTTTTTTTTTTCCTTCTCGAGCACAAATTTGAGACAGGTCATATTAAAGAAAATTTTAATGGAATTTGAACGACGTTAATCTGCCTTTGCCTCTAGGAGAAAATTTAGCTGAATCATTATCGATTTTTTTTTTTTTTTTTTTTTGTACGTATCCTTTTTATATATGATGCATATTTGAGAAGTAAAAAAAAAGTCACAAAGAAGGAATATTTCTATTTGTTTTCTTTTAAAATAAGGAACTTGATATATGAAAATCTATCATAATGACAGATTTCGGAAACTGAAGTGAAATATAAAAGGGGAAAAAAATGTATATGTATTATAAAAGTGCAGAGCAGTGCATTGAAAAAAAATGTTCAATTTGGAAAAAGAAAAAAAAAGTTGCAATTTTGTTTTATTTTATTTAAATTTTTCATATTACAGATTTGACTGACACAGGGTTTATTATCACATTTTTATATATATATATATATATATATATATATATATATATATAACTTATATTGCTTTTATTAGTAAAAATTGTCGACGATAGATTTACACGTTTTGTGAGATTTAGAACTCGATTTGACCATTTGTAGAAAATGTCTGTTTCTGTATGCGACTGTGCTTATAAATGTGCGCAATGGGAATAATTTTTAACAAATGAATGTAAAATTTAAAAAAAACTATTGGTAATAGTAATGGTCAACTAGGAAAGAAATTGTGTTTGTATAGGATATCTTTAATTAAGGGGAGGGGAGTAACTCTACCGGGATGTTTAAAATTTCATCGTAAATATTTATCAAAAAAGCTCATCGATAATTTAAAAATAATTACTTGAATCACAGATATGTGATATATATATATTCCTTACAGTAGGGTACAAATGTAGAGCACAAAATTACCTTTCTTTTGGACAATTAGTGCTATATGCTTCTCTGAGAGGAAAATCGTCCATATTTATCACGGAAAATAATTTTAATAAGTAATTTGTACTGTGTGAATTTGTATAGAAAAATACAGAAGAAAAGTTCTGTGATGACCACAACATGCTAGTTGAGTTTTTGAAAAATCTATCGTAAGGTCAATGATGATGCCTTTTTCTCACCAGTGTTTTGCTTTTTCGTATTTTTGAGCGAGAAATTATTTCTTATATATTCTTTCATATTTTGAAATGTTTTAAGTGAAATTCACGATTTCATCTCACGACCGAATAGTCCAAAAATTACGATTTTCGAATAAGTTATTTTTATCATTAGCATATTAATGTTTTATGTAAATAATAGTTGTAATTATATACTATACATCAGTGTATCATGAGAAAGTTTTCTTTTAAATCGAACTTTTTATTGAAAAAATTCGTGCAAATTTTGCCGTTGCGTCCCTAGTTGATGCACGACAGTTCATTAAATTTTTAATGCTAAGTGAATCGATCGGAAGTTTTTTGATACTTCTAAATTAAAAATAAAATAAAATAAAAATAAAAAATAAATAAAAGTAGGGTCAATGTAAATGGATTTACATTTTACAACAATCTTAAATAAAATGGATACACTGGGTTGCAAAATTATATGAATACCTAGTAATTTTGTGATATCAAGACAAAAATTCATAAATAATTATCAGAAGACGACATTCTGCGGACTAGTACGATAATCTCACCTAATATATAACGAATATATAACGATAAAATAAATATAAAACTTTAAATTTATTGAAAATATAAATTATTTAAAATTAAAATTGTGTTGCAAAGTGATATGAACACTGATCAGAATTACTACTAAATGACCATATATACTAATCAGGATTATTGAATACGCCTGAGAGAAAAAGAAACCGAAATATACAAATTAATTTAGCATATAAATGTGCTTCGCAGGCTTGGAAACTTTCAAACGAATCCGAAAACTGCGTTCTAGAAGTATGGGTCGCAAAAAAACTTTAAGCGGTTTTGAGAAAGGCAAAATTGTGGCTTTTCATGATCAAGGACTTTCATGCAAAAAAATTGAAAAAGATTCAAATGTATAATACTGAATTTTCTTCAATTCCAAGAGGATTGTGAATCAAAGAAATCTCCATGACGTTCGTCAAAGCTATCAAAAAGAGGAAAATGTGACATTATATAAAAAAATGACCGATGGGAAAACAACTTTAGATGAATTTACAAGAGATCCAGTGACAGCGGAGTCAGAAAGTACTTTGTCTAGAATAGTCAATAGCTGTAAAGGTGCTGAAAAAAAAAAAAAATCCCCCCCCCCTCCCTGTGACTAAAAAGCACCAACAGAATCGCCTAGATATGATGAAAGATCACATATCCTGAAGTTAGAATATGAAAGAATAATGTTTTTCGGTTAAAAATTCAATTTTGATGGTTTTTCATATTATTGGAACTATCTGCGCAAAGAACCTGAAACGTTTTCAAAACCGCAACAAGATGGAAGGTCACTTATGGTTTCGGCTGCGTTTGAATTTCGTGGTAAAGTCGACATTGCGTTTCCCTCTAACAAAATAGATGTAATAACCTACCAAGGTCTACTTATAGAAAATTTATTGCCTGTCACCGAGGAAGTTGGCGGACCTTTCTGGGTGTTCCAACGGGACAATGCATTCATCCACACGGTAAATAAAAATAGCACTGGAGAATGGTTCCTAAACTATAGAGTGCATGTAATTTCTTGGCTATTTTTTTGTCCCGATTTAAACCCAATAGAAAACGTTTGGTGCCTACTAGTTTGATAAATTTATGCAAATGGAAAGCAATATGCCACAATTTCAGAGTTAAAATCGTCTATCATCTCCCACTAGAAAATATTGAACAAAATACCTTGAAAGGCTTGGTCCGCACCATGCCTAACCATGTTTTACATTAATTAGAAAATCTGGCGCGTACATTGGCTACTAATCCATATTTTTGGTCCTTGTTCATAACATTATACAACACCTCAAAGAGGAAAAATGCAGTTTTCTTTATATAAAAGTGTATGTCTGAATTATATTTTGTTATAAATTTTTCTGTATTTCATAATAATTAGTAAGTAAATATGCATAATATTTTTTTCAACAATTAAACGATATTGTTTATGTCTGCACTGCATGGTGTACCATTTTTAAAACACTTCATTTTTCATAATAATAATAATAATAATAAATAAATAAATAAATAAAAATAAAACTTTCATACTGATTATTATTATTATTATTATATATATATATATATATATATATATATGTATTTTTAACATAATCCTGTATAATAACACAGGTGTAGACCTAAAATTTTGATTTGATAATTTTGGCTGATCTTTTTTTTTTTTTTTTTTTTTTTTTTTTGTACTGAAACCGAAACTGAAGCCATTTTTTCTCTATGACGTATAGATTTTTGTCAACAGAGGGTGTTTACCGACACAGTTTCTTTTATGACTTACCCACCAATTTAATTTGTGTATGGTAATTTTTATAGTATGTTTCCATGAATTAATCATGGGAAAAAAAAAAAAAAACTAGAAACTGCCGACAATGAAGAAACTGTGTCGGTAGCCATCCAGTATTGATAAAAATTATTACGTGATAGAGAAAAGCTGGCACCATTTTCGGTTTCAGAACATACACACAGACACACACAATATTATATATATATAAGCTAAAATTATCAAATAAAATTTTGCCAACATTCTTTTTATAGACCTGTATAATCTATATATAATAGATTTATTTTGATCAAAATTAAAAAATCATGCATTTAAAGGTTAAACAGTTATAGTATGTCTGCAATAATATAAGATAAAGAAAGTAATGTAAGTGCTACGTCAAATTATTTAATTACTAATACTTCTGTATTCAACGGTAATATAATTTCAGTATTTACTGTGGTATAAAGTTTGAAATCCATGATCAATAAGATAATATGTTTACTTAAACAGATCTTGTAAATCTAAAGAAGCATAACTAATCAAAATACATCTGACTACATCAGTCCACCGTAAAAACATGTATGTAATGAGAAGCCCAATGTTTGCAAATGACAAGGTCACCTTGAGTTTAATATTTTAATTTCCGTCTGCATTTTCTCTTCTTTTATCGTTATTTGTAGGACTTTTTATTAAGGCTTAATTAGACCACATCTAGTGAAATAGAGAGAATTTAAACCATTTTGATAAATTCCACACGAAAATAAATTCAATTTCATCTTTTTATTAATTCAGTTTCTTTTAACTGCCTCACATTGTTTATTTTTATTTTAGTTTTGTTTTGTGTTATGCATTAACAATGAACTACATATGCGTGTACTATTAATAGTCGTTGAAACGGGGCAATGATTGCTTTATGGAAATTAGCTGAGCGAGCTTTCATAAATAGTCATTTTTTAGAATAAATTTGCCTTTTAAGTGGATGTTATTTTATGTGGCGTTTACCTCCGTTATGTTTTAGAAATGATATTAATTATACAAAAAAATTTCAAATATTGTAAATACAAGTAATTTAAGTTGGGTATTGTTTTTTAATAACGAGATATTACATAAACGAATTGATAGATATAATTAATTAAATTAGTTAGCAAGTTAAATATAGTCTCAAATTAGAATTTAATATACTTATCCATGAAAAATCATTCAAATAGCAAATAATGCCTAGCTTTTGAACATTACCTTCGATATTCAAATAATCTTAACTTTCTATTCTCCTAAACTATATATATGCGGTTAACCTTGCCATTCCTTCTATTTTATACCCTTCTGGCATCAGCCATATGATTTGCGCTGGGGCATTCAGAATGCCCCAGCGCCGGACTCAAATCCCGGTTCAGACAAGAATGTTCGAAGTTATGCGAAATTTATTTTAAGCCATAGGTTCGGGTTTAAAACGTGCAGAAATATTGACCATATAGTGCGACACACCAAACCCAATCACTTCTCTATTACTAAACTTTATTTGCGTATTCTGGAGCTTTGGATATTTCATGCAGTATTTATTTTATTGTCTTTAGCTACTGCTTTTAATGCTGGAATAACACTATAGCTTTACATGTTATGAATTCCAAACTAAATGGTAATAGATAACTTTGTAAACAGACGAAGCACGTTTATATGAAAAAGCTGCGGATAACATGCAAAATTCCGTATTTGGGATTAAAAATTTTTGCAAACGCTGTTACACACTTTTAAAATTACGATATTAAGCGTTTTTATATGCACATTTTTCTTCTCCCTCCAAATAACTTTTCAGGTTTTGTAATGTTTTCTGATACAATTCCCTATTCCCACCTATATTTAAAGATTCTATCATCGTCTTCTCCTATACACAGAAAAAAATGTTTTGTTGAAACAACAAAAATATTGTTAAATCAACCAATTTTTTTTTTGTTGTTGTTGTTGTTGATTCAGCCTCAACGAAAATTTTGTTACCAAAATCCAAACTATTTTATTTCTTTAACCAAGCAGTTTTGTTGATCCAAGCAATATATGTTTGAATCAACAAAATTATTTTGTTAATTTAAACAAACAGCTTTGTTGATTCAGCACATCGCTTGCTCATTGGATGTTTACAGAGAAATCTATGCCGTAGCGTATAGAACTAACAAGTGACAATTACTCTTCTTTCAAACATATTCTTTTAGCTAATCGCAGTTAATTGGTTGATTAACTGAAGAAAATTATTGTTAAAATGAAAAAACAAATGTAACAATCAGTCAATAAAATACATTTGGATTTCCCAACAATTTTTTTTTTTTTTTTTTTTTTAATGAATTATTTATTTATTTTAGTGTAGCCAGTTTTATGAGACAAATGTTGCAGAACCACTTTTCTGATGACAGAATCATTAGTCATTTTCATATTGCTTGACGTGTAAGATCTAGAGTTTTAAATCTATGCGATTTTTGACTCTTGAAGATATCCCTCCTGTGCCCCTTGGGGCGCCCTGCTCAACTCTTCATTCCTTTTGGCCGTCCAGACTGTCTTCGTCAACGCACGCAGCAGGTTTCTGTTGCACTTAGATAATTTCAAGGAAATTTTTGGTTTTATTTTCATTTTTATTTTTATTATTATTATTTTTTTTTTTCCTCCTGCAGCTTCACTCAGTTAATTTTTTTTTTTTTTTTTGCTAACGTGTGGAAATTTCTGAGACTAAATCCTAAATTTATTTTTTTTTAATTAAAAAGCCTTCGGCTTTTTAATTTTTTCTTTTCTGTAAAATTATTTTTATGTGTTTGGCACTTTCGATGGAGGTAAGCATCGGTTGCGACCGAATGCAGATACTCCGAAGCAACTACGATGACGTTGACAAAGATTTAATAAAATACGATCTTTCGACATGTCTATCCATTATTCAAAATATAACACCAAGACATGTTCATAACTTTCTGACACACGTTGCAGTCAACCAATGAACATGCGTTCATTAGTTTACTAGCATTTGTATCGTAGATCAGACATATAGCAGACAAGTGATGCTGAATTGGTAAACGAATGGTTAACACCCTGGCCTTCTGTTACCGAATGCATGATTCGAATTCCGATTGGCGTGAACGTTCGTGGTGGTTCGGAATCCACTTTAACTACAAGGACTTTTCTCTGGAGCGTTAATGTAAAAGAAGTGGCCGTAGGCAAAATCGAAACAGGCAATTGACAATTATAGCCACCAAATTGAGCAGTCATTGTCATTAGATAATAAGTTTTGCTGTTGGTATTTCTTATTCTATATAGAAATGCACACCTCTGTAGTTTTTGAAGATATTTTTTCCCCCTTATATTTGTATAGAAAAAAAATAATATAACATCATCATCATCTCTGTACGACAATTCTCAAATTTTATGATTTTCTAATGAGTAAATTCCACTGCAACTCCCTGAGTAATCTGCAGTTTGATTTTAAGTTACTTTTCAATTTAAAAATCATCTGTGTAATTCTTAATTTATTTCAATTTTCGGCGTAATTACAGCTCATAAAATTGCCCTTTATTTAAAATAATGTAATTGTAAATTATCACGATACTATCAATTAATTTATTTTTTCTTGTTTCTTTTTAGGTAAGTCATATAAAGACTGTATTTCATGAACTGTTTCTTACATGTGTAAAATGTAAAACAAAGGTAACTATATTTTACATATTAGTAATAGTATATTGCTTTTAGATAAAAGTATGGTTTTTACATGTATACCGAAATAAACATGTTGAAATCGACAGTATAAGCAAGCCAGTATTTGATCATTTATTAAACAGTTTTAAATATTTCTCTAAATGCCAAATAATTTATGAGGACAGTTATTAAAAAATATCTCCCTGTGCTTGTTTTCTTGCTATTTAATGAATTTATTGTATCAGTCACTAACTAAGGTGTTATCAAAAAATTTTCATTTGCTCGAAATCCTTTAAAAACTCATTCGAAAAAATTACCCCAGATCAAACTATAAACATAAATAAACATTTAATTACCATATCATCTTATTAACTATAAGAGCAAGCTAAATAAGTGTTATCTCGCAAGTTTTTTATATTAGTCATAAATAAATTTGAAAAAAAAATGTGTGCAATTAGCTATTTTTCGTTACTGTAAATGCAAAATAATTCAGAGAAATAGTTCGAACATTATTTTTTTTCTTTGAATGAAAACAGATGCGCTTTAAAAAACATATTTTAAAATTAGGCAAAAACCATGGAAGAATTACTGCATGCAGTTGTTTATACTTCGAACTTACTTTTTTTTTTATTGTCATTATTTTTATTTTAAAAAAACTTTAAAACAAATGTGAATGTTTTTAGTGTTATTTGAGTATGATTTAGAAGTAACTAAAAAGTAATGCTTCAACAGAAAATGTTTTTTTTTTTTTTTTTTTAAAGCTCGGTGAAAAGATGATGATGTGATTAATCATGAAAAAGAATTTGAGAAAAGAAATCTTTTAAAGGGTAAAACATAATATATATATATATATATATATATATATATATATATTAAAAGGAAACATTACCGTAAATATTGAACTTATAGGACTCTTTCTAAATTATAATTCTTTTTTTTTTTTTTTTTCATTATTTTCGCTTTTCACCCAGTTTTTGCTTAAAAAAAAAAAAAAAAAAAAAATCATACTTTTTCAAAGTTTTTTGATGCCATAAAATTGTTACATTGTCATCTTGAAGCAATTATGTTATGAAAAATACATGAAGATCAGAGTATGAAAAGTTAGTTGTATTTTAAATTGTTTAAAAAAAAAAAAAAAAAAAAAAAAAAAAAACTACTGCAACTGATATTTCCCCTCCCCAATATTTTTAAAATAAATTATTAAAAACAACTTATTTGAAAAATAAATAAACAAATGTAGAGATTGTTTTGTGTAATATGTATAAAATAAATAAATAAAATAGATAATAACTTTATAATATTTCACTTAAAATTTAACAGTATTTGAGCAGATAGAGACGATGATTTTATTGCAGATTGGCTAAAATAGTACTCTGCTACTAATAGGAAATATTTGGATTGGCTTCACTCGACTTCCCTATCATGTAACAATTATCAGGTGTTCTAACAAATTTGCATCAGTAAATAATTCAGTTAATAAAAAAAAAAAAAAAGAAATAAAAAAAAAAGTGAAAAATACAATAGTTTGACAAAATATTTGCTTATATAGTTCGTATTTTTGTGCGATGAACCGTAATGTATTAAAATTCTTTTGTTTTCCCCTAGGACTATAAATAGTAAACACGCATTTTCCAGTAACGATTATTCTGTAGCAAAACTCTTAATCATATAACAGATACAATCTCAGTAAATTTTTTAATGCTTCCCTGTAAAAGAACTCTAAGTAATATTATGAAATACAGACAATTTATTGAAACATAAAAAAAAGTAAGCGTTTCGATTTTTTAACAAACCCTTCATCAGTATGCAACAAGCTGGAGAGTAAGTGCCGGATTTGAACAGGAAGCGCTCGTAGTCTTAGCTGTTCGGAGTTTTTCATGTTTTTTTTCGAAAATCTCGTGAATACCGGCTAAGACCCTTTAGAAGGACCACCCAAAGGAATATCACTTCACCCAAGCTTAAGATCCTTCCGTAGTCAACCGGCCTTAATACTTAGACCATTATCATCAACATTACCAAATAAATAATCTCTCACGTTTCATGACTTTCAAATCCTTCATCTTTTATAAAAAGTCCTCTTTTTCTTTCTTTTTTTTTTTTTTTTTCTTGAGACATTTTAATCTAAGAAAAATATTCTCTAAAATCGATCCGAATTATTTATTTATATTTTCATCGCTATAATATTACACCCATTTTGATTGCTTTGCTGGCAAAAAAGAAAGAGAGAAATAAAAAATCCTCTTGCTATTCAAACACATTTCAAAGTTAGAAAAGAAAAAGATGCAAGCAATTTCAACGTAATCCCGGAACGGAATCGAGTAATTCTGTAACATTATCCTCTTTCAATATCATACTTGAACCCTACTTAATGTTTCGGAATTAACTTTTTAATCTTTTTCTGCAAAAAGTGCTGTTTCTTAAGAAATGAAATACGATTTTCTACTTAAGGTGTAAATATCGAGATATGGAGTTGTTGATAATATAATTTTGTCGTTTACATAAAATCCTAAAATAAGAAATGATTTTTATCTTTATCTTTTCTTTCTCCTTTTTTTTTTTTTTTTTTTTTTTTTTTTTCTTTTATTCTCTCGTATTTTGCTTCTCTCTCTTTTTTTTTTCTAATCGATTATATGCAGCTTTAAATTAATCACAGATTTTGCAAAGCAATGGAAATAGCACATTTTCCAAACATTGCTATTTTTCTTGTTAATGTTTGTTAGTAGGAAATGTATTTCCTTAGTTAATGAATTTAGTTTTAGATTATATTTGGAACCTTTTTCACGCCTATTCACGGTATTTGTAGGCGGAGCTTATTTTCTCTAACCGATGCTTCTGTTTTTTTTTTTTTTTAAGCTTCCGGTTCAGAAAGGACGTGAATAATTTCTACCAATCATTGCGCGGTTCGTTATAGGTTGTAGCGGGCGAACTGGAAGTTCTCTCAACCAGTGCAACGTAATCATTTTTTTTTTTTTTTTTTTTCTTTTTAAGAAACGAAATGATGGAATCCGTACTCTGTTGAATCTTAAGTAAAATATAGTGCATATTTGCTCTTCCATGGATCGCGTGGAATTTGGCAAAGAAGCCAAAAAAGATGTATTTGCAGTGAGCAGATTGGTATGAGGTGAAATAAAAAGCGAAGAAAATTTATTTATTCATTTATTTTATTATACTATTTTATTTTATCATGTTTACGTATTTTTGATTTATTCCAATTCTTATCTCTTCATTGTTCTTTATCTGCTTTGTGGTACTTTTATGTAAACATTTCCATTTATTTTTAATTTCAATATTAATTTCATTTAATCAAATACTCTAATATATTTTCAAATTTTACAAAAGTGTAATTTAAGCCTCTATCCGTTAATCATTTCGCTCGTTTCCGTCTCGAAACCGGATACTTACTTTTCCACATAATACGTGTTAGAACAATGTATAGCTAATGCTGATCTGGTTTTTCATGTTAAGGAAGTTATTTGAGAGGTAGTAAATAGGCTTTAATATTCTAAATAATCTTATTTCTCATCGGTTATTTTAAATGCGCAAGCGAAAATATGTTTACCTTAATTTAATAAAATTAATGACTTTTTATTTTAAACCCCTATTATATATATATGTATATATCTGTGTGTGTTTGTGTGTGTGTGTGAATGATGAGCAGAAATGGTGGCCATTTGGTCATTTTTGGATTCATCAGTCTCGAAAACAGATCATTTAAAAAAAAAAAACTTCATGCAGCAGACTTCTTTTCCCCCCAGACCTGTGAAATTATTCATATTCTATAATAAAAACTCAAATGGGAGTATTTGCTTTTATATCGGGAGGGCAGTTTTTAAGTAGATATTTTTTACTGAAATATATAAAACCTTTGCATCTCCACGAAACTGTTAATACATAAACAGGGTTAATTGCGTTTTGTACATGTATAATTAGGGAACCTTTTCTAAGTAATCCTCCTTGTTAATCAAACAACTTAATATATATTTTTTAAAAAAGCTTATTTTTTAAAACAATGAATTTAATATGTGTTTATTTAATATTCTGTTGGTTATTTATTATCCCCGATTTAATATTTTCACTACACTCATACATACCGAAGTACACGCATATTTTCAAATGCGTGTGCGTATATATGTATATGCGCATACAAATATATACGTATATTTTTAATATGTGAATATTTTTCTATAAATTACAAAAGTAATTCATATATTTTTTAATGTCATTGCATGTGAAAATTAGAGCAGAGCTTACCTTAATTACATAGAGAAACATCTCTTGAAGATTAAAAAAAAAAAAAAAAAAAAAAAAAAAAGGCCATCGTTAATAGCACTGAACAGTGAATTTAGCCTTCTTCTAAACCCTTTAATCAGTCTTTTCAAAATACTTAGAATAATTAGGCAATAATGAAACTTTTTTTTTTTTCCCTGAAAAGATTAGGTGCTCACGAAAATCCACATTTTCATATTCAGTTCTACATTATTGCGATAATGCATTAAATCAAAGAAAGGTTTGAAACTTAAATACAATAAAACTTTTTTATTTCTCTTACCCTACTTTCGTTTGTGTTTTTCACAAAACTTTTTAAACTATTACCATGAAAGCTTACATGTACCATACATTCAACATCATTTCTAGCTACAAATAAAATTACAAATTAATTAATTAAATTATTAAATATCACTTAATACATTCGATTATGGCATTTCAGTAGCACCTAAATCGATTAATCGTTTCTTTACCTTTAATCTTTCCTTTTCACTAATGTTTGTTTGGCAACCTGTTTATTTCTACTATCTAAGTATGTATTGTTTAACATGTGGATTTCTTAAAAATACTTATTCCTTGTATCAATTTGGTATTTTCATCTATCTTTTGTTTGCTGAGTGTTACAAAGGTATTAAGTTATTCAAATTATATATACGAGGTGTGGCAGAAAAGTAATGAGACTGATTTTTTATTTAACAAAGTTTTTATTTCTTTCAAACATCAATGTTATCCCCTTCAAAGTAGTTCCCTTGGGCAGCTACACGCCGATGGAGACGTTGTTCCCACTATTCGTAGCAACGCTGGAAGTCTTCAACCGTTATGGTCTTCAGCATGTCCGTTACAGTATTTTGGATGATTTCTAAAGTCCCAAAATGATGGCATTTGAGGACATTTTTCAGTTTAGGAAAAAGGAAGAAGTCACAGGGACTGAGGTCAGGGAAATAAGGGGGATGGGGAACCACAGGAATGCCTTTTGAGGTCAAAAATTCTGTTATGGAGAGGGCAGTGTGACATGAGGCGTCTTGATTGAGCAACCATTTCTCTGCAATGTCTGGTCGCACGTGAATGACCCTTTTTCTGAGCCTTTCAAGGACGGCTTTATAAAAAAAACTGTTAACAGTTTGTTAAACGGCGGCCTGATCTCACAAGAGTTTTCACACGTTCGATGTTTTCGTCGGTTTTCGAAATTGAAGGCCTCTCTGAACGTTGTTCATCTTCAACATTTTCTCTGCCTTCCAAAAATGCTTTGTGTCAGCGAAAAACTTGAGCTCGGGATAAAGAATGTTCCCCATAGGCCTGTTTTAACTTTTCAAACGTCACACCTGCCGATTCTCCAAGCTTAACACAAAATTTAATGGCACAACGTTGCTCCAAATTCCGCTGTTCCATTTTGCGTGACGCACAACGAAAACACAACTTCACTAATCGCAGTCTCAAAAATCACATAGTTAGCGGACGGACTAGAAACTCGAACTGAGTTATGGGAAGGTTCTGATCTTAGAGGAGAGATACTGATAGAGAGCGCATGCAGGGAAAAGTGGGGTTGAAAAGTTTTTGTCATCATTGAATGATTTTCACCTTAGTCTCGTGACAGGGAGGCAACCACATTTGGCTACAGCTCGCTGTTAGAAATCTTTTACTTTGTCGAAATTACAGAACATTTTTCTCCATTATCTTACCTGCTACAAATATAATTTTGCTAGGTTCACTTGAATAGTTCGAAATATTAGTTATAAATAATTTTTAAATGTTAATTCGAGCCGTCATTAAACGTGAAAATGACTATCTGATTTTTATAACAAATGTAAATGGGAACAATTCTCTGGAAATTTAAATACAGTTAGTACTGCATCCTTTTTTAACCAAGTGCTTCCAAATCTATTTTTATGAAAATTATCTGGCAAGAAATTTTGTGAACATAAACGGGAATGGTCAATGGCTTTAAAACCTTTTCTCTTAAAATCTTACCTTCCTGTAATTTCCATCTGTTTTTATCTTTAGGAAAGCTAAATGAAAATAACATACAAGGTACATTGTACATTGAGTACATTTATGAAGGTTTAAAATATATATATTAAAAAATAATAATAATGTGGTTTAAGGGCCATTAATTTTTGAATTATTTAAAATATTCTTTGTTACGCTTAAATCCTAAGAAATGTATTGTTGCATTTTGAATAGTATACCCTTCTTTGAATGAAAAAATGTTTACTTTATTATCATTAGGACAAAAGGTAGAGGATAATTTATTTCAGACATCAACAATGCCTTGTAATCGTTTTGCAGTAGACAACCAAAAAAAAAAAAAAAAAAAAAAAAAAAAAAAAAAAACAGTAAATAAATAAATGTATATCAGAGGGAAAATAATTTAAAAGGTCGAATTTAAATACACCATGAGAAATAATTATAATGAAATAAATAAATGCATGAACAAGATATTACACACGTTTCCGATGCATTTTTTCTTAATTTTCTTATAAAAGCTGAGATATAGCCTTTCTGCACAAGGGAAAAAAGCTGCATCATACCAGCGCCACCTGTCGACCAATATGTATTCAAATTGAATTGACATAATTTCTGTAATGATCCTCTCGCATACCAAGTTTCGTGTAATTTTACGGAACAGAAGCTGAGACACAGCATTCCCGTAAATTAGAGAAATCACTGTACAGCAGTGCCACTTATTGGGCGATTTTCACATGAAGTTGATAGGTACTAAATTCAAGATTGAAAAAAAAAAAAAAAAAAAAAAAGTAAATTAGTGCATTAGTTCTTGATATAGAGAAGCCACAAATTTTTGGTCTCTCTCTCCCCCACACACAGAAGAGACAGGAGACAGGTGGATATTTTCTAAAAATGCTCCAAACGTGTACAGATCACCTCAAAACTGTAAATTCATTGAAAACCGGAAGACGAAATTTTTTATAAATCTTATCATTTCAAATCCTTTGAATAAAGAAGAAGAAGAAATTAATCATAAATAAATAAATACACTATATTCTACAGAGCTTAGAAAAGCAAAGTAAAGAAATTATAAATTATAATATTTATAAATTATAATAATAAAAAATTTTTTAAATAAAAATTCTTATATGAAACAATTTGTTAATTTTATATGGGATTAAATTTTGCCTAGTAAGAAATAAAGAGACAAATTTTATTCTCTCAATCTAACATTATAAATGCAGACAGATCGTCAATACGCAAAAATCTCTAAATTCATAATAAAGTACATATGGGGAAAAAAAATAATTCTAATTTGTAAATAAAAAATAAAATATATTTCTTTATGCTTTTTGCAAACAATACAATCATTTATTTTTCGAACACCGCAAAATGACGTAAAACACAAAAATACAATCATGCATCAAACTTATTAGACATTTCAATATTTCGCCAAATCGCGCCAAATCTGGATTGAAAGATGTAAGTGAAATTTCTTTCATTATTTCTCAATTTTTAAGAAAATAATAAGTAAAAATCATGAAAAACGAAAAAGTCAAACATATAACTACTCAAAAACATTAATATAATAAATTATTTTTCCATAAATTTTCAAAAAACTGTATATAAAACACATGATTATGTGAATAATTTGGATTTCCTTCATTAAAAAGTCTATTTGTTTTAATATTATGATTTTATATGAATACTTTTTAGAAGTATATATATGACTGTGAAAGGTTATAGGTTCTCCATTGAGAAATTTTTCTCTAGAACCAAATGCAACGAAGTATTTCACCATTTCTTCGGTAGCATAGCAGAGATCCCCATTCAAATACATGTAAAAAACTCCCCTGTCCGAATACGGTGTCCCCCAGTCACGTGGTTTCGATGTTGGCAAAAGATTTCGTTCGGGGATGCTCTCTCTAGGGTTATCTCTCCTCTAAGGTTCTGATACACAAGCTCTCTCAAGGACAACAGAGCAGGGTTGCCAGATCGCTTGCAGTATCGTCAGTCTCATTAATTTTCTGCCAGACCTCGTATATATATTGAGAATATATATATATATATATTTAGAGAATGTTTGGATAAATTTTATTTACGTATTTATTTTATATTTTACTTTATTTATTTTTGCGTAATTTTTATGATGAATTATTTTTATCTGTATATTTTTTATTTATTTATTGTTTAGTTTTCATTTTTCCTTAATTTTCACAAAAATGTTATTATCATTATAACAATACAATATCAGTTGTGATATTTAAAAAATATATATATATTATTATTAAAGATCTAGCATTTTACTCTTAATATACACTAGAAAGTTTTTGCAAAAATTAACAGGTAAGGAAAGAGGTAAACTTAACAAGAATGGGAAAACATATTAAAAATATATTGTAATTTGCGTAATTCTATTAATTTGCATTATTTTATTAATTTACATTCTATTAATTTAAATTTTTCTTTGATAATATATATATAAAAGTTTGAAATAAATACAGTGGAACCTCGTTAACGTGAATACTGTTAACGTGAATTACTTTTAACATGAATTGTTTTCACAGTCCCATCAAAATGAAGATTAGTTTAGTTATATGAAGATTAGTTACTGATAACATGAACTACTGATAACATAAACATATTTTTTATCCCCTTTGAGATTCACGTTAACGAGGTTCGACTGTATATACTTAATAAACTGGAGAAAATAATTGTTTTTGCTTTTCCTTTATTTAATTTTAATTTCCCATCATACTATAGCTATGATAAATTTAGGTAACCAAGAAAAATTTCTACGTTTTTTTTTTTTTTTTTTTTTTTTTTTGTGTGTGTGTGTGTGTGTGTGTTTACATATTTTCAGGTGTGAGGAATCCGAAAAGTCACAAAATCGGTATGGTTTCTGTCGGAAGATGTTAGTGGGTTAATGGGTTCGTTTGTTAGTCTATGTACATGATATCCCAAGAAAAAAAATGTCGCAGAGAGGTCAAACCAATTTTAAAATAGGACTTATGTTACTGACAAAAACTTTATTTGTTTTGTACATTCTACTATAAAAACTTCGTAAATTATTAGAAATCTACGATTTTCTTAACACGGTAGAACACGAGGAAAATTCACGTAAACGTGTATTATGAGGATAATTTTCATTGTAAAGATATTGGACTAGCTTAAAAATATCATTCATGAGCATCATTAACTATAAACATTTGACTTTGAAAACTTCGTAAGTTATTCCAAATTTGCGTTTTCTCAACATGGTAAAATCATAGTTATCGTAATAAGACATGGATTGATCAGCGAGAGGGAAAAAGTGATACCTTTTTTTTTTCGGGAAAAGTCACTCTAATGGCTGCCTTTCCCCAAGTAAATCACGCACAGGAATACAGACATATAATTTAGTAAATAAAATTTATGAATAACTTATTTACTAAAGGTGAACGAAAAACTCCAGATACAGTTTCAAATTCATTTTTCTTTTTATTCTTTTTTTCAGTACTCTCTAATGGCTGATTTTAGAACTTTTTTTCGGCATCAAAATTTTTTGCTCGATAACATGGGGATGATAGATCTATATATATTACTATATCTATGGGTAAAATAGAGCAATATTTCACATATGCAGGGTGATTATAATTAAAGTTACGATTTCAAAATGCTATAATTTTAAAACTACCCATCAGAGCGAATTGATATTTTAGCAGAGCAGTCGTGAGGCAATGAAATTTTGTTTGGCAAGAGGAAAAAAAAAATAGTTCCAAAATGTGCCGTTAATTATCCATAAAGTATTTGTTTCAGGAAGCTTCTCTTTTTCTCTTTTTGCTATGACTGTTTCCGCTGTAAACAAGTATTCTTGTCTTTTTGCTAAACAAATTGTTGTAAGCCCTTGAAGTCTATTGTTTCCTGCTATTCCATTGTGTTGCTAATAACATTCCTGTGTTTAATGAGTCCATTTAAGCGTTTCCCCTGATAGGAACATGTTGGAACTACTTTTTCCCTCCCCCAAACAAAATTTCATTGCCTCACGATTGCTGTGGTAAAATATCAAAGCGCCCTGATGGGTAGTTTTAAAATTATAGCGTTTTGAAATCGTAAATTTAATTATAATCACCCTGTACTTGCAAACTTGCATTATGGAGACTGTTGCATTGGGAATACTATGGAGTTCCATGAGAACTGAAATATGAAACTGACCCTAGTAAAATTAGTCAGCAAATTGGAATAAGATAAATGTATGGAAATAGAGTTAATGTAGCCTAATGAATGGGGCATATCATTTCGTGACCGTACCAAGATATCGGCCAAAATCATTTCACTTAAAACGAATGCAGTATGCCTTATAGTAGAAATTTATGAGAACAAGTATATTATGGGAAACTGAACAGAGTCCAACTAATTTACTGAAATAGTAATTAATGTCAAAAGATTTAAAATAATTACTCCAAAAAATTATAAAACAGAATAGGGTTTAAAAACTTTCTGTATATAATTGCTTATTATATACTCTTCAGATTCTGCTTAGCATTTCTGTCGTTTTTATTTCTTCATCACTCACAAACTCGAAAGGCATTGTTATAAGTACAGCATTACATCCATTCATGTTTATTAACATATATCAATTCTATTTGTTAATTCAAAAATCGCATTTATTAACTAGTTGTTCTCATTGCAGATATCCTTTCTTTTTCAGAAATATTCAAAATTTTCAAGTGCATTCTAATTAAGCTATTTCATTCATCTGATAATCCAATGCTCCTTACCAGACAAACTCTAGTTATATTAACAAAGCCTCTCATTAAATTATAATGACCGCATTACGATGTCTATTATCCTCATTATAATATCATTACTAACGTATTTCTAACCCTTAGAAATCAGGAGTATCTTAAATCTTAACTTTATCATCATGTTCCGTACTTAGTAAAAGACTTATGAGCTTATCACATTGAGTGAATGGCAAGTCTTATATTGATTCGGAAATTCAATTGAACGATTTTGTTTGGTTTTTAAAGGTTAAGGGTTATAAATGTATTTTTTAACGATGCTCTTTTGGATTTTAAAGTTCGAATTTAATTAGATGCAATACATAAATAATAATTTATGTTCTTCGTAAAATCTCTGAAATTAGTAAAAAGATTGTCTAAAGTAAAATATGCTAACAAAAATTTTGAAAGCATCTAAAAAGATTGAAAAGAACCATCCAAAGCTATCTCTGGTTTGAGTAAGCATGAAATATCACGTTTTATTAAATTTTAAACTGTTTGAAAAAGAGAGAAACGAAAGAAAGAAAAAAAAAGAAAGAAGATTATCAATTTGACTGCATGCATATTACCCATACATACCTATGCATTAATATTGATTTCAAGAAATCCACCAGACACTTTGTTAAGCCAATAGTCCCGTGTAAATTTTATTAAAGAGTAGATGCAGAATTTATTTTTTATTGTTCTGCATATTACACTTAAAATACAATAAAATCTCTTAGATTATCGCACAATTTCTATGTCATGCCAATTTAAACAGTAATATTTTCTTTCTAATAATGTTGTACAATATTATTGTGAAAAAAATGTTAATAATAATAATAATAATCTAATATATTGTGCTCAATAATATTATTTTGTACCCTCATAACAAATTCTTTACTGTCTAAAACCAACATTAATTATTAATTTTAATTTTCTATAATTTAGAATACAAAATAACTAGTCTGGCTAAATTTAACTTAAACCTAATAAGAGTCCCGAGCAAAACGTAACATTAGTTTATACAATTAAAAATAATTAAAAGAAATTATTTTCATTTACTTTAATATATTTGTTAAATTTTAATTATGTTAAATTTTAAATTGTATTTTGCAATAGCATTACTAACAAAATATAAGACCTTTTGTACCTTTAAGATATGTTTAAATTAAAAATAAATCACTCTTTTTTTTTTTTTTTTTAAATAGACAAATAATAGATTATACATCAAAGAATAATCACTTAATTTTTATATAAATTAATGCATCAACGTCAAATTGTATTGCCTTACTTGAACGTAATTTTTATTATTTTTAACTTCAGTAATAAGATATATGGCTACCTCCAATCATTCTCTTCATGTATTTGAAAAGCATTTGATGCCATGAGTTATTGCTTTTTTGCATGATAGAAACAATTAAGTCAAATTTTATTGCCTTACGTTTTTTTTTTTTTTTTTTTTTTTTTTTTCATGAAACTAATAAATTTTCTCCAACAGCAGGTAACTTTTACATAAAAAATCGCTGTAATTCCCGAACTAATTCGCAAAATTTCGGGAAATTTTGCGTTTAATTAGATCTTATAATAAAAACAATGTTGGTTAAATTTTGCTGAATATCCAAAAATAAATGATATAGAAAATACACATACATTTTCTATATCATGTGTATTTACAATTGTGGTTTTAATTTCTATGGCTCAAGAGATACATTTTCTTTCGGCACTTCTGACAACAGCAGGTTCAAAAGAAACTATTAAGTATCTATCCTTTGTTTTCAATAATTTCTGAACGTATTACCCTTTTTTGAAACTGATCCTTGTAAAGCTGGGTCTGGACGCTATTGGCCAAAAATATTGCAAGATTGAAAATTCTGACATACTGTTTTGAAGGAACCTAAAATACATATATATATATATATATATATACAAATATAATATTTTTTGAAATGAAACAGATTTATAAACTTTAAAACTTCTTCGCATACTATAAAATAAATAGAAGCACTACCGGATTCGAAAGAACTTGGCCTTTCTTATTCTGATGCAAAAAACACGTGCTACTACTTTGAACTTGGACGCAAATGCAAGACTGGTTGTTCTTGTTTTCAAGGTAGAATGTGTTTTTTGCATCTGAATAAGAAAGGACACGTCACTTTCGAAACCGGTAGTGCTTCTATTTATTTTATGGTGCGTGAAGAAGTTTTAAAGTTAAAATATTTATTGTATACGAGTTTTTTTTTTTTTTTTTTTTTTTTTTTTTTTTTTTTAATCATAGTAAATTGATTTTTTTAATGTCAATATGTTAAAGAAGTAAAGACAAGATTTGAGTAAGTTATTGAACAAGAATAATTATTTATTTTTAAGGAAAACCGCATACAAAAAATTTGCAAGTTATCAGAAATCAGCATTACAGTTTGGTCTCCCAGAATAAAATGAAATAAACAGACAACTCTGAGTTTACCTAAGTTCTTCTGAGCACAAAGATAACATTCACACAACATTCATTCTTCTGAGCACGGAGACACATTTCACATTCAGTTTATGAAAAAGAAAAAATGTATATCGGTCGCACATGCGCAATTAACACACTTTTCATAAAAATGCTCATATCTTATGAGATATTTAATATATATTTGTATTTCGAATGCTGTACATTATTTCAAAAAAGTTTTTTTTTTTTTTTTTTATCTGAAAGTGGCAATAATTTTCTTTGAAAACTCTGCAGATTATAAATGAAATCAAGATGATATTTTTTTTTTCAAGCTTTTATATAAATGATTGTATATTTTTTATTTACCATGCTATTGTTGCACAAATGGATTAAAAAATTGTACAGGATCTATATTAGCCTATCCTACAGCTATCGATCATTTGCTCTCTTAAAGATACAGGATGATCATAAACGTTATTGACTTTACTCAGTTTGTTGCCTCGCCCCTAATTATCGCCGTAACCTAATTTTCACTGAAAAACATAAGGATATGTTCTTTACATATCCAGTCTTTGAGAATATTTCATAAAAAACTAAATTTCTAAACTAAAAAAAGAAAAAGAAACTGATCGTTTGTACTCTCTTAAGATGAAAGAATGAAAATAACTCAACTTAAGTAAATTTTCACTCATTTGCCTAGAAGAAACGCGCCCTCTCATCTTGAGTTAAATTCAATAAATTGAATGAGTTAACATAATGCACTCAAACTTGAGTTATTTATTGTATTTGAGTAATTTATTTATTTTATTAATGATTTTAATACAAATGATTTTAATAAACTGGATCACTTTATAATGGCGTTGATCATTGCACATGAGTGCTACTGAAGAAATACGTTGCAGCGAGAGCGATGTTGCCACTTGCAAGTGGTTGAATGAGCAGAAATAACTCAAGTATCGATAAATATCGATAACTCAAATTCCCTTAGACACAAAGCTACTAATTAGCTCAAAGAATTCCATTTTAAAGTCAAGTCGATTTAAAAAAAAAAATTAATTAACTCCAATTTGACATGGTGCATTAACTCATTTTTTTAAGAGGATAAATCTTTCGATACTTTTAACCATCATTGTATGTATGGATAAAACAGTTTTACAAACTAGGACAGAAAGTACCTAATTTAGATTTGGAAACATTTGTGACGATCGTGTTTTCAGCTGCATTCGTTACCTGTCAAATAACGACTACTAATTCATTTTATCTTTGCTTTCATGTAGTTTTAAGAACTTTGAAAAATAGCAAATTATTTTTAGGCTTCTGCTTTTTTCCAGTCTAGTGTAGAAAAAAAAAAGGTGGCATATTCGTGATGAGAGAGATACAAACCGGGGGTATTAAGCCTTTGAGACCCTCGTGTAATGCATCTGTGCTTTTCACTTACACGGCTGCGCTCTCTAAGCTCTCTAAATCTACGGCTTCTTTTAGATATTTGAGTTTTCTGTCATCTGGCTGCACCGGTGTTTGACAATCAATAAGTAATAATGACGTCACTTCATTGTTAAAACAGTTTTGTCACGTTTGTTACGTCCATAAACGTAAGAGAAGCCTTGTGACGCTGATGAAAAACCGTGAGTGTATTAGCGCTTAAAAAATAAAGTAGCGTGAATACATATAAAACTCATTAATTCTTTGATAAGCGTGAAACATACTTTAATAGACAATCATCTGACGCCTTTTTTTTTTTCTTTTCTTTTTCTGTATTGCAGTTTTAAACATTACCTTAATTATACTTCGCTTTTAAAAGCGTACAATACCTACTGTCGCTGATAAGTAACCGAAGCTCATGTTTTTCCATAATGAAAATTGTTTAAAGAATTACTCATTACCTGATATATATATATATATATATATAAATTCAATTTCCGCATTCAGAAAAATTCACAACCGTTAAATTTGTACTCGTTTTCTAAAATTTGATTTTTTTTTTTTTTAACACGTTCAGCACCATGTCAGCCATCGGTGGCTGATACTGAACTTTCCGTTTAGGCCACGTCAGCCACCGGTGGCTGACAGTGTGAAATATGATATAAAACTAAAAAAATGGACATAGTTTTAAATAATTACTGACAATTTATTTAAAATTTATTTAATTTTTATTTATTATAGGATTATATCATTAAGGCATTTTAAATGATTTTATTGAAGCACGATAAACATAACAGGCTTCTAAGTAGCGCGCGTGGCCTGAATCGGATTTCCTTACGAATTCGCGTGGCGCTCAGCGTGTTAATATTTTAATTTAGAGTTTAAAAATGCGAAAAATTAACTGATTAAATTTTTCTTATTTTTTAGCTGCAAAATGAAATTAAAAAAAAAAAAAAAAAAAATGAAATACGAGTGTAAATTTTTTGAAATTTTCCGAGTTTTCCGAATAGGAAAACGAAAAAAAAAAAAGTCATGTAATGACTAATTTTATAAACAAATTTCCCCATAGAATAGCAGGGGCTTTGTCTGTCGGCGAGAAGAGGCATTGCTACTCTTAACATGATTACAGCGTTATAAATGAAAAATAGTGAGATTCAATTTATTTAATTGAAATTCATAACAATGGATCATAAATACTCATTCACTGAGAAAAAAAAAAATATACTGCCTTCATCTAGAACGAATAAGTGGTCATTTTCTGAATACCTAAACTAGAAATATAGATTCCCGAGCTATGCGTGTAAGGCACGCCAATATGCTGAATAGACGAAATAATCGATAATTTCTAGTCTATACATTTCTAAATGGTGGAACAATATTCTAAATTATTATGAATCCTTTGTATTGCGAGAAATCTCTCTTGATTTTCTAGAATTGGGTCATAAACCAAGATTGCAGTTGCTAAAACTCGCCTTTCGTATTCACATTTATTTGCAGAGATTTTTAAATAAGTTTGACCTGGATAATATAGGCAAATGCTCTAAAATTCTAATAGGGGTTTCTAGAACTCGGTTTCAAAAAGGACTAGAATTTATAAGGATGACATAGAACTATTTTTACTAGAGTCACAATTTAGATTCTAGATGTCAGTTACAGAATTTTTTTTTTCTGTGCTTAGGACTCTTTATTATTATTATTATTATTATTATTTTAATTTCCGATAGAATTGCAAAGATTTAGTCTCTTTTTAACACGCTTTTATTAGTTTCACCTGTATGTATGTTTGTATGCATGTTTGTATGTTTGTAACCGCTCTGGGAGCAAACAAAAAATCTATATTGTAAAAAAAGACTTTCCCTACGTGAACGCCGTGGCTGTGAGATAAAGCTCCGCGCTACGAATCTAAAGGTCTAGTGTTCGAGCCCAGTCAGGGGAGATTTTTTAAAAATGGTTTTTGTTTAATTCTAAATTATTTTAATTAAAGATTTAAATGTATGTAAATATTATGGTGTGTCACTCACACGATTTTCTCTTACCCTGCATTTTAATACTAAGATAGATATTTTGTGCTTTTTAGTTCACATTTCTATAAAAGCGTGTTCTTTAATTTTTTAAAACTATAATATTATTTAAGCATAATCTTTCCTTTTTTCCCCTTTTTAACCAGATTCTTTCATTACTCTTCCTAAAGTTTCATTATTGAATTTAAAATCTGCCTTAATTTGCGTAACGAATTTCAAAAATATTTTCCTTTACTGAAAAAAAGATGCATTATTAAATAAATCTCTTTTCTTCCAACCAAAGCATTGTTCAGTACGTGATCCTCCTTTCAAATTACGTAAAGCTTATTAGAATGCATGTCGAAATAAATAGGCTTCTAAATACACGGTGTTGAAAGTTGTAAATTAAATAATTTCTTTCACATGGGAAGCAACTGTACTCCTAATTTATTTATGTCAGTAATGGTGTAAAATTGTTTATTCTCTTTGATAATGTATTGAATATTGTGTATTTAATAAAAAAATATTTGATTTGTTTTGTTTCTAATGGAACATTTTTTTTTTCTTCTTCTTCGTCTTCACCCCCTCTCTCCCTCTCTCTCTCTTTTTTTTTTTTTTTTTTTTTTTTTGTGTGTGTGTGTATGTGTGTGGGGGGGGGGGTTGGGTTGAAAGGGCAAAAAATTTAATAGTTTATAACATTTCATTTTTAATAATTTCTGTAATAATTAAATGAAAGTTTTCAAATATATTTCTTAAAAACAAAACAATATTCAGTTTAATTCTTACATGATCTTATTTCTTAATGATTTTTTTTTTCTTACTTATTATTAAATCTATTGATACTATCTCTAGCCTTCTTCTGAAGTAAGCATTTTAATAATTAATTTCAAAATAATTATTGACTTAAGCCTCAAATAATAGTTAGAATTCAGTAAACATTTTCAAATTAAACAACTATAGCGTTTTATTCTGTAACGTGATACTTTTTACTTTCCGAACTTACATATGTAAGGAAAGTATTGTAATCATGTCAAAAACTCAAATTTGAGATTTTGGTGTATTTATAGTTTTGAGGTCCCTTGAGTTTATTGTTGCTATTTTTTCGGTGATGTATGTATATGTGTGTGTATGTATATGTACATGTGTGTGAAGGAACACGATAGCGTGTACACGCTTCGTTCAAAAAAACTGAAAGTTGGTACGTATGTTATAGGTCACCATTATAGCATGAACCCGATTGATTTTGATGAATCTAGCACTTACACCTTTTTTACAGGGACACAAGTTGAAATTCTATGTCATTATGGCCTATGGTCTCAAAACCTTCAAAGTGCGATAGCTTCTAAATACATTACTGTATTAAGCTGAAAATTTATATACATGTTATAGGTCACGTTGCAAGAACTGTGTTACATTTTGGTGAATCTAGCTCTTATAGTTTTTTTACAGGGTCCCCCTCAAAAAAATTCTTTATTGTTATGGCCTGAAGCTCTAATTATTTAATGTGAAGTAGCGTCTAAAAGACTTATTCGAATGAACTGATTTTTTTTTTTTTTTTTTTTCCCATATTCTAAGTCACCTTCACACGAACTGTATAGATTTTGGTGAATCTAGCACTTATAGTTTTGTAACAGGGACATAAAGAAAAATTCTTTATCATGATGGCTTATGGGCTCAAATTATTTAAAATACGACAGCATGTAAACGCCTTATTCGATTGAGCTGAAAATTTACATACACGTTATAGGCTACCGTCACACGAACGGTAAAATTTGTTGTGAATTAGCATTTATAGATTTTTAAAGCTAGGATATATATGATAATAGATATATGATACTATCATATATCCCTGTATATATATGATATCCCTGTATATATATGATAATGTATGACATACAGGTGAACATACAGGGTGATTCCGAGGTCATGTGGAACACTTGGAGAGGAGGTAGAAAACATCACAAGGATTCAGAATTGTATAGGAATCCATGTCCCCAAACGTCATTTTAACCCTTTAAGAACCAGATGATTTTGCATGGATATGGGCGTGGCTCTTCAATGTTGCATTTTTTAAAGAGTTTTTACATGCTAATTTTTACACAAATAAATAAATTATGTTTTTATCGATGTATTTTATCGAAGTGATTGTAATAATATGAACATTGCGTATGATTTGCGAAATAATGAAGAATGCAAAATTTTTAAATTTACACAGTAGGCGGAGTTAGTAGTACACAGCAGTCCAAAAGATCCAGTTTTGAAAGGGTTAAAATGACGTTTGGGGAAATGGGTTCCTATACAATTCTAGTTAGGTATTATGCATTCATATTTTTAGATATTTCTTCTAACTTTAAATCTTATTTGAAGCTTATTAATTCTAAAGTTGGGAGAATTGTAATAAATTTCAAAAATAATTATAAAATTAAGAATAAAGAAATATTTATTTTTATATTGGATAAAATTATAAATAAGAAAGCTTAGCCGCAGATTAATAATAAGCAGGTGTCGTGCCTTTAGCGACCGTGCCCTTAGCGGAACGTGCCCTTAGCGGAATGGGGTAAAAGGAAAGAAAGTGGAATAGAAGAAGCCGTGCCCTTAGCGGAAATAAGAAGGTGTGCGTGTGGGAGATCGAAATATGTTACTCAAATGCACAAAAGAATGCTTTCTATATAATGTAGTATGATTACCATTAGATTTACAGAGTCAAATAAAAATATTCAGTTGACACTGAGGGTTATTACTGGAAATTTGCTGAATTGCATTTTCGTTTACATTAAGGGTTTATTCTACCATTTTTTAAAATGTGAATATGATTTGAATTAGAGTAGAGTGTTTGTCTACCTTACTGTCCGTTTCTCCGCCTCCAGCGTCCGTAAATATTTTATGAATTTTTTATTTTTACTTTCTTCTATATTCAATAGAAGAAAGTATTGGATTCGTAAAAATTTTCGACTTCCGGTTTTCGACAGATTTATACGTTTTGAGAGGTCTAGAACACCATTTGACTACTTTTAGAAAATGTCTGTCTGTCCGTCTGTTTGTCTCTCTCTGTGTGTGTGTGTGTGTGCGACAAAAATTTTGTGGCAACTGTATCTCCGTAACCACTGCTCAGAATTACATATAAATTTACATGTAGATGCACCTTGAGCTAAATTAGTGCCTACCAACTTTTGGTGCCAACCGCTCAACAGGTGGCACTGCCATATTGCGGTTTCCAGAATTTAAGGGAAAGCTATATCTCAGGTTCTATTGCGTATAATCAATCAAAACTTGATATAAGAGAAGGCCATTATGAGACATCCAATTTGAATGCTTATGGACCGACAGGTGGCGCTGCTATACAGCGATTTCTGCAATTTAAGGGAAAGCTATATCTCAGGAACTACTGCACAGAATTGAATATAAATTTATATGTTGATGCACCTTAACCTAAATGAGTGTCTGTCAACTTTTGGTGCCAACTGCTCCACAGATGGCGCTGCTATACAGTGATTTCTACAATTTAAGAGAAGGCTATATCTCAGGTTTTATTGCGTGACAAACAAAACGTGATTATATGTGAAGGTCATTATGAGACATTATGCTGATTGAATTTGGAGGCTTATTGGCCAATAGGTGGCGCTGCTATACTGCAAATTTCTTCGATAACGAGAAAGCTATATCTCAACTTCTATAGCATATAACTGTACCAAACTTGATATGTGAGATAACTACTATAAAAATGCATTTTTTAAGATGTCATTTATAGCTAATAAAACTGTCTTTCTTTGGATATTTAGTGTTAGTTTGTCTAAGATGAAAATTAACTATTTGCACTTCGTGAATTTATATAGGAAAATAAAGTCTTGTGGTGGCCACAACATACTAGTTCTTATTTTATTTTATTAATGATATGTGTTACTCAAATTCTTGATTAAATTTCCATACTTAAAATGGCTCTAATAGAACCTATGCCACTGGTTTGTGTACATGATGGACATCCAAAAAATGCCAATGCATTGCGCTTTAGGGAAGACATTTTTATAAATCACATTTAAATAACATTATCAAAAAATCATAAAAAAAAATTCGCATTTATTGTTTATATGCTAAGAAAATGTTTTGTATAAACTATAATGCTTAACCTCCAGATTTACAGGGCTAAGAAAAAAGTTTCGAAATATTAAGGGATGCAAATAGGAAATTAAGAGCAGCATTTCTGCTTGTGTTAAGCCTTTTTAACACTTTCCAACAATGTTTCAGAGTGATTATGAATTCAATTAGTCTTTATGTCTGTCGTTTTGTCTGTCCATTGTGTGATAATACAGAGAAAGAACATAAAATGTTATACGATACAACGAGTACGTACAGTTGGAAACTGTTGATAACCAATGTGTACCTCCTGATTTTTAGTTTTAGTTTTAAAAGGTGTAATGCTTAATATATTTCCAAAAACTTATGCATACCTATTTTTGCGACAGGTTACTTCTGAAGCAAAATATAGCCAGTGCTAAATGTGGATAAAGTGTGGCGGAAAATTGAGAGTTATTTTTTTATTTATTAATTTTTTTTTTTTTTTTAAATAATTTATTATACATTTCCGCTAAAGGCACGTATGCTAAAAGCACGTCACCGAGGGGGAATAACATTTCCGCTAAGGACACGGGTTTATAGATTTCCGCTAAGGGCACGGTCGCTAAGGGCACGGCCCCAATAATAATACAAAAAAAAAAAAATCATATAAACCATATTTTAGCTCCTGATGTTTTTGTAAAATTTATGAAAATGTATGCAAAACATATGTACCTTTAAATATAAGTTATTATAATTAAATATTTTTTATAGATTTAATGTTAATTATTCTGATTTTTCAAAATTAATTCTTTTGTTTTAACCCCTTAATGCGCGCTGTCCTCGCTGCGAGACACAAAACTTAAGATCCAGTTGCAAAAATTCATCCCGGAAAATTTTTAGCAAAAAATTGCGTTTCTAACATATCAGAAAAGGCCGGTTTTTTAAACCTTAAAATTAAAAATTTCTTTTAGTTTAATTTAGTTCATGAATCCCGGTGGCAGTATAATTTAAACGATCCGAATTGTCTTGCGGCGCAAAGGGTTAAAAATGTGCTTAATAGTCATAATTTAATTAAAGTTTTAAGGAGAGTTTCTGCAATCCTTAATGTATACTTCGAATTATTATATAATCTTTATAACCTTATCTACCTAATGAGAGGTTTTTTTTTTTTTTTTTTTTTTTATGAGAATAATTTTGCTAGGCATATTATTCTGCCATAAATTTCTTAAATGGTCCATAATAATGTCCCCTAGTTCCTAATTAATTTTGATTGTAATGTTAGTGCTATCAAAATTGAAATTTTTATGAATATAATTTTTCAGCAAGTTCCATAGTGCATAACTTATCTTTAAGGCCAAATTTATGAAACCATGTTTTATCATTTGTAAATATTAATGAAAAAATTACCACAACATTTATACATTTGCATTTTCACATATATATATATATATATATATATATATCAACACAGTTTAAAACCTTTTAGCGCAGCTATAACGTATCTTTCTTTGCCCAGAAGCCTCCTCATAAAGTAACAGTACCAAGCAATGTTGTGAGGAGAAAATTTAAATTAATTTGAATTTTATATAAGGATTTTATTTAAAGGAAAATGTAGGAAATATTTCAAATGCTCAAGGAGTTAATGTAATTTTTAGGCATAGAGAAAATTCTTATAGACACATTAAAATCAGTAATTCAAGTCTAATTTACACAAGTAAATAATAATAATAATAATAATAATAATAACGGTAATATTAATAATACATTAAGAAATCTTCTTGAAGGCAATGGGCCTAATTTTTTTTTTCAAACTAAAACTTTGTAAATCTCAACTTAAAAAAAAAAAATAATAATAATAATAATTAATTAAAAATTAACTGCTATAAAATATATGTCTGTAATGAATATTTATCTGTATGTTTAATGCATAAAATATTATAGGATTACCATATTCTTACATCCGTATTTAAAAAAAATAATTAATTAAAATATAAATATAGATATAAATATAAATATAAATAAGTATTAAAAATGCCTTGCTTTTGTTTAACACGTTTCACAATGAGGATCTTTTTCATCGCAGTGAGAAATAATTTGATCCCACTTCAAATAATAAACGAGAAATGTTTTTATCTATTAATTGCATTTATTAATATACATATACACACACACACACACGTGATCAATTTAAGAATACCCGTTGGTTTTTCTTATTATCCTTAAATCTGACGGATGTGGCAACTATTCTAACACTGAAGTATAATTGTTTGAACCTTGTTTAAGTGTGGGAGACAATTTCTACACTGTTAAAAGTGGTTTCTTAAAAATGAGCTAGATTGTCTTAAAATAGCTCCGAAACAATATATACTGAAATTTGAAAACCCGTGTTCTCATTTTTGATCATATTGACATGTCAAACATGAGGATATTGGAATTCTTATTGGTCAATCCCCATTTTTGAGCATGTCAGGATACTCAAAAATGAGTACCGTTATTTCTGGTAGATAAGCCGCAGGTAAAATGTGTCATTTCTCCACCAGAAATTTTTTTTAATAGAGAAATCTATACTTTTTCGAAGGAAGAGCTCGTACAAATATAAATTTATTTATCAATTGAAATTTCTGGTGCAAAACTGGATTATATAACCTGCGGGGTATCTACCGGATATTACGGTACATGGGTTTTCAAATTTGAGTATATATTGTTTCGGAGCTATTTTGAGACAATTTAGCTCATTTTTAAGAAACTACTTTTTACAGTGTAACACTGTTAGAATGTTACAACTTTATTTGTGAGGTAAAACAAAAAAGGAGACGCACAATGTTACTTAATCCTGGGATAATTTAATTTTTGAAAAACATAAATTATTATTATTATTATTATTATTATTATTATTATTTTATTTATCATTCCTTACAGCAAATGTTGAAAATGTTTGCCACCATTTTGAAAGCAAAAATGAACACGCCGAACCAAGTTTTTTCGCACACTTTGTAGCATTCTTGGTGTTATTGACGAGATTTCTTCAGTTATGATTTGTTTTAATTCATCGACGTTTGCAGGACTTATGAGGAAAACCCTATCTTTGAGCAAATAAATAAATTCAAAAAATCCCTTCAAAAAATAAATAAATGAATAAATAAAATAAAATAAAAAATCTAACGGAGTAAGTTTAGATTTTTTATTTATTTATTTATTTATTTATTTATTTATTTTTTTTTTTTTTTTTTTTTTTTTTTTTGCGGGTTTATCTAAAAGATAAGGTTTTCCAGAAAAGTCCTGCAAAGATCGATGAATTAAAACAAATCATAACTGAAGAAATCTCGTCAATAACACCAACAATGCTGTGAAGTGTGTCAAAAAACTTGGTTCGACGTGTTCATGTTTGCATTCAAAATGGTGGCGAACATTTTCAACATTTTCTGAAAGGAATGATAATGTAAATATTTGAATTAAATTATGTTTTTTTTAAATAAAATTATCTCGGGATTTAGTAACATTATGTGTCTCCATTTCTGTTTTACCTCACAAATAAAGTTGTAACAGTCCAACAGTGTTGGAAATTGTCTCACACACTTAACAAAGGTTCAAACAACTATACTTCAGTGTTAGAATAGTTGCCACATCCGTCAGATTTTAGGGTAATAAGAAAAACCAACGGGTACTCTTTTAAAATGATCAACATGTATATCTATATTGGTTTCAACTTACAAATAATCAGTTGAATAAATTGTAATAGTTATTTCACAGTATGATATTTCTTGCAACTATTTTGTAAGCTTTCGTTTGTTCGTCAGGAATATGAACTCCTCTTACAATTTCTATGTCGAAAAATATCATTATTTGCATTGGAGACGTCGCTTTCCCAGTTAACAGGTTAATATAATTTTTTAATAGCTTTCAATGACGATATAACAATGTTTTCATTATATTTTACTTGTTTTCCATATATACATACATATGTATGTGTGCCAGAGTGTATGATGAGTGAGTACATTTTTTATTATTGTATTTTCATTTTAAAAATATCTTTTGATGTATTGATTTACTCTCTCTCGCTTTCCTTCTCCCACTCTTGCAATAATGATGAATTTTAGCAGCTGTAAAATTCTAGAAAAATAAATTTCATTACAAAAATTTTTAGCTTTTTTTTCTGTTTCCACGAATTAACAATCTCTTATTTAGTTTAGTTTATACTTCTTTGCACCGTTATATAATTTCTGAAATTTCACTGAACTTAAACTTTCACCACATAAAAGACTCTTAATGCATTTTATTTAAAATATAAATAATACTTTAGCTGTCATTCACGGAATTTGCAAAGTTAGTCTTTCGCAAACAAATTTTCTTTCATGAATGAATTTTTCCTTTGAAATCAATTTAGCGTAATATCTTTCCTTGCATGATTTGATAACGACTATTGTTTAACTTCATTAACGCGTACGAAAGGCTTCCTTCTTCATTTGATGAATTCTATAACCAATTTATTGAAAAATTGCATCTTTATTAAATAAACTTTAACTTCCATCAAATATGCTCTACTTCTCACGTGAAAGTTTTCCGAAAATTGAAATTTCCTTTCAATATGGAAAGCGCATCATTTGTATCTGCGCAGAACGTGCGATAGCAAATGAGGTGAGAGCAATTATATAATTTATAACATAAGATTATCTTTTCATAAGTAACTTATGCTGATAATATACTACTCTATATTTACTATTCAGGATAAGTGATGCTATTCATCATTTTTATTAACATAATATCCAATAGTATACCGACTTTAAATTTCAGTTTCCCTATTAATTATTTAGTGACATTATATTTTATTTTACCTGATATATCTAAAATTAACTAATATAGGTTAACTATGCTGAGTTTACCATAATATATTTGTTCTCATAAATATAAATTTATGAATTATATATATATACAGGGTTTGTAATTAAACTTCCCCTATAAACAGCATCCTGCAGCGCAAACAGGTGAACGGAATGCAACGAAATTTGGTATATAGACTATATACAAGATGCGCTCACGGAATTTCGGAAAAAAAAAAAAAAAAAAAAAAAAAAAATCCAAAATGTCCACCAGAGGGCGCCTTTTCCGTAAAAACATTAAATTTAACACAATAAACGACCAAAACGGGATACAGAAACAATATTAACATTTATTGACTAGTTTCTGATCACCTTGTCATCGAACCACATTAAGTAAAGGTAAGGAAAAAATAACAGTATGCTGTTTGAGAAAAAAAAAAAAAAAGTTCAGTTTCCAGAAACCAAGAACAGATTAGGACGAAATTGCACAAAAGGAGCAGTTGTTAATCGTGCCCAGGACGATGTAGAGAAAGGTGCTCCATGTGACCACCACTCTCATTCACCAGCAAAATTTCAAGTCGAGGGACAATCAGTGGCGGATCCAGAACTTGACTTTTTTTTTTTTTTGGGGGGGGGGGCTGAGATTTTTCAAAGTGTTATTCTAGACCAATAAAAAATTTACAATTGCAATATTCAATTGTGAATGTCAGTGGTTTTTTTTTCTTTTTCTTTTTCTTTTTTGGGGGGGGGCTTCAGCCCCCTAGCCCCCCCCACTTAAATCCGCCACTGGGGACAATGTGTTCCTTCACCAATAACGCACGTTCAACTAAAGATACCGTCATCATTACAGCCGGAAACACCAACATAAAACATGACAACGTCTGCAAACGTTTTATAACCTAACCTGTTTTGCATAAAACTTCCTCTTCTTCGCAAGCATGGAAATCTTGACATTTTTTTTCCTAGAACTGATAGCTTTTCCCGATTTTACATTTTATTGCTCATAATTCTGGTTCTGGATTGTTAATATTGTTTCTGCATTCCGTTTTGGTCTTTTATTGTGTTAAATTTAATGTTTTTCCGGAAAAGGTGCCCTCTGGTGGTCATTTTGGAACTTTTTTTTTTTCGAAATTCCGTGTGCGCATCTCGTGCATAGTCTAAACACTAAATTTCCTTGCATTCCTCGCACCCGTTTGCGCAGTTGGATGCTGTTTATAGGGGAAGTTTAATTATAACCACCCTGTATATATGAAGACAATACATAAATATAAATTTATTTTGTGGCATATTATAGCCATGTTGAGAGAAATGAACTTGGATAATCACTGATCAGGAACCAGACTAAAATGCCCCACCCACTAGTCTACCCTACATCCGAGTCATCTAATTAATTTTATCAGAGATAATTTCGTATTTTAGTTTTCATGTGATTTCACACTATTTATAATGTAATAAAGCAGGTTCGTACGAAATATTGCTTTATTCTTCTATGTTAAGAGGATCTTAAATTTCGAAAAACGAACGAAATTTTCAAATTAGTATATTTATAATTAATGACGTCCTTGCTAGAATTTTAAATGATATTTTAAAACTGATCTCACAACTTTACGATAAAGACAATTCTAATAATACGCCTTTATGTGAAATTTGGCCCTATTCTCTCATGTTAAGAAAATAGTAAATTTCGAGTAATATACTAGGTTTTCAAATTAGAAGTTTGAAAATAAATAGGATTTTTGCCAGTATCGTAAAGGATATTTTCAAACTGGTCTGATTACCTTATGATCATTTGTTCTTGAAATATTGTCTACACATACAATCAAACTATGTACTTACTTATTAATTAACAATCTGACTAATTTACAAAGAGACGCCACACAAATTTTTGTGAATTTTGAATTTATTTCACCTTAAAATGTGTGAAAATGCCAAAAACTGAGATCGATACTTAACAAGTACCTATGTTCCCTATCCTTCTGGTATGACTGGGTACAAAATAAAATAAAAATAAAATAAAATAAGAAGGCACATTTATAATTCCTTTATTTTAATTTTACGATTTTATTTTATTTTTTATTTTTTTATTTTTATTTTTATTTTATTTTTTTAGTTTTAGTTTTAAAATAAAATTTTTCACATTTGAACATATTACAGTAACATATTAGGTAAATGTTATATGATTGCCACTCAGTTTTACCTTATTTGAAACTTGCAATCGTTTTATCATTCCTTTCTCGATACAATGGGAAAATCCATTGTATCGAGAATTTGTTTGTGAAGAAATTCTTCACTGCTAAATCTATGAAATACATTCGCCGTGTGAGGTTACTTAAAGTACCTAATATTTCAAAAACAACTTAAAATGGAATTGAATCTACTATCGGAATACAATTATGTATTTGAACTTTAGAGAGGAAAATATGAGATATATGACTGAGAAACTTATAAGAAATTTTTTTTATGTATCATTGTGAGAGAAAAATTTTATACATCAATGTGAATTTATACAGAAATTTGACTGCATTTATATCTCAAAATATTACAATTTTATGCAAAATGTAATTTAAAAATCTTGAATACGGGATTCTTTTAAATCTCAAAATCATATTTTACAGCTTTTTCTATATATCATAAAATAATAATTTATTTTTAAAATAAACCTTAAAAGAATTTTTTGAATATATTGAAACAAATGAAAGAAAATTGAAAAATGCTGTGATATATTTCTTTAACGATTTTTACTGTATTTTCAAAATAAAGCTGGGAATATCTTTTCAGAGTTTCAAGCTTAGCTCGCTGCTCGTTAGCATATATTTCCTGCTTGCAAACTAGTATGGAAATGTCCTTATTTTTTGAAAGATGAGACCCTTTTCTCACTGTTCAAATCGATTTTTCGATGTCGTTTTAGATCGAAGCGTTTGTATCGATTTTTCCAACAATTAAATTCTTGCTGAGTCGATATTGCAGAAAAATGATTTTGTATTCTGCTATTTTTTGAAATTTATCAGTTAAAAGTATCGACTTTTATCAATGTAATTTGTTGGTCAGTAATATTATGTTACTTTTACATAAGGGGTAAAAAGGAGTCAGATATAATTCTATCGTATTTTCACTCACCCAATTATGACAAAGAAAGTATTGTTGAGTTTTTGGTATAATTACACATTTTGAGGTCCTCTGAATCAGAACATCTGGTTTTTAGTGGTTGATGTCCTAGCAACATAACACAAAAACTTATACTGGCAGGTATCCTAGTTAGCATTGGGGATATTATTGGAAGTCTTTTATAGATATCGTACAAAATTGTTTGTGTTCAAGGGTGTACAAAAGAATTCAAATACATTACGTCTATGGGAGAAATTTCTCGTTGGTACATTTTTGCATTTTTATATCTTTAAACTGCACTAAACATAATTACATTAACATGTGTTTTCTATATGCTCAAATTCATGCTTTACATAAATTACGTTATAAACAGCGTGCACCATTCATTTACAAGGCCTCGCTAAAGAATTCGGATGAATCAGGGTTATTGTTGGAAATTGCTTGAATTGCATTTTAGAATTATGTTAAGCATTTTTCTTACAGTGGTAAATTTAAATGCATTATGTGATGCGTATATTATTAGTAGTTGCTTGCGCAAATGCTTTCTAACTTTAATCTTTTAATGCTACAATCATCTACAAGTAGATTCTTTTAATTATTTATTATTATTATTATTATTATTGTAATCTGGACACCTGAAATAATTTTCGATATATATATATAAAAATTTAAGAATTCAATAGCGTTATAAAATTTAGCGTTTAATAGATACATGGTAATACCAACATTACAAAAATAAAACTGATTTCAACACAGTTTAAAAGCCAGCACAGAAATTTTACGATTCATTTTTAGTACAATTAAAAGACAAAACCAATTTAAATTACTTACGCCAGTATGAGTAAATAGGACCATAAAACTTTGACAGAGAAAAATTGATGAAGGTTCTCAATAAATTTTATTTATTAAAAATGTATCTGGAAATGAGAATTGAATTAAAAAGTATGAAAACAAGACCACAGGAAATAAGAATTTAATTAATAAATGCTTTAAAATAGAAGTATTAGCTCATCAGGAAACATGTACTTCCATAAGCAGAATAAGCTGCAAGATTTCGTAAAACTGTATAGCTAATTCTGGCCAAAATTACATAGCTCATGTTTCGATCTTGCAACAAAACCATTTTGAAAAAGGAATTAAATAAAATATTAAAGCAAACCTTTAAGGAATCCAGAGAGAAAAAAGGACGAAAATAAGAGAAAAAATAATGAAAAATAGTAAAAATTTATTTATATTAATATCAACTTTGGTTTTATAAATGTGAATACAATATTAAAATTGGACAATTTGAAGGTGTGTAGTCCCCTTCACACGTAATATACGCGAAATAAAATAGTTTCTAAAACAATTTTTATACATATTTTTTAAGTTTTTGGAAAAGTTCAACTACAATACCTGTTACGTTACACCTCAAACTGTAATTTTACATTTTTACAAAAATACAGGGCAAAAGATAGTAGTTTATGTCCCATCCCAGATTCCTGCTACTTATATTAGTTTCATTCAAATTATTGAGTTAATAATAAATAATCTCTAAAAAATAAAGAGTTAAATTGAACACGTGTCATTTGTATTAAATATATTTAAAACACTTTAAACACACGTAAATATAAATTTATTTAAAAGATGTTAAAATTTTTTTATCCAAAGCTTTTCGCTTTAATAGTAAAGCATCATCAGGGATTTATGATTCGTTTCCATTGCGCAGTTTTAAATATGTTTTCTTTTTACAGTCAACAGTTAAGTCTTTTAATAACGTTAAATGCAAAAATGCAATAAATTCCAAAGATGCTGCAATTTTACCAATAATTTGGCACAATATTATAAAATAGTTAATAGTTTATTTCTGCTGATTCATGATGTTTTTTCTCCTACAATAACCTCGTATGATATGCAATAGTTCCAGCTTCTCTCACTTTTCTTAACTCCTTGGTCCAACCTCTACCGGAATTCATATTGTTTTTTGCTGATATTTAAAATATATCACGTTATTAAAAGACTTAACTGTTGACTGTAAAAAGAAAACATATTTAAAACTGCGCAATGGAAACGAATCATAAATCCCTGATGATGCTTTACTATTAAAGCGAAAAGCTTTGGATAAAAAAATTTTAACATCTTTTAAATATATTTATTGAGTTAATATTATAAACTTCTGTTTTATCATTCACACAATGGCACTTTCATCAAACATTCACAATGTTTCTTTATTATTTACAAAAATACTAAACTTACTTTTTATAAATAATATTTTTATAGTTAAAATTATATTTTTAATATTTAAAACTATGTTTTATTACACAACTATTCAACAGTATATTTAAAGGAACTATTCGAAGCAAAATTTCGCAAACCTATTGCAAGCTATAAATTTCATTTAATCTGATCGAAGTTAACTGCACCAAATACCTTGCTCACACTTAAGCATTATTATCGACTGTTGTACTCAATTTAAATTAACGATAATTAATGAATTTGAAAATTAACCCTTTTCAAATCTCTAGTGTAAGCTCTAATTATGGGTGATGCTTAATAATTGCACCTTAATTGGAAAGTTATGCTTCAGGGGATGCTTGAGTATTATGCTGAATCTACATTTGCCTGTCAAGAATTACTTGCTAAAAATTCCTTAATTGAAAACTGTTTGTGAAAATGTATAAAATTCTTTTTTAGAGGATGTCACGATATTGCTTCAAGAAAATACAATATTTCATTCATGATAAACTTTATTTAAAATAGTCTATTTTTTGTTTTTTAATCTCATTAAAAAAAAAAAAAAGAAAAGAAAAAGAAAAAATGCTGTTTATTTGCTATTTATTTTTATTGTGACCTTTTACTAATTCTACAAGAATTATTCTAAGGATATACATTGGAGAAAAAATTTCTTTTATTTTATTATCTCACTACCGAAATATTTTACAGAAATTACACTGCGCTGAAAAAAAAAAAAAAAAAAATCTGACCCCTGATACTATTCTTGCTGATTCTTATGTAAAATGATCCCTTGAATGTGAATACGACTGCCATTTTGCCCAGTCACCCATCGTTTTCCCGGGACACCAACCACTCCACCAATTTTTATCACTGTTCGGTAATTTTATGGCCATGAATTTGATTTGGAAAATGAAAAAGAATTAATTTAACGCTTAAAAACAAAAATAGATAATGTTTAATAAATAACATTAATAATATATTTAAAAAATATATAAGAAATTTATTACATAATTTCAGTGGCAAATCCCCCCCCCTAAATTTTCCCCTTACCACAAATGTTGATGTTTTAGAATTTTCAAACTCTGTAGCCCCTCAGAAGATATTTAACAGTTAAAATAATTCTTCCCTCCCCCCTCCCCCCTAAAAATCAAATTTATAGCCATAAAATTACTGAAAAGTGATAAAAATAGGGGACCATGTCTAAAAACGGTGCGTGATAGGGCACAATGGACGTCTTATTCGGATTCAGGAGGTCATTTTATGTAAGAATTTTTGCCAAAATAGTGTTGAGGGCAATTTTCATGCCGAGCAGTGTTATTATCCATGCTCATTCGATTAATGTATGAAATAAATAAATCAAATACACAAAATAACTACTGTTTTCACAAAAAAAAATATACATTATTGACCAACAAAGTAATTATAGTATAATTGTTATTTTATATTTCACTTATTTATTTATTTTGTGTGTATCAGTAGAATGTCTTTTTTTGCGAAGAATACCACTTTTCACTCGATGTTGATAATTGCGATATACCTGTGGAAAGACGAAGACCCCCCTCCCCCCTCCCACGGTGGATGATCCACCCAGGTTTAGATTCCTAAGGAATCAGCTTCAATCTGTACACTGCCATATATATTTAATTTTTTTGCAACAGCGTGTATACTCGTATAATAAAGACGCTTATTTTGTCTTAATCTGTAGAGTATTTTAAACATAAACGACAACAGTTGGATAAATTATGAGTTTAATTGACTCTGGTATCGAAAAAATAAGCAAATTATTTATCTTTCATTCTTATTTTTTTTTTTTTTTAATCATTCTCGCTTTTGGCAAGAGATTTATGAGTTACAGTCGGCAGCAAAATTATTCGAGCGCTAACAATAATTCTTATATAAAAAATGTATACTTAATGCTGCTTTATTAAATAAATACTTGTCGAGTAATGTTCTTAATCAGTCTAACAACATGAATCGACAAGGATTTATTTAACAAAACCGTATTTAGTGTACTTTTTTTACATAGGAATTATTACTAGCGCTTGAATTATTTTGCTGCTGACTATATGCATAATTCCTGTTGGAACCAAACAAATCCTGAATTCAAGAACATAGTCGTTAACATAGGTTTAGTAAACAATTTTACGCATTCCAGCCCTTAGATATAATGATGTGACTCGAGAGATTTTACCAATTCTTATCAAAGAATACTAAAACGGGAACGAGTGGAGCTGTAGTAATGTATTTGGTCTTTGACTATTAAAACTCCGTCAAAGACACTTAAAACGTTTGTAGCAGATTGTTTTCAACATGTTCTTGTTGTATCCTTCAATGTTGAACAAACTTCTAATGAAGCGACTATGATCAATTATTTTTTATGATGAATTCAATGTGAAAAATAATATTTCTTTAATTTTTTATCTTATATGCAATCATACTTGTTACTAACTAGAAACTAAATAAATTTAAGGATATTTATTGAAATTTTATTTTTCCGATTGAGTGAAAATAATGCCTGGATCGGGAGTCGAACCCCGGATCTTTGACTTACAACGTCAAGGCTCTAACCAATTGAGCTATCTAGGTCGACAACCGGTCAGCATTACTCACTCAGACAACTTTTAGGCAGAAAGTTTCTTCCAATCAGTTGATTGTGTGATTTTAATAAAAATTGTTTTTCTCCTAATCAGTTGATTGTGTGATTTTATTAAAAATTAAATTTAAGGATAATTTTCGTTTCAATAAATAATTATTCGCCTTATTCCTTAATTTTTATCTTTTATATCAAGTATAAGCCGCCCATTCGGTGTGGAGGTTAGTGACCCTGTCTACCACACGGTAGATCCCAGGTTCGAATCCTGGACAAGGCATGGATGTGCTGTCTGTGTTAGGGGTAGCGATGGCTGCCCATTCACAAATGACCATCAATCCGGCGACTGTAAGGCCAAGTGCCGCACCATTGGGAGAAAATATATAAAGTACATTCATATAAGTATTTTTTATTTTTTTAATTTTGATTAAATTTAGTAAATCATTTTACTAAAAATTATTAATTTATTTCAATGAAAGAGAAAAGGTGAAATATTTTTTCAATTAAAAAAAAAAAAAAATTCTGTAGGGGTTTGAACGCGAAGCATGCCATTGGCAAGTTAAAACACCTTATCACCACAGTTCAACCATCCCTGTTTCCGTGAAAGTTTTTGTTTGTTTGTTTCTTTGTTTTTATAACAACTGATAAAGTTTATTCGGCCATATCGTGTTGCACTGGCGCAAAAATTGTATGCCAGCTTATATTTTCAACGATATATTTTAAAACTCAAATTAATTTAAAGACCTTATTTTTCAGCTTCATAATTTTGGACCTTGTTGGTGGAATACATTATTTGAGGAAGCTCTTCCATTATCAGCCTCCATCGTCAGCTGTTGATGCAGGGGCTCCCCTCAAAGAAAATACTACACCAACAAGGTCCAAAATTATGAAGATGAAAAGTAAGGTGTTTAAATTAATTTAAGTTTTAGTTAATTATTCTTCATTTAAATTTTACTTTATATACATATTTTTTAAGTTAAGCTTGGTTTGATTTCAGGAGGATTTTAACACATTCTCTTATTTTTTTTTTTTAAGTGGAATAAAAAGTCAGCTTTCTTTCTTTCTTTCTTTATTTTTTTCCTTCTAAGTAGAATAGAGAAAATATTCTACTAAATTTATTGTTTAGTGTACCCAAGAAATAAATTTAGTGGAATATGGGATTAAAAAACAATGATAATATAATAATGCAGAAAGATAAATGAATAACTTTAAAGCACTAACATCAAAATTTTATAAATAAAATTTCACAAAGAAGATCAAAGAATAGTTTGCTTAAATTTGTAAACGTTCAAATTTCCTCCGCTCTCAATCCAACAAAGCTAACTTCCCTTTGAAACCAAATGACAATTTTTTCTTTGATTTTCATGCTGAGTTTTCAGACTGTGCAGTAATTCTATCTCCAAACTATTCTGAGCATTTTCAATTTATTTGAAATGCATTTGCTTTTAGCAATTTTGTACTGCATTCGCTTTTTAAAGTTAAATTTAAAGTGGACACCTCTTTTATCGATTCGTATGAGAAATATTCCCAAGCTTTGAGAATTGATATTTTGGAATAGTGACGCCTTTGTCTATCTTATATTTGATCAGGTTTACAGCTTATTTCAAAGAATTGTTATTAGTGAATTGTTCAATAAATAATACTTTTATTATTACAATAGAAGTGGTGTTGTATTAAGTCATACAGTATCCTATAAAGATAAAGTAATATTATTTCACATTTTAGTACACACAAATTATCTGATGATGCGTTTCATTGTTATTTATTTTGAATACATATAATTGCTTGCATCTAATATCTGTGCTATATACCTCTAATTGCCGTAAAACTTTTTATTGATTGCATTTATTCTTGAACTATGAGGAAAGTCCATATGATAACAACGAAACCCTGTATTTAAACGAGTACGTATAAGATGGTAATTTTGTCAAAACATCACCTTCTTTCTTTACAAAATCTATGTATATTTTAATCTGAATATCGTTACGTTATTTAAATTAATTTCTGCTAGTGTTATTTATTTACGTCACGTTTTATTCATGACACTCGAAGTTTAAATACTTAATTTTAACTGAGTTATTTATAGTAAGGCAAAATATGCCAAGTAACTCTTATCAAGTTCAAATATATAAAGACTATTTTGCTTTTTATTCAGTTTTTTTTTATCATTTCTTCTTAAATACAGTACAGTGTAAAATCAATAATCCAAAAATACCCGAATCACATCTGCCCGAGATTTTCTAGATTTTCTGTCATTAATTTAATTTAGTAATAAAATTCGTGTATTTGTTTAAATATTGAGATAAATACAGCAATTTATTTTTAAATTATTTAAAAATACAACATTAAAACATATATGTTATTATTATTATTATTATTACTTTAATAATTTTATTTTATTATGATTTATTACTCATAATAGTTAGATATTTGTTAGAATTATTTATTTTTTCAGATGTTTGTATTGCTTTTTTTTTTTTTTTTTTTTTTTTTTTTTTTGCACGTAAGATTCAGTTTTTGACGGACTTTTTCTAATGCCGTCAGTCAAGTATTTTCGTGGCCTAGACGATAACTTATAAAAGGATTCTAGTCTTATTACATCATTTATTAAACAATTCGTAAGTTTCATAAAAGTACTCCAGTAAATAAAAACTATGTTTATTTGTGAAAAAATATATTATATTCTTTTGCTACCTTGTGTAGCTAACGAATTCGTCCTGTTTTTTTTTTTTTTTTTTTTCCATATATGAAATTTATTTAGAGTTAAATATAATACGATTTTAATGGAAAAGAATGGTTAACAGTAATGATGTGTATAGTGTATTTATACAGACGAAAATGTCATGCTTTTCAGTTATTCCAGTTTTTAAAAGACTGGATTTTTAGCTTCATTCTACATCATTTAAAAAATTATAATTTTTAGGGATGGACTTTCTTTCTTTCTTTTTTTACTTTAATGTGATAGACTACGTTCTGTATTATTGAAACTCACTTTTACTGTAAAAGTCTTTTGAAAGTCGTCAACTTCGGTAATGTGTTTTTAATAATTTCGTAAATATAGGCTCCCCATTTGTTCTTTTCTAAAAGATTTTCTTAACATAAAAGAATCGTTGTCATAATTATAATATTAACTAAAATAATGGGCAGAAAGAATTATTATCAATTTTCATGACAGATTTTACTGTTGTTTTAATCTGTGCATTCTTACAAGATTCATTTCTGTTATTGTTATTAGTAGTAGTAATAGCATTATATAAAATACGTTTATTAAATAATAATTGTTTTAATATTTTTCAATGTCAAACACAAGAATATTTTTATTTCTAAAGAAATAATTTTCGTGATTAAAATGATTTTCGTGAATTTTAAAATGTTTCTAAAAAATCCCAAGAATTATCTTAAATAAAAATGACATATCTTTATAGAATAAATAACATGTTTAAAATATCCAATACATTTTATTTATTTATTTATTTTTTTTTTTAATATTCCTGACGAAATCATGCAATTAAACGCTTCAACTTGATCCTAGCAGGTTATTAACTAATATCGATTGTTAATATTTTTCTTCCTTATTTTACTTAGTTTAGGAAAGACATAATTACATGTCTCTAATGTCTTTGCGTATAGCCAAGCACCTATTAAATTCTTTACTGCTTATAATTACTTTTCAGCTATAAGCAAAAGAATACCCGACAACAGAAAGAAATCGTATACTTAAGGGACGGGTCCTGGCTGTTAAGCTTCTAATACCATTACCTACTTTCCGTGTAAGTTCTAAATATGTTCTACGTGAAAGTTTTTACTTACCAGAGAAAGGCTGTATTTACTGTCTTGTGTTAGCGAAACTAACTTCCTTGCGATAAGTGGGTAAAAAGAGCAATAATGAAATCATTTTTTGTAAGCTATAAAACACGGGCCCATTATTATTATTATTTTTTTTTTTTCCTCTCTCCTGCTATTATTCACACTTTCTGAAACAGGCGCCAAAAGATTGTGGACAAGCTCTTTAAACTAATATATTTTAGCTATTAATTATCTTTTATTTTCTTTAGAAGAAAATGAAAAAAAGAAAAAAAAAAATTAGTTTAGGAAATATTTTTATTTTAAGTTTGTGGTAATGAAGTTTTCTTTTTTCTTTCTTTTAATGAGCATTTTTTCTAAACTATATAAAGAAAGTTATTTGTGTGCAGTGCATAATATTTCTGATTTTTTTTTTTTTTTTTTCATGAAGTTTCGTCTCTGTTCGATAGAACATCTAGAAATACCAAATATATATATTACATATACATATATGTGTGTGTAAGGATTTTTCATTCTATCATTATAAAGTCTTCTTTTAAATTGTAAGACACAGAGTGGACAAAAATGATTTATCAACACTTTTATTCTTTAGTGATTCTACTAATTTTAACTTTCTTTTGAAGTTATTGTATCAGTCTTAAAGTGAATTGATATACAAGTACCCTACATAGCAATTTTAGTTTGCAGCAAAACTGCAGCAGTCTTGCTTTGTAAGCCAATGACAAGCTTGTAAGTTCATAACTAAACTGAAGCAAGACAATGCAAACTCCGAAGTCACCATACGCAAAATTTTCAGCGAACTTGTCGTGTAAGTTACACTTTTACTGTATCAAATTTGCTGCAAATTCGTTGCAAACTAGTAGACAAGTTAGCATGGCCGTATCAAGGTTACTACAGATTCATTGCAACAAGCAAACTTGTCATGTCACACCAACTGCTGACGCATTGCAAACTTAAATTCTTGTTACGTCACACTATTTGCAAATACGCAAGAAATATGTAAACATAGCACATATCTCACAGAAGCCTTCTCAATACAAGACTTCGAATTCTTTGAAAGCCACGTATGGAAAATGCGACGCTTTTTCCTCCAATAAATAACATGAGAAAGACAACGCTGCGGAACTGCGTCAATATCATATACTATTGCTGAATTTCAAATACTTAGATAGCAATTTTAATTTGTAGCATAAATGGTGTGAAAGGGAAAATATATATATATTAATTAAAACGAAAGATTGATATATGTTCTGTCTACTTTGCGGTAATTTCACAGCAAATTTGTCGCGTCAAATTTGTCATGGCAAGATGATATCAAGAAAAATGAATCTTGCTGCAAATATGCTTGCTATCTGGGACATCGCTAGGAAGCTGCTGCAGTTTAATCTGAAAATATGGCTTCTGTACCAGAAAAAGTGCAGTGTATTGTGTGATTAGTTGAGACGAAATTGCCGAAAAGGGTACAATGGATGTTTCAAACTCTCTGTGGCAAAAAAGTTTCGGAAATGAAGCTTTAAAAAGTCTTGCATATTTGTATCATCAAATTTCTTAATTTTCTTTTTACATTTTTTGTGTCTAAGCACTTTTGTATCAAAAATTTTATCAACCTCAAGCATTTCTGTCGGTTTGCCACAATGAGTTCAAAACTTCTGTTGTACACTGAGGGAAAAACAATATATACCCTCTATCTAAAACGAATAAGTATTCATTTTCTGTATCCCTAACCTAGAAATATAGTTTTACGAGCTATGCATATAAGGTACACAGATAACCTAAATAGATGAAATGATCGAGAATTCCTAGTCTATACTTTTCTAGATTGTGAAACAATATTATAAATCCTTTGTATTGCGAGAAAGTCACAGTTGATTTTCTAAAATTGCGTCATAAACTAAGATTATGTTACTAAAACTTGCATCTGTCATTCAAATATATCAATTTAAATTCGCTTAAATCGATTTTTTAAACCTATAACATGCTTTCGATTACAGAAATGTTTTCACAAATCAATGTAAATTTGTAGATGCGTTCATCTTTGCTGAAACAGTCTATTTTACGGTTTCCACAAAGAACTTTTTTAAAAGATAAAATAAAGATTAGAAAGTAGTCACCATTTCTTCTAATTGCAGTTGAAATTGTAAAAAAAGAAGCTAATAATTAAAATATTTTAAAATTATGTAGCTTTGTAGTCATTAAAACTGTATTTCTAGACCATAAAACAACAAAAAATAATAAATAATCTTAAAAAATATATATATTTTGAGCCTTGAATAAAACTAGCGAAGGGCTTACCTAATGCTTCTATTCAAAAGAAAATTCCTGCATCGCTTAAAACATGCACTCATACATTCACGTGTTAAACGAAACATAACATAGCCTTTAAAACAAAATTTTATATGTATAATATATATGTATATAATTAAATCAATTTCAGAAAACTAGTTACTTTGTTTGGCCTATGTATGTTTCTGTGGTAATTTATTTGACTGACTATTCTTCATTCTTAATCTTTTCTTTTTTATCAAATAAATTATAATATATATATTTATATATATATATATATACAGGGTTATCAATTTAAAAGAGTACCCGTTGATTTTTCTTATTGCCTTTAAATATGACGGATGTGGCAACTATTCTAACACTGAACTATAATTGTTGAACCTTGTTCAAGTGTAGACAATTTCCAACACTGCTGGACTGTTACAACTTTATTTGTAAAACAGAAATGGAGACACACAATGTTTTTAAATCCTGGTAATAATTTTATTTATGAAAAACAAAATTTGATTAAAATTTTGTACATTATCATTCCTACATTTACATTTACATTATCATTATCATTTTTACATTACCATTTCACAGGCTTTTGCAAAGAAGTCCTGCAAACATCGATGAATTAAATTAAAACAGATCTTAACTGAAGAAATCTCGTCAATAACACCAACAATGCTGCGAAGTGTGTCAAAAACCTGGTTCGACTTGTTCATGTTTGCATTCATTATGGTAGCGAACATTTTCAACATTTTCTGTGAGGAATTATAATCTAAAAAAATTGAATTAAATTATGTTTTTCAGAAATAAAATTATTACAGGATTAAAAAAATTGTGCGTCTCCATTTTTGTTGTACCTCACAGATAAAGTTGTAACAGTCCAACAGTGTTAGAAATTGTCTCACAAACTTAAACAAGGTTCAAACAATCCTATTGCAATAGCAGAATAGTTACCACATCCGTCAGATTTAAGGGTTATAAGAAAAACCCACGGGTACTCTTTTAAACTGATCACCCTGTATATATATATATATATATATATATAAATTTTCTGTGTATGTGTATGTGCAAAAATCTCGTAACACCATAAAAAATTTGACGGATTATTTCTTTCTCTTTTATTCTTACCAAAAACAATCTAAAAATATTTCTTCGTAGAATACGATTTAATTCAGTGTTTTTGCAAGTGTTTTCAACTGCATAAACATTTTTTATTTCTCTTTCTCTCTCTCCTTCCAAAGGAAACTGACTACGACAAATGTAAGTCAGATTGGTTGAATTTGTTTCCTTCTTGTAGGCTTGCCAAAGTAAACATATAAAATACAGGTTCATTTCGTGTAAAATCAGAAGTTTTTCCGCTTTTAAAATGTTGGGTTTAATTTTTATTATTATTTTTATATTTTAATATAAATTATTTAAAAGCATTTTGGCAATTCATTTCTTATGTTTGTAAAATAAAATTTATTATTATCAACGGATAACTTTGCTTACCTTTCTTTTGGAATCTTAAAGATTAAAATTATTGAATTGTCTTTGAATGTAATATCGTTTCGTAGAAATTTTTAAACTAATAGAAATTTTTCAGTTAATAAAAATACCAATTAGAAATATGTAAACTAATTACACTTTACTTAATATATATATTTTTTTAATTTAGTTATATTGGAAAAGTGGAAATTTTAACACTGAACGCAATATTTTTCAAAGAACCTCCTGAATGAGATAGGGAAATTTAAAAGCCACTGTTTAAGAATCAATGCACTATTATTTGTAAACACGTGAACTATATTTAGAAACACTTTTTGAAACATTACCTAAGGAATTTTGTAATATTTCATTGAAACGTCTTTTTCATCGGTTTATCAAAATTCAAGTTACTATTTTAATTCAAACTCATAAATTTTGATTTTAAATATTTTAATTTGGAATCCAAAGAAAATAGTTAGGAAATATACCTTCAACTATTTATACTAACGACGATTGATGGATTAGCAAATTAATTTAATCAAATCAGCCAATCCATCAAACATTTTTACTAAACGAAATAGTTTAAAATTTATAAGTTTTAAATAATAAAATGTCAGCTCTATTTATTTAAATTTTCATTTCTCGGGAAATATTTTTTAATGGGACAAGGGACGTTAAAATTATTTTCGTTTTACATTCAACGATTCTTAAATGCTATACTATGTTTTTTTTTTTTTTTTTTTTTTTTTAAGATGAGGAAAACAATTGAAATTAATGACCATTTTCAAAAGGTCCCTTGCGCATTCTAAATCATTTTAAATTACTAAATACATCAGTGCATCTATTTTTTTTTCTATCGCACTTACAAAATTAGTTTCAAGCAAAAAAGTTTAGAAATTAAAATTTATCTGAATTTCGGTCATGCGACTGAATTTAAGATTTCACAATAAAAGTAAAAATTTCTTGATTTCAAAATGAATGTTCAATTTCGTGAAAAATGCACCGATTAACATTTACGCTTTTTTTTTTTTTTTTTTTTTTTTTTTTATGAAAACAAATTCGAATGGGTCATTACAAGTAACTGGTTATTCTCGAAATTTGGAACACAAGAGAAATGAATTTAAAGTTTAAAATTCTGTAAAAGCTTTTAGATAATGTTTATAATCGAACCGTAAAATAACATTACTTTAAAAGTCTAATACCACTTTATACAGTTTACAATAACAATCTGGATACCTTTAATTATGTCGACTTAATAAATTTTATCATCATTTTTGTCCCTTTAGTACAATAAACAATCATTTTTATAACTGCATTTTTATAACGACAGTATTATTTCATCAAGTATTTCTTGAAACAAACTTTACGTTTTTATGGCACATTCTTCATTTTTTATCATGTTATTTTCGAGCATAAATCAGTTGAATCTAGAAACAAAATGGTGGAGACATAAAATGGGGAGAAAAGGTGAATTTCTGGAAGATTTGAAGAGCATCATTTTTCAAGACGGTTCCTTTCTCATTTTCCCAACGGCTGCTTCCTCTCAGACTTTGTTGGTTTCGGAACTTTTTACATAAATTCATTTTATACCGCGTATATAGTTTCGTAGACATAATAGTCATTTCGAATAAGACTATAAGAACGTTACTCTCACATTTAATAAAAATGTATCATCTGAAATAGAAAATGAATTTTTTATTATACTTATTCTATAAATTTGAATCCTACCTTGGAAAAATGAGGGAATTTGTTTCATATGCGTAACAAATCTTTTACGTATTTAATAAACAATTTTTGCGATTTCGTTTGTGTTATATTTAATAAACATAATGATATTATTATTTTGACACATTAAGTTTCAACCAAAAATAATATTAATATCTTACGAGTGTCACTGAATAAGTCTTTAAATTCGTTCTTTTCATATTTGCCTGAACAAAATGTTTAGTTCTGTCTTTATTTTTTTTTTTTTTTTCTTTATTTTTTTTACTTGCATTGTAAGAATTTAAAAGAAACCACTATGCTCGGGCATCATCATAAAAGATTCTCCCTTATCACCTTTGCATTTTTAAAGTAGAGTCTTGCTATTTTTGTCATTGTGAATCACTCCATCGTTTCACCTCAAGACCTCAAGAGTATGTTAGCCTTCGACTTGACATGTGCTTAAAATTAATCATGCACGCAGCTGCCTTATTTACGCAAAAAAAAAAAAAAAAAAAAAAAAAAAAATCTAAATTTCGTTCAATATAAGATTTTTTTTTTTTTTCTTTTTTCCAAAGCAATTCTCCTCTATTATTAGGTCTTCCATCACAGTGGGATTATGTTCTGGATGATCAAGACTAAATAAAACAATGCTAGTTTTGGTTTGGCAGTCATAAAAATCTTCGATAAGGTCTTTATTATAATTTTCTTAACTTTGGCACTATTGGACATCCTAACGTTATTGTAAACATAAGATAGAATTTTCATTCAGTAATTGAATCAGTGAATTGAATCACTTCATCACCAAAATTGAATCAGTAAAGTACCCATTAGAACCTGAGAATATCTCTAATGTTTATTAAAAGCATGTCTTAGCAGTTATTTCTGCTGATTGGACTAAACCAAAATTAAACAGTTTAAGTTTTCTTAATAATCATCTTACTTATCAACTTTGATACGATTTCAAGACATAATGACTAAGATATAGCTGTCACACAAACTTTAAAAATAATTTTTCATAATAATGCTACTTTTATGGCAATATGTAGCAAAATTGAATCAGTATAGCATCTAATAAAAAATCACTTAACACATTGAGTCCACTGAATTTCCATGCCACAGAGACTAATATATAATTAACTTGCAAATTGTGAATTGTGTGACGTAGCAGCGCTATTTGTTACGCAATATACACTAAACTTGAATCAGCATTCTCTTAATTAAACTTATGACGATTTCCACGATGAAAGCAAATACAGCAGAAAAATGTATGATTGTATCTAACATCAATTTTTATTATTTAAATCTGTGTTTAAACAATAGTATTATTATCATTATTTTATAAAAATACGCTACGCGTTTAAATTCAAAATATATGTAAATTTTAAATACATATTTTTAAAAAATGTAGTTGTTGAAGAGATTTTGTTAAAAAATTTGGCAGCCATAGAATCAGATAAACATCTTCATGTGAAGTTTTACATGGAAATATAGCGTGTAAAGTTTATATATTCGAGATGAAATATAGATAAGAAAAAGCAGTACAGTAGAAATATATACATCATATACATATCGAAATATATACATCAATTTGATGTTTTTTTTTTTTTTTTTTTTTTAAGTATAAATTATCTAAATATAAATTTTAAGGGATTGTTTGTATTATTTCCGGTAATTAGGCATCTAGAAAATTCTTGTAACTTACAGGCTTTACACATCACTGATAAGTAAGCATGTTGTAAGAATAGTAAAATTAAATTTAAGAGATCCCAAAACGTCTAAATCCTTAAAAAATCTAAAACATAAATAAATTTCATGAATAAATAACACACACACACACACACACACACACACATATATATATATATATATATATATATAAGTGGTAAAAAGTAATTCTATGTAACATGAATTTTGATATTTGTGATGGTTTCTTCTTTATTTACATTTAAATTTTCAGTAAGAATTTTAAAAATAAGAAACCGTTTTAAGATGTATCATTACTTATTGTTAAAAATTTATCATAGTAAGTGATACGATAATATAAGACTTTTCTTGAGAGGAAACAAAATGGCTGTCTTTCTGAGAAATGTGCTGATTTTTCAAGATTTATGCTGTTCTTTACTTTTCATTTTTTTTTTTTTTTTTTCTCTCTCCAACGATAGCTTTATTTTTCAAGATTGTCTGGTTTCATGAATTTAACATATGCTCCGGTTTGTGAGACGCTGTGGCTCCGTGTGAAAATCTCACGTGGTACATAATATATCAAAACTTCGCTTTATATTTAATACAAATCCAACTTCTCAAGAACTTACATTAAATTCTTGTTTTCTTTAACTTCTTGGTGGTATGTTGGCTGGCTTTTGCGGGAAATATTATTGATTTTTCTAATATTTTTTTTAAAGAACAGTAATTGTTGTTTTCTCAGTTATTGTTATTATTTGGCGCTAAATATTTCGGCAATGTATGTGAAATTATTGTGCCTAAATCGTTTAAGGTAATAATTTCCTTATGTTTTAATGGAATATTTAGTATTTTCGTTTATTTTAAAAAGCAATACTTTTGCTATATTGTTTTATTTATATTCATATTTATTTGTATTTTTGTCAATAGTTTTGCCTGTACACTTTTAGGTATTGCGAGTAGTAAGTAAAATGCAAATAACTTTTGTAATGTGCATACATCCACGAAGTACGTTACATCTTGCACAGAATATTTTAGAATTTGTTTTTATTTAATGGATAGTCGCTTATTTGTTTTTATTTAATGGATAGTCGCTTAGATTTTTTTTTTTGCTAGCACCAATGCATCTTCATTTGAACGTATTCAAAGAGGTTTCTAGTTCGAACATTTTTTTTTTTTTTTTTTTTTTTCAAAAATGTAATTAAATTTTAAAAGATTTCTTCTTCTTCTTAATACAGAAAAAAATTGTTTTTACTATTATTTGTTTAACAATCTTTAATTTTTTAATAACTAAACAATAGCATCCATTTCCTTTTACTTTATGTGCAATCATCTACAAGATATACATTTTGTTTGTTCATTTATTTATTTATTCGGGGAAATGCAACTTATCTATGATTGCAGTTACAAGAAATAATACTGAGAACTTGAACAATTATGATTTTAAAATATCAATTATACGTGTTTTATTATTAACTTTTTCAAAAATAGTGGGGCATTTTTCAATTGAAACGCAATTTTCTCAGTTCATATTTCCAGATATAATCTATTTTATCATTATTAAATAAGATAAAACGATATGTCTTTATCTTTAATTATTTCTAATTCTAATTATTATTTTTTTCTTTCTTTCAGGTAAGATCCAGTATTGTTTTATACCAGGATTCACAATTACGCCTATGATGTGTTAATGGAATTACCATACTGAGATAAGTTAAACAACATAATAGTTACTTTAGATTTCTCAGTCTCATCTCTGTTGCGTTATTAAAACTGACATTAATTGACAAATTTCGGAATCTAATAATTCTGAATTCTCTAATAATTTCTTTTTTTTACTTTTAAAATTATATATATATATATATATTACTGTATTATTTTTTGTGTTTATATTTTTTAGACGCTGGTGACCACAATTAAGATAAAATATTTAATTATCATAATTAATTATGTTTTCAAAAATATATGGCATCTTGAAATGTTAAAAAAAAAAGGAAAAAATAAATAATATATATATATATATATATATAATTATTTATATATATATATATATAATAGATAACGTAATAAAATTTAATCTTAAAATTTAGCAATTAATAGAACTAAAACAATAACATCACACTAAAATATAGAACTGAATTTAACATAGAGGAAAGAATGACACAAAAAGTTGCGATATAGATAAGGAAACAATGAGTTACCATATTAACTTAAAATACTTACGCCGACCTGAAGGATAATAAAAAAGGACCATTAAACTTGTGAAAGAGAAAAAAGATAATAAACCACATAATCAATTGGATATAAATGCTTAAAATTAGAAATATACTTATCAAGGGGCGCATACTTCATAAAGTAGAGAAAGCTGCAATGATTTCGTAAAACGATATTGCTAATCATAGCAATTTATATCATCTCACGCCCCGATCAATGCAGCAAAAAAACCATAAAGAATGAGAAAAAAGTGAAAAATTAAATTAAAACAAAGGATAAATAAATATTAATTAAAATCTTAAAGGAAACCATATATATATATATATATATATATATTATTTATGAAATGACAGCAAAAATCAGCCAAAAAATTGAAGAATCATTTCTTTATACAAAAACAAATAACAGGAATAAATATTTATGATTGTAAATAAAATAAATGTATTTCAATAAACTAACGGATTCTTAAAAAAATTAATTTCAGATGAATTAATTATAGATATATTCGATATGGAATTGTCGCACATTAATTTTTGTATGAAGCAATGTTTAAAAAAAGATTTTATTCTATTGCATATTCAGTTAAAATCACATATATAAGGAAGAAAATCAATCATGCATTGATGAATTAATAGGATCTAAATGATGCCAATCTAACCTTAAAGTTATTTATAGATTAAGTAACAAAATTAAAAATTTTATTAAAAATGAAAGAATATTGATAAATATAAATCTATAAATTCATTTTTATCGCTAAAAATGTTCAGTTTTAAATTTCGTGAATTAAAACTTTTTCATTTGGGGGAAAACAAGAGATGTTCCTTGTTTTTAACACAAATGAAAAAGTTTTAATAAATAAATAAATAACAGTCATTTGCAAAACAAAGCAAAATAAAAAGGAAAAAATATGTAAATGGAAAATAGATTTTTGGTGAAAATGAAATGAAATTTAAGATAATAATAACCAAAATCTTGTGTTCAAAGCTCAATGTTTTCTAATTCAAAATTTCTTAAATTTCATTGCTCTTTCATGATCTTATATCTTTACTCCTTAATGTAATTAAAATATAGATACTTTTAAATTAAAAATAATAATAAAATTAAACACATTTATCTGATCAGAAGCTTATTTAATTATTAATATAAATTTAAAATGATTACTTTCGACGCAAAAATAACTCTTGGATGTTTTTTTTCCTTTCTTTTGTAATTAGTTCCTGTAAGACGATGTTTCATATTATTTTTAGCGTTTCTGGCAATTTTACTATCTGCGCGAGATTCCTTTTAAATGGAATTAATCAAGTTTAACGTTTGAATGAGTTTTGGAATTTTAATTATTCAACATTTTTCCATTATCTACATCTTATTTAAATAATTCGTGTTTCCTTTAAAATGATTCTGCAGTTATGTGACTCATTCTTTGTTAATGATGCCATTTTTTTATATTTAATAGAAAATGTTTCCGCAAGCATGATGACCAATTATTTGGGGGAAAACTGGTGTTACTATAGGGAGTAATTTCAAAATCATTTTTTTTTTTTTAAATAATTACTTTTACGATGTTGTGATTCAATGAATTTACATATTTTGATCTTTAACAGAAAATAATTTTAACTAGTTAACTTTTTTTTAGTATCTTTTAGCTACTAATGCAAAATAATAAGAATTCATCGACCCAGCTGTTAGAATTTTCTGTGGTTTTTCTCGAAAACGATGGAAATACGGGCTAGGATCTATTAGAAATGCCCCACAAATGTCATTCTACCCAGGCTTAGACTCTTAGAGTAGATAATTTGCATTAAACCCTGTTCCAACGCCAACAGTTACAAAAAACACATATATTAATAAAAGAAAGTATGATATTTTAGAATTAACAACTTTATTAATTATATTGATGGTACTTTTATTAATGAATGAATGTTAATTATAATTATCTAGTAAGATAATTCTATATCTTTATTAAAATCTTTATTTACAGCGAAAAGTAAAATAAAGGACCATTCCATTTGCGTCAATAAATATGGCATTAAAAAGTTTCTTTCAAATCTAAAATTCGTTTTTAGAATTTAAACTTTACAATCGATAGTTTTCTGAACAATTCAACTTGATATTTAATCCAATTTTTCAATGACACTAGTTTTATTATTATTATTATTCAGTTCTTCTCCCCCACCCCCACCTCTTCATAATGAATTATGTAAAATTATAAAGATTATATTTTATACAAGTTATATTTTATACAAATACGTGACACCATATCTCATTTTCGTAGTATATTTTTTGGTGTAAAAATAAGTAATATAATATATTGTAAGCGAAAAAAATATATAATAATTAAAAAATATTGTTCTGAGAAAAACTTTAAAATTATTTCAATGTGTGATAATTTCAATTTAAAATTAGATTTACTCTTCTTAATATTTATATTTAACTACGACATGAATGTAAATAAATTTTAAAAAGTGCGAATAATATTGTTACACCAAACATATTAAAAAAAATAAAAAAACAAAAATAAAAAAATAGCACTGAGTGTCTAATAATGTAAAAAATGTTTCTTGAAAGTTATCTTTAGGTAATTGTAATTGTTTCAATAAGCAATTTTTTTTAAGTACGAATAATATTGTTACATCAAACCTATAAAATATAAATAAAATAAAATAACACTGAGTGTCTAATTATGCAAAAAATGTTTCTTAAAAGTTATCATTAGATAATGGCAATTGTTTCAATAAGCTTTTTTTTTTTTTTTTTTTTTTTTTTTTTTTGCAGATGTTTGAACTTGAGTATTTAATTTGTGTATAATCAATAAAAAATTACAAATGTCTGTTTCATAAAAATTCCTCACTTGTCATAAGTTGTTTTCTGAGAAAAGGATAAATTAATAAAAAAGATAAATTAATAAAATAAAAAGGATAAATTTAGGTAAAACTTCAAAAATTTCGCAAGAGTTATAATCTTCTTAATATTTTGAAGACTGAAAACAGCTCTAGATGAATTCTTTAATGTTTCAAATTTCAAGCTTTTGCAAACTTAATTACGGTCAAACAATTATTCTTTCTTAATTTGAAAAATTGTTTCGTTGATTTAACTTAATTATATTAAGAAAAAAAAAAAGAAATGAAAGAATTTGTTTCACATGTTTCATCTAATTAATTGCATTCGAAGCATTCCTACGAATTTTTTCAATTCGCCTATAGTAATTTTTGGAAAAAAAAAAAAAAAAATCATGAAACTAAAATTAAAAATATCTTGAAAAAGAAAAGACAATTTAATTAATCACAAAAAAGTTCATGAATAAACTGATTTTCCAATGAAGTAAATAAAAATTTTCAGACTTTATTGAATGTATCTTTGAATTAAACTCGTTACATTGAAAAGTTAATTAATAAGATCAAACTCAGATATCTAGTTGTTTGCTTTGTTGAAAAGTTTTGTTGAAAGTTTGTTTTATTCTTCTCCTCAACGATTCGAAATATTTTAATTTAATACTGCTATCGATTGGACTCTTGCCATGCACTACAATCTGAAATTACCACTTGTCTTTCCCCTTGTTTTCTTTTTCTTTTACACCGAAAATACCATAACATACCACTTACGGTATCTTCCTACACTTTTAATTCATTTTATTTTTAAATAACATCACCCCTTTTCTATTTTTTCACCTCATAGTCGTGATCCTTCTACCCTGCGCAAACCGATTTAATCGACCCTTCCTATTCTCGTCGCGCAGGGGGAGTGACGCCCCCTATTCTCGTCGTTACCATGGTAACCCGAGCAGTGAGAGACTTGAGATAGATCCTGTGTTGCGTGGTGTGTGTGTTCATCGAAAAGGGTCTCCTTCTGTACCCCCGCTTGGTGAAGATGGTGACAAATTAGGGGGACAAGCTGTGGAATTTTTCAGGATGTGGGAGTACTATGACCTTGGAATAAATAAGATAGTGTTTTCCTTCAGTTGTGTTTTGGATTAATTTTTTTCTTGCATTCTATTTTGGAATTTAAAAGTGATTGTGATTACCGATTTTTTGGTGGGACCCCACGGGGATATGTGCATACCTCCCCTAGGGGTCCGAAGCGCTTGGAAATTATTGCACTGAAAGTTTAAAAAATTATAATAATAAAAATGTGTCATAATGTCATTAAAATAAGCACGTTTGGAATGACATTATATACAACTTATTAGTTTTTTAAAAATATACGCAAATTTTCAAATTCGCAATATCTGTGGAAAAAAGTTGTTTTGTAATTTAAGGAAATTATCCTTTTTTTTTATTCACATTTTCTTATGAGACGAGCATGAGATTTCTCGTTACACAATCATTCATGCATATTTTGTGCCATCATCTTATCTCCAATCATTTTTCTTTACCGATAGATTAAATGTTTTTGAGTTTTTGATGAAAACAATTTTACTTTTTCCGAGCTTTAACCGCAAAATAAAAATTTGTTCAAAATAATATTGTGATATCGTATCAAGCATCCTATGCAATGTAAATAAATAATTGTGTGCTTTTTACAGCTGTATGTTGAAACTGATTCAATTTCTTCCAATAATAATAAAACATGCTTTTGCATTATCATATCTAATATATATATGTATGTATGTATAGTTCCACATTTGGATATGTGAAAAGCTTTCTTTTTCGTTTTATTAGCATGTGCTGAAATGTATACAAACGCCTACCATAGAAGCATTTAAAAAAATCTTTGGAAAGTTCTTCTGACGCAATCAAAGTCTAATACAAGTTTTTCTCCTTTGTACATATAATTTATTAGTGAATCATTTTCTTGCTCTACATATCAGTGTCTGAAATGATGCAGGACATCATAAGCGATATGATATTAAATTTCAAACTAGTGGATGTCACTTTTAAATATTCTTCCTTAATATTAAATGCTCTTTTCAATACATCCTACAAGCACTAAATATTCCTATGAAAGGGAATTCCAAAAAAATGTTTCAAGCCGTAGTGCAGTTTCGAGACCCCCACCAACAACCACAACAACAGCATGTCCAGAACCAAAAACCGCCTCTCCATCCTCTCTCTAGCTCTTCATCTTCGTCCACGGACTCATCGGGGAGCGGCCCGCCTCCGGCTGGGTCTTCGACCACGCTTCCCAACAGACGATCCCGTCGTAAAAAATCTTTACTATATCAAGTGTTAATGTCGCCACTCAGGAAAAAATCGGGTTCTACAAATACTTTAAATACAGTTGCCAATAATGCAAGTAATCAACAACAGCAAATTCAAGGCAATAACGTAAGTCATTTAAAATTAAATTTAATTTTTTCTCGTTAAAAAACTGATTATTTTTAAATATAAGCATTTTGTTTACCCTATATATACAAATGAAAATTTAATAAAATATTAGACAGATTAATTATGTAATAACGATAGCATTAATTATTATAATTTCCCAATCAGTAATAAGTTTTTGTATTATTATTATTATTATTATTATTATTATTTCATTACCTAACTGTAACATTGGCCTATTAAACTGCTTTTCGATACATAATAACACGATGTATGCAAGAATGTGTCTATTGCTTAATGCTTGTGAATCATTTTAAAAAGGGTAAATTTTATACCGCAGTATTAATGTTTCTATTGCGTTACTTTTTTAAAGAATATGTAATTTAATGAACAGAAGAGAAACTGTTGTCGTTCAAAAGGAAATTCCAATTCTTTAATTTGCAGCTTTAATAAATGAAAATTAGTCTGCAAAACTAAAGTAGCGGAAAAATTTTTAAGAATGCCCCAATTTCATTTATTTTCTTGAAATCATTTTATTTATTTCCTCCTTTAAAAAATGATGTTTAAAAAAAAAAAAAAAAAAGACACATATATATATATATATATATATATATATATATATATATATATATATACTCATTTACTTAGTTTACTTTTTTAAAGTTTTAAAAACAATTTACCAGTGTAATGCGCGTTGGATTTTTAAATTTCTTAAATTAAAAAAAGTTATAAGGTATGAGTTTCTCAAATTTTTACATGATCTTAATTATGGCAATTTAATTAGACTTAATTAGTTTTTTTAAGAAATATTTTTTATTTTTTCAAAATTCAGATTTTTTTTTTTTTTTTTTTTCTATTTTTTTTTTTTTTTTTTTTTAAATACTAAATCTTTTGAAAACTCTTTAATCTCTCCTTTCATAACTTTACAGTTTAAAAATGATGTAAGTACCGAACATAGAAATAAATTTATTTTCCAGATTTAAAAAAAAAAAGAGAGAGAGAGAGAGTGAGAAGGGGGGGGGGGGGAAAGTAAAGAAAAGAAAAAGAACAACTTAAAATATATTTAATAAATAAATGAATAAATAAAAAAGATATTGCTTTAATTAAATTATGTTTACACCATGTGATCAAGGCCAGAGTTTTTTCTCGGAGAGGTTCATATTTTCGTACATAATGTTAAATGTTAAAAAAGGGTCCTTTCACCTTTTGGTTACGGCCTTGCATGTTATATAAACAATTATTACATACTTTTTTCAAAAATGTTTGTAGTATAAAAACTTTTTTTTTTTATGATTTGGTCACCATTGAGTATACAAAATATATAATACCTTAAATTATAGTATATGTGATTGATTTAGTGTGTATAAAATTGGCTTAGAAATATCAATAATTATTTTGAAATATAATATATTAGATTGATTTAGTTTATTTAAATTTAGTTTATAAATACCAATAATTATAAAATAATAATTTATTTTTCCGCTTATAACATAAAACTCTTCATTTCTACTATATTCTTTGTTATCATATGGTCTTACATAAGATTCAGGGAAAGTTTGGGACTCTAAAAACTAGTTGAACTCGCTCCACCCGTCTTAAGACGTGGTGGCCTCTCCTCCTTCTTACTGTTATTTCTTTTTTATTTGTTCAGATTTCGTCCTTTTTTCACATAGTTTGTAATTATTATATCAAATGTATGTATTCACATCATATATCAAATATATATATATATATATATTTATATATTACATTCTTATTCAATACAGAAATTTCATAGAATTTATTCTTTAACTATTATTTATTTTTATGTTTTATGTAACACAAGTATGGTAGCTTTCCATTAACGAATTTTTATATTAAAATTCTTGAATTTATTTTATTTTATTTATTTATTTATTTATTTATTTATTTATTTTTTAAGTTGTTATCTATAAATTCGCTTACTTATAAAATTTCAGTTTCTGTGATTTTTAGAAAACCGGCTTTATATTTAACAAAAATGTTCGAAAGCGGTAAACGTTTGGCAAGCGGTTTAGAATGTTATGTTTATAAATACTAATTATACTTACATAATGTGCGACAAAATATATAATAAATTAACAATATTTTCAGATATATTTTAGGGGCAAAAAATTCTTTTGCAACACCTATCGTTTAATTTTAGATTTACAACGTGTAAATAATGAAAGTTTAATCTCGGACATCTTTAAACTGAAACGTATACAGTACTAAAAAAAAAATGTATAAATAAAATGTCCAAAACTATACTGTCAGCCTATTTCATCGAAATTTCAATGCAAGCTTTCTTCCTTTTTGTTTATTTATTTATTTATATACTATTTAGAAATATGTTATTTATTTATGATAATTCAGAATTATAGTTAAATATTTCTTTAACTTACTTTACTAGTAGTGTAGTTAAATATATTTTCGTAAAATACTGTAACACACATAATATATATATATATATATATTTCAAAAGGTTTCGTAAAATAATTTCTGAAACATACAATGTATCTTTAAAATTTTTTAAATAAGACTTTTAAAATTATAATTATTTCCTATGAAAATTGTTCTAATTTGTTCTAATAAATTATGTATACATTAATAAAACTAAATTAACTGATTTTTTTTTTTTTTTTTTTAATATACACTCACTTTATATTATTCTAAATAATTAATTATACACATTACAACCATGCATCATATTAAATAAAATTACTTTATTCCAATTTTTCCGACATTTTCAACAGTCAGATAATTATTAATTAGTGTTCGATAAATATTAATTAGAATAATACCACAAGAATAGTAGTTTAAATTTTAAGCGTATGATAATGCAAGTAATTAAATTACATTAAATAATGTTTCTAAAAAAAAAATCTTAAAATAATTTTAAAGTACTACATTTGTTGGTTATGATTTCGGTGGTAATTAACTGAAAAATAATTACGATAATGACAAAGAATCTCTGCTTAGCGGGAATTTTCTTTTCTGAACGACTAAAATTAATGAAACGTTGATTTTTGAGAGTTATTACTGATGACAAAATAAATAATTAATTTCGTAAAACATCAATTCAAATAAATGTTCCGTACTATTTATTGATTAAATATAAATTTATCAAATTGCAGATTTATGTCGTTATTTACTTGTATTTTATTAATATTCGGTAAAGAAATATTCTTTTTAATTAAAAATAGAAAAAAAAAGCAATAAGATTGTGCGCAAAATGAATTAATTTATAATTAAAGAATGAAATGAATATAAAAAAAAAAACATATATTTATCCTGATCGAATAGAAAAAATACTTCAGTTTCTGTTATTTTTAGTGGTTGATTGCGGTTACACGTCGTTTTACATTTTTCTGTTTAGAAACTGCACATAATCTAACATACAATGAATTAATAAATAAACAAATAAACATTAAAATCTTGATACATTTTTATATCTTGAATAAAATTAATTAGAAATTTCCAGTTCCTATTCATGAAAGAAAAAAAGAAGATTCAAAATTATATGTAGATGTAAAGAATTATATTTTGAAATATACATTGATGATTAGGGCAGTAAGAGTAGTTGTAAATTATCATATATTTTAACTGTCATATTTATTTATTTATTTATTTTATTTTATTTTTATTATTATTTATTTGTTTTTATTATATTTATTTATTTATTGGAGATTTTATAGCATATTTAATCAGTGAGATTTTAAAAATAATTTTCTCGTGTAAATTACTATTAAAATTTTATTTCTAAATTATATTATTCGTACATTTGTAAATACCTTTACATATTTCACAATATTTCCAATTTTAAAAGTAACGAATTATACATTTTAACAATATTTCCAAGAAGACATATAAAAGTTGAAACATACGTTGATAAAAAGGACAAGAGTTGATGTAAAATATCATATAATCAACTATCCCTTTTCCATTGTTAGTTTACCATTTCATCAGTATTTTTGAAAGCATTGCTATTAAAATTCTATTTCGAAATTACACGAATCGTACATTTGTAAATACATTTGCATGTAATAAAATCCATATTACTGCAACCACACTCCTTTTCTTTTCTTTTGTTTTTTAATTTCTAATAAAACATATGAAAGTCTAAATAAATAATTTACAATACGTATTTCAGTTTATTTATTTAATTTCCTTAGTTAGAAAATGAGGAGTTTATTCAGTGCTACCTTTTAGGAAAATATAATATAAGTGCATTTTTAGAAATAATAAAAGAAAATATTTCGCCAAAATAATAAATTTTAAAATACAGCTCTATTCTTTTTTAATTCATTACACTTGATCGAACCTGTGATTAGCGTTAATGTTATTTCCGCATACTTAATTGATTTAATATACAAGTTTTCCTTTAAAAAACTGTAAAATCTTAAATTAAATTGATAATTATTGAAATAAATACTAAACGTATTATATTTATAAATGAACAAAGAATAACTAAATGACTGCATTAAATAATGAGAAAAGAAAATGCAAAGAACTGAAATAGAACTTTTTGAAATCCCTTCAAGTAAAAATATTCACTAAATATCATATTGCGTTCATGAAAATCTGCCATTGTGAACCTACAAATATTCGAATATTCGGTGCGTATATTATTCATTAATAATTATTCACTTTTCCTTGGCAAGCTATATTTTAAAATTCTTTTAATAATAAAACATATTATTTTCAACATACACATTGAAACTTTTCAATATCTATTTATTTATTTATTTTGGCAAGGTCATGAAATTTTTAAATACACATGGGATGTGTCCCAAACTTTATAAAAATAAAAACAAAGTACCCACAAAATATTCGTGATATATAAGAAACTCTGGTTATTGAATACGTATAAAACAGGAAAATGTTGATTTCTGTCAAAATTAAATATGTGGGACAATTTCAATGCATATTTTGCGCATGTTTAAAGATTTTCTCATACACTTGCATGCATATTTTAGAGTTATGCAATACGAATCGTAGATACAATTATTAGTTCATTATAAAAGAGCTCTGCTATAAAAACAGAAAACTTCTGTAACTTTCGTACAGAAAATTTGTGTTTTATGGTTACAGATTTTACCTGGTGAGTACATATTTTTTCTGTTTTTCATACAAAAAACTTCGTATCAAAACCGAATTAACAAGGGCTAAGTAACATTTGTAAGTAAGTCGTGTAGTTCTAAACAAAACGTTGTCTACTATTCGGTCTACCCTGGTTCGATCCTGGCTGGTACAGCAGGAGATTTTTAGTTAATGCGACTTTATATATATATATATATATATATATATATATATATATATATATATATACAGTGTGCCCAAAGGAAAAAAGCTGTTATGAACGAATGTTTGATGTTAAATTAATGATGTTTTCATGTTGAATATTTCTGTGAACATATTTCTAATGTAGTATAGGCATATTTTCTGACAACGTTGTTTCCAGAAATTTTCAATTTTCTGTAATACAGTTTATTTATTTATTTATTTTACAGTGTACAAATATTAATAAATATTATAATACTAGATTTTTTTTTTATCACGCAAGATATTTGAGAGCTTGAGATGAACAGAAACCAGGTGTTCGAGATGTAGTGTCTTTCTGGAAACGCTTATAAAAGAGTTAAACTCCTTGAAAAGAAAATAAATAAATAAATAAAGTACATAAATGGCCCAGAGAAATTTAAAAAAAAAAAAAAAAAAACAAGAGAAGGCAAAAGGCATTAAAATAATATCAAATTAATTATTATTATTTTTTTATTATTAATGTCATAATCATTATATTTTCATGCTAAATAATACATTTGGGGATCACAAAAGTGCGAGGAGAAGGTGAGTCTTATATCGTTTCCAAATGCCCATAAGCGTAATACTAGTGAGGCGTAACACCTATTTAATAACAACCTTCGAAATGAATTCTATTTCAAACGAGTATGATGCTATTATAGCCCATGTGGTTATTATAAAATTGTGTATAGTTATGATTGCAATACATCTTATATAGCTATGATGGAACTGTTGTCTGTGTATTACCATAAAATGAATTATTAAAAGTGATTCTTTCACTTCGCATCGAGTATAATTTATCGTTTGAACAAGACTCCTTAATTAACACGTGTTTGCTACTACATATAATAAAGTCCATAGTACTGCAACCATACTCTTTTTTTTTTTTTTTTTTTTTTTTTAGCCACTTAAAAGCTTAAACACCGGAATTTACTTCTCTTTTCCTTTTCTTGACAGTTGAATTAAAAAGATTAAAACCTCCTCTCTCATAAACGTCGGTGTATTTCTCCCATAAACGTCATTAATGTAAAGCAATTAACACACCCAGTGGCTGCTATTTAAAGCCATTCTAATCTTTTATCCTTACGGACGAATATTTTTAAACCAAAGAAATTTTTATCCCTTTTTAACATGCCTCAAGGATTGATTGGCACAATCTGCATAATTACCGCTTACAATTGAAAGTTTCTAATGACTGGTATTTTTAAACTTAAAACGGTCATTTCTCCTGCAGAAATACAACCAAATTTAACTTTATCGATTATCTGTGTGTTCTTAATTACTTTTTAATAATCATCACATATCATTTTTCCTGTGCTAAGAAGATGCCATCGTCAAATGTTTCTATTAATTATCTCTTGCATTGTTTTTCTCTTTCATTATGTATATACATGATGAAAATATAATAGATAAGTGCGTTTGTACTCCTTCAACGTAGAAGTTCAATGAATTTGTCTCTTCTTATAGCATAAAATGTCTTCTGAATGAAAAGATTTAGTGATTAATAATAAAACATTATCTTGAAATTTTATTTTAATGTCTTGTAAGTTTTGAGGACATGTTTTAATAGTCTTCGTTTCATGAAATTATAATAAAGTTCACTTGGGAGTTCCTTTAAAAGATGAACTTGAATTGACTGTCATAGTTTTGTTAAACGTTAAATCAAATTGTTTTCATGTATATTGCTGTGATACTCACAAGATATGATTTTAGAATAATCATCTTATAAATATGTTAATGCATAAATATCATTTAACACCAATGAAATGCAGTTTAAACTTTTATGGAAGAATTGTTATACAGTAGAGCTTGGGTAATTCGAAGTTGAAGGGACCAGAGAAAAATTCGAAATATCCAAAAATTCGACTACTATTTTGTCAAAAAAAAAAAAAAAAGAATAAATTAAAAAAATTAACTCTACGATCAAAGATTTAACACATAAATTTATATTTAAGTATACTGCTACATCCCCCCCTCCCCAATTAAATCAATATTTTTTACGAGCTTAATTATTCAAAAAAATTTTTAAAATAGTCAGATGTTTTTGATTTCTTCTTTAAGTACAATCTTTGTGTCATAGCATATGACTTGATACAAAAATAGAATCTTCTAAATTACACATGACTTTCGATTCAAAAAACTTCGAAGTTCATGTATATTCACCATATCTTCTGATGCACTAGCTAGGGGCTTCTCTTGTATTTCCTTATCTTTCTTTTGAAAGACTGTTAAAATATATAATCTACTTTAGCTGAGAAAAATCTCGGGAACAAATTTTATTGTAATATTTTAAAGGTAATCGTATAAAAATTCGAATTATCCAAAATAGAATTCGAATTATCCACGATTTTTTAAAATTATTTTAATATAAAATTCAAGGGACCGAGTAAAAAATTCGAATTATCCAGAATTTCGAATTAAACAAGCTCGAATTATTCAAGTTTCACTGTATATGATTATACAGAATATTATACTTTAATATACAGTCGGTAACAAAAGTGTCCGAACACTAGCAAAAATTCCTATGTATAAAAAGTACACTTCATACTGTTTTGTTAAATAAATCCTTATCGAATCATGTTCTTACACTGACTAAGAACATGATTTGAGAAAGTTTAACAAAGCCGTATGAAGTGTACTTTTTTTACATAGGATTTTTTGCTAGTGTTCGGACACTTTTGTTACCGACTGTAGAATAATAAAGTTTTTTTTATTATTATTATTAGTTAGGCAAGACGAAAAATTGGTGTAATATTTCAAAAAAGCAAGTGGTTTAAGTCCAAACCTTTTCGTTATTTGCCGCCTCTTATATTATAAACACACACATGTACATATACAGTAACCACCGCTTAATAAATTAACTGGTTAATAAAATCAGCCGCTAAATCTGATCAAATTGCCAGAACCGGAATCAAATCAATACAAATTACTTTTAAAACCGCCGCTTAATAAAATCAGCATCGCCGGTTAATAAACTCAAAAATAAAATTCTTCAGCAGCAAAAATATAATTTATGTGAGCTAATATATATATATATTTACATCGCGATTGTTTTTATTTTTCAAATAAAAAAAGATATTAAAGCATAGCAATCCATCCCGTTGTCGAGAATTTTACACTTGCAGTACAGTTACAAATTAAACAAGCCCCATCAATCACTTACCTCATTAAATATTTCAAGGAACGTATTCTTCAAAGCGCGGTAGTACAGTCGGTTACAAAAGTATCCGAACACTAGCAAAAATTCTTATGTAAAAAATGTACAGTTAGTACAGTTTTGTTAAATAAATCCATGTCGAATCCTGTTCTTAGTCAGTCTAAAAACAGGATTCGACAAGGATTTATTTAATAAAACTGAATTAAGTGTACTTTTTTTACATAGGAATTTTTGCTAGTGTCGGCTTTTGTTACCGACTGTAAGTTAATTTGATTTGTAAGTGATATTTTATTATTATTATTAATAATAATTATTAAAATACTATTTCTAGTTGTTATTCTGAAATAACTATGAAGCAAGAGGTTTAAACGGAAAGATTTTAAATTTAAAAGAAAAGCGGGAATTCTTGGCAAAGTGGTGATGATTCTCCTCATAGGAAAGCGCATCGGAAATTGGGATGCGTTTAATTTACTTACATTGTAAAAAAGATTAATTAATATTGTTTATTAATTCCATTACTCGTTATCTTTTGAAATTTCTTTCCAAATTCAAAGATGTATAATACCTTTTTCTTGGGTGCAAGAACGATCGCTGGATATAAAAATCAGCCGCTTATTAAAATCATTTTGGCTGAGAACGAATGTGATTTTAATAAGCAGCGTGCACTGTATATATATACACATAGGTATAAGTATAGATATATAGAGGCCAATACAGAACACATTTAGTGACGCTATAAGGCCCCTTCAAAAACTACTTTCAGCAAAGAGCCACCCTCACAAAGCCATCAAACTAAACGAAATAAGCACGAATGCAGGTAGCATGTTTCTAAAATTTATCATGTTTGCTTGGGTCATTTTCCAAAAATGTTACTGCTTCAGTTTTGAACACGATCACACAAGACAATCTTTTTTATAAGAAATTTTAATTATTTTTGTCTAAAAAACTATTTTGATTGATTAATTTTTTTTTTTTTTTTAATCCATACACATTTCACATAACTTATTTATTTTTATTTAGTTGCTTATTTAAAAAAAAGCTTTTTAATAAAATGTCAGTGTCTATTCTACTGTCGTTAACAGTTTTGAAAAACCATTAAAAATAAATAAATAATGAACAAAAGTATTTTGGTTAGTTACATGCATTAAAATCTATACACATTTAGCATAACTCAATTTGTTTATTTGTTTATATTTATTTATTTAACTTTTTGTGAAAGTGCCTACTGTACTCCATAAACTATTTTAAAAACTAAAAAAGTACTTTGATCATTTAAATTTGTTAAAATCCATAACTCAGTTTATTTATTTATTTTTATTTATTAAAAGGATGAAAACATCCAATTTCTCTGTTAGTGTCGATAAGTTTGTTTTATCCAAAAATAATTTATTATTATTATTATTACTACTTTATTTATTTATTATAATAATAATTATTATTATTTTATTCATTTATATTTATATTATTATTATTATTATTATTTAAATAAATATTTATCTAAACTTGAAAATCATATAATTACTCGCTTATAAAGTTTTTATTCATCACTGAAGTCATTAATGACTTTTACTGCAATGAATAAACTAAAAAACTATTTTGATCACTTACATTTATTAAAACCCATATAAATTAAGCATAACTTAATTTTCTTTTCTTTCTTTTCTTTTTCTTTTTTTTTAAATCTTTATGTGTTAAAAAGATTAAAATAGCCACACTCCTCCATTTCTATGGCTCATCAATTATTTCTGCGCATTTCTTCTATCATTTATTTCCATCTATTTATCAGTTATATATTTTTTTACAATTTATCATTAATTAAATAATATTATTTTTAATCATAATACTTTCTCTTCCCTTATTATATATTAATTATTATTAACATTGCAATCAAATTATCTCTCCCTTGTTTCTATCTATTATCAACTTTAAAATATCATGATTAATCATATAAGTGCATATTTTCCTCTTTGCAATTTCAAACTCAATATTGTTAGCCGGAACACGCATTTTACGTAAAAACATCATTGTAACCAATGATAAAAGAAAATGTTTTGACCGTTATAAATCGTCATTGATAATAAACTGCATTTCCTCACGCGATCTTGCACTTCTCTGAGTTTTTATGTGTATATTGCGCAAGCAAGTTCGATGACAATTTGCTGATCGATTTTTCCCCACTCTAAAACTCAGATGTAGTTTATATTTTAGTAAATATCTCTCTTTTACATATTATTCTGTCAATATGTCAGCTTTATTTTTGTTATTCTTGTTTCTTAAACTTAAAATTGCTTTGTTGACCCGAATTTCTTTTTAAGTGTTCATTACAGTTATTTTCATACATCGACGCGATGTTTATTACGCTTAAAAAAAAAAAAAAAAAAAAAAAATCTAAGACTTTGTATTTAGGTAGGAATTATTATTTCTAAACGCAATCAAGAAATGACTGAGCATCATTTTTACTCAGTCATTAAACAAACAAACAAAAAAAATATTGATGATTAAATAACATTATTACATACTAATAAGCGTTTTTTATCAATTACATTTCACCATATTAATGAACTGTAGATATTGTAAATTACTAATCATTATTTTATTAAATGATAAAAATCTAAAATTACATTTTCAGAGGGACAAAAATTAATTTTATATGTAATTAAATTATGATAAAATACCTTTTTAAACTGATTATCAAACAAAATATTTTTTTTTTCTTTATTGCATACAATTATTGATAATAAACTATGTTACATCACTGCAATGTACAAATATCATACATTCAAAGTAAGTGTGTAATTTTGATGTGAATTTATTACTCAATTTTAGAGATAAAAATTGCTGAAGTTATATATTTACTTTCCGAACACTATAGTGAGGAAAGTATTGTAATCATGTCAAAAATCCGAATTCGAGATTTTGATGTTTCTATACGTTTCGAGGTCCAACGAGTCCGTTTTCACTATTTTTACGATGATGTATGTATGTGTGTGTGTATGTATGTGTGTATGTATGTGTGTATGTATGTGTGTATGTATGTGTGTATGTCTGTGAGTGAACACGCTAGCGTCTAAACGCTTTGTTCGAATAAGCTGAAAGTTGGTACGTATATTGTAAGTCACCATAGTACGAACCCTATAGATTTTGGTGAATCTAGCACTTATAGTTTTTTTACAGGGACACAAAGAAAAATTCTTTATTATTATGGCCAAGGGACCAAAATCTTAAAAGTGCGATAGCATCTAAACGCCTTATTCAATTGAGCAAAAACTTTATACACATATTATAGGTCACAGATACTCAATCTGTATAGATTTTGGAGAATCTAGCACTTATAGTTTTTTTACAGGGACACAAAGAAAAATTGTCTGCCAAATTTTTAAAAGTGTGATAGCGTCTAAACGCCTTATTAATCTCAGCAAAGAATTTGTACACATGTTATAGGTCACATTTGAACCAACTGTATAGATTTTGGTGAATCTAGCACTTACAGTTTTTTTACAGGGACACAAAGAAAAATTCTTTATCTTTATGGCCTATGAGACCAGCGATAGCATCTAAACGCCTTATTCAATTGAGCTGAAAATTTGTATGAATATTATAAATCACTGTTGCACTAACTATAAGCATTTTGGTGAATCTAGCATTTATAGATTTTTACAGGACACAACGAAAAATTCTCTATCCTTATGATCTAAGGGCTCAAAGTTCAGTAGCGTTAAATAAAACCTCGTGTGATATATGGAGAAAAATACTCAAACACTCTGTTATGGTTTTTCTTTTTTGTTTGTTTAGCAACACCTCTTTCTTTATTTTATCTACAAAACTGTTAGTTACTCAATGTTCGGAAAGTCGAGTGGAGTCACTCCAGATTTTTTTATTTTATAAACATATAAACTGTATACCCTCTCTTCCACATTCATGATTATCTGCCAGCTTCCATTTTTCTGTATTAATAAATCTTTCAACTTTTGAACCATTCTTGTTCCAACAAAACGGGCTTAAAAGCATACATTTATTAATTCGAAAATCTGAGCAATTACTATTTTTTTTTCATTCTATTGTAATTATAAACATAAGATAATAATCGAAAACATAACATTTTGTGAACGAATATAAAATTTTAACAGATAATTAAAGACTATGTTTTGGATATTAAATATTTTTATTAACAAATAAAGTGCCTTACCTCAAGCAATCTTGCACGAGAAAAGGTTTTTAAGGATGGGTTGTAAAAGTGGTTTTGATGTAAATCCATTAATCGATTTTTGTATATTAATTTGTATTTAATTATTTTATTTATCTACTATAATTATTATTGTTGTTTTGTTTATCTTGTTACTTAAAATTGCAATAAACTAAATAGAATAAGGCTAAAATGTAAAGTTTAAGAAAATTTTTAGTTACAGACTAATTATTTTTTTTCCCCCATCATTGCTTGTGAACTTTTAATTATCTGAATTTCATTAATATTCTAGTTTTTGTTTTACCATTTTCGTTACTACAAAATTGGTTTAAAAAAGTAAAAAGTTATTAATTATTAATTTTGTACAATAACGTTGTTTTATATATATTGGTAACCCTTTTTTTCCGTCTATTATAATTATAAATGTAACAAAATAACCTGAAACATAACATTCTGAGAGCGAATATAACGTTTTCACGGGTCATTAAGAAATATGTTTTGACTATTAAATATCGTTATTGACAATAAATTGTGTTCCCTCACGCAACCTTCTACGAGAAAAGAGATTTTAAAGAAGGGCTGTAAAAATGATTTTGATGCAAGTTTATTGATCGATTTTGGCTATTAAAAATTATTATTATTTCAAACTACGATGAAATAAAAACTAGTATGTTGTGGCCACCACAAGACTTTCTTCTATATTTTCCTATACAAATTCACTCAGTAACAATATATATATATAATTTTTAATTACGATTTTTTTTTTTTTTTTTTTTTTTTTGGTTAAAAGTAAAAAAAAAAAAAAAAAAAATCAATAACTTTGTTTTAAATTATCACAGATTTATAGTTCAACCATTCGTTTTAAAGGTATTGACGAGACCTTTCGAAAGATACCCATCGTGAAAATTTACCACCAATGCCCCCACATGCACATTTTTTTTTTCCTGGTTAACTACTACTATTATCAATAATTCATATTAATTTTACAATCACAAGTTTAAAATAACTCTCATTATACACATTTATACGAAATTTTGTCCTATACTGCCATGTTAAAAGTTTACATAAAATGCGATCACATCGCCACCTGTTGAGCGATAGATCCCCAAATCTAATCAGCACCAGTTTATGTCAGGGTGCAACTAAATACTAAGTTTGGTTAAATTTCATTCATTGGTACGTAAGATATAGTGTTCACAAAAACCGTGATACACACAGACAGACATTTTCTAAAAACTATCCATTCGTGTTCAGGACATTCCAAAACGCGCAAATCCATCAAAAAACGGAGGTCAAAAATTTTCACGAATCCAATACTTTCTCTATATTACATATAGAAGAAAGTAATAATAATAAAACATTTTTTTTTCTTACTTTTGTATATGTATATAAAGAGAAAGTATCGAATTCTTTAAAATTTTCGAGCTCCAGTTTTCAATTGTTTACACGTTATGAATTGTTTTGAACAAGATCTGATTATTTTTAGAAAATGTCTGTCTGCCTTTGTGTCTTTATGTGTGTATCATAAATTTTGTGGACACTGTATCTCACGAAACAATGTACGAAATTTTATTAAACTTGGTACTTAGTTGAACCTTGACCTAAACTGATGCTGATTACGTTTAGGGATCAACCGCTCAAGAGATGGCACTGTGATTCCATTTTTTCTAAATGTTTAATATAGCAGTAAAGGACAAAATTTCGTATAAATGTACATAAAAAAAGTTATTTTTAACGCATGAATATAACATTAATAGGAATTATTGATAATAGTAGTACTAAACTAGGAAAAAAGTGTATACATGTAGGAGCATCCTCCTCTCATTCCTGGAGGATATAAATTTTCAATATCAGTGTCTTTCGAAAGAACTCGTCAGTGCTGACCTTTGAAACTTTAAAACGAATGGTTGAATTATAGCTTTGTAATACTTTAAAACAAAAGTACTTTTTTTTCCCGAAAAAAATTAAAAAAAAAAAAAAAAAAAAAAAAAAATCGCATTTTCTCTGGTGTCGGCACTATCTTTCGGCATTTAGAATTTTATTTCTCTGAGATAAAAATCGTCTACATTTATCATGGAAAATAATTTTAAAATAAATAATAATTTAATAAATAATTTGTACTGCGTGAATTTGTATAAGACAATATACAGAAGAAAGTCTTGTGGCATCAACACGAAATTTCTTCTATACATATGTGGATAATGTTTTTTAATTTCCTATTCTTTAAAGAAGAAATGCTAGAAAAGTCAGTAAATTTTTTAATAAAAAGTTCATATTTAAATATGATGATATCTTATTTCATATACTTAATTAAATAAATTCGTTTAGAAAATCTGAGCAAAAATATACCAAAAATTATTAAAAGAAGAAAATAAATTTTACAGATAAAGTTTTAAAATCTATTAAGTTATTAAACAAAAACTATTGTTGATTTCTCATTTATTTAAATATTTTAAATATTTAAAAAATTTTATAAAATAAAATCAAAATTATACTAAACTCTTGATTTTCATTTAAATATATCATACAGAAAATGACATGCTATAGTATAGTATACAGAGTGACCATATTTAAACTGACAGTGTTTACAGTGTCTGTAGAGTGATCTAATTGCTCGAAGGGCGCCAAATTTTGTAGGATGATTTGGACAAAGGATTGCACTAAAACAAAATGTTAGTTCCAAAAGTCACCGCTAGGGAAATATGTGGAGCTGTGTAAAGGAAATGAGAGTTCTAAAAAACATAGAATCAATACTGAAAATAAAATTACCTTTTATTTAGCATATTCAAATCAGGTTCAATGTGTCCACCGTTTCTGTGGACCACATATTGCATTCTGTGCACAGTATTCACAACAACAGAAACTTTATCACTGATTATGGAATTTTTTTGCTTCAGATTGTGCCTCATATAAATATTCTTTGAAAATACGTATTGTTTTGTTCTTATGCGTTGCACTGGTTTTATTTTATCTATTAACTATTAGAATCGTCTGCTTTTTTATCAAAATATTCCTTTTAATTGATTTTAAGTTTATATGTGTACAGTGTTGCTAAATTGGGGAAACATTTGGCAATTTGGGGAAAAATATCAGTCGTGGGGAAATTTTGGGGAAATCACAAGTGTGGGAAAAAGGTTTGGGGAGTAAATTAATTCTGGGGAAATATAAGGAAAAACCTAGATTTTTTTTTAAAACCTTTTTTTTTTTTTTTTTAATTATTATTATTATTTCCCGTCAAGAATTTGAGTGAAGGAATTTATCTTTTACTGTTTTCTTCATTGCTCGCTGCACTCTTCTATATACATTAGAAATAAGTATTGCATTCTTGAAAAATTACGACTTTCCATTTTTGAAGTTTTACACGATTTGATGTTTTCTGAACACGATTTCAGCTTTTATGTAAAATATCTGTTTGTCTGTATGTTTATGTTAGAAAATACCTGTTCATTTATAAATAAAATTTTGAGGACGCTGTATCTCTGGAAGCAATGGACAGAATTCAACAAAAGTTTTGATTTGGTTGGACTTTGACTTAAATTGGTGATGATTAGATTTTGGCATACAACAGATCACGCTGTTGTATTGCAATTTGTGATATTTAATGCGATGTCATAGTTCAGCTTTTATGGTGCATAAATGCACAAAACGGGATATGTATGATGGCCTTGATAATAATAAAAAAATTAAAAAAGATTCAATAATCAACATGCGTTATTATCAGCCTAAAGCTAGCGTTTCTGTGCTAAAATTTCATTTATAAGAAAGCAATATCTAAGCTTCTGTAAAATATAAATGCGCCAAACTTGGTTATACGAGATAGATACTATGAAAAACTATTCTGAATCAATTTGGGTGCATATTGTACACAGGTGCCGTTGCTATGCCGTTACATATCCTACATCCATCGACTTTGGTGTGCAAAATAAATTTTATAAAAAAAAAAAAAAAAAAAAGAAAGAAATAGGAGGATTTAGTTTTTGTGTATGTCGGTTGATTAGTAGGCGCCGCTATTACGCATTTTGTATGATTTTCCCCATGACTATATTTCAACATCTGTTTAGTGAAAATTGTACTACTCTGCATGTGTAAAATATTTAGCTTTTCTTCAGACAAAATAAATAAATAAGGAAATTTGTTCTGCACTTTTATAAACACCACACAAATATTTTGCAAATTTGTGTGACTTTGCATTTTTCTCGCATAGTAATATGGTTTAACTGAAAAGTCAGCTTCCCTTTTTTTGACAAACAAAGGGTAGTCAGTGACGTTATATACATTTGTCCCGAGGCTTTCTCGTCTGTCTCGCGTTTGTCCTAAAATGCCCTTTAGCGTTCGTTAGTTCATTACAAACAAAAAATGTAAAATTACATTTGGGGAAAATTTTTGAAAATAATGCCATTTTGGGAAAAAATCAACCATGTTCTGCGGAAATTTTGAAATTTCTATCTCTTTTTTTTTTTTTTTTTTTTTTTACTATAAAGGACCAGTATCCGATTCTTATTAGAATTTTTTTTTTCTTTCTCAAAAATATGATTTAGTCTAAATAATCTAAAAATTTCTGACGAATAAATACTGTAACTAAAAGAGAAAGTTTATACTAATGAAATATTTTTAGAGATTTAGAATTTTTTTTATTATTTGTGCGTTTTATTGAATGTTAAATTTATTTCAATAAAACTTTGATAAAAACTAAAACTGTAGTTATTAAAATAAATAAAATAAAAATATCTTATATTACATATCTTTAAAACTTCTGATTAAAAAATTAAATAAAATAGGAATTTTTCATAACTTAACTTAATTTTGATTACAAATGTTTAAAGTTCATTGAAATACAATAATATGATAGAATAGTGTTAATTTAGAAATATAATAATATTCCTACTATTTTTTGTAAAAAGAAGCAAAAAAAAAAAAAAAAAAAAAATCTTTAAAAAAGCTTGTTTAAATAATTTTAAAATGAAAACCATTAATAATTTTGTATTCAATAAAATATAATTTAAATGTTTCGTATAATCTTATTTAATAAATAATATATAACGAATTCTATCCATCCATTCTAGACTTTATATTTCTGATTTTATGTATTTTTTCTGTTATATATTTTTTCCCAAGCGCACAATTTTGATATCAAATCAAATAAACCAATTACATATCACAAAATAATTTCCCTTTTTAAAATTTTTATTAGTGAAGAAGATAGAGAAAATTCATTCTTCTTTTCTTCTTTAAACCACGTTTTTCTCTAAATTCATTATCTTTCCGGATGAATTGTTTTATTTGATTTCAAACTTCAATAATTTTTATTCTATCTCGTTTCTTACTTTTGGAAGCATAAAAATTTTAGAGTATATCATAAACATTAAAATCAACGTTCTGAATTTTTCAATCTATATAATAAAATCGCAGAAATACGTCTTATTTTATTTTATTTTATTTTTGAAAGAATTGATTTATGTTTTAAAGTTAACATGTAATATACAGGGTGTCTCTAAAATTTCATAGTAAAAAATGATGATTGAATTTAAAAAGACCACCATTATTTACCATAGAATTCAGTTTACAATCCGTTTATTCAATTAAAAATGTATAGGTTATCTTAAATCAAATTACGCTTATTTTTTCTTCTATCACTTTTATGAAAAATGCTGAAACAGATTTTTCATTGAATTTACCTTATTTTGTATGAATTCTATCCCATTATAATAGGAAATTTATATATTTAAAAATTGTATACATAAATTTATATTTACATTAAATTTGAAATTGTTTTACTCCGTGTTCAGTTAAAATCTAAATAGGGTAACCTCACTAGCTTACTGAGTTACAGCATATTTTTATAACCTTATTGAACATGTCATACAAAAATTAAATATATATATATATATATATATATAATATAAAATATAAAATATAAAAATATTTCACACACTTTATAGAAAAAATTAAATTCCTCCCTGTTACTATCAAGAGTCAATGAAAATTTAATAAATAAAATAAAATACGTTTTTAGCGTTAATTATAAAGAATTTTATTATAATCTTAAAAGCTTATTGTAAATTTTAAAGCCGTGAATGATAATAAAATGAAAAAAACTATAGGAAAAAGTATGAGCATTTGTAAGATCATGATACAATAACTACTAAATATATGCAGAAAAGTATACCAACTGCAGTAAAAAGGTGTATTTGTATCTAGAAGAAGAAATTGTATAAAAAAAACATCCACATTACAATTTTTGTACTAATTATTACTGTTCATCGAAATAATTGGAGCTCTCCTTGTCATAAGTTTGTTCTAAAAAGACGTTAGTGATGTAGTGTGGTTTAAAGTATAACAAATTAACTCAAATTTAGTATTGGCAAACTAATTCAATATATTAAAAACAAAAACTACTTTATTTACGAGACAAAACTTAAGTTAAAATACATTTAAAAACAAATTCTATAAAAATATATAAATTAATTTAATATACACTAAGCGACAAAAAAAAAAAAAAAAAAAAAAAAAAAAAAAAAAAAGCCGCACTGCAGAAAAATTGACTTTATGGGGTTTGTAATAATTTAAAAACTAATTATTGCAACAAACAAATTTGTTATGTTTGTATAATACGGATGTCATAACATGATACCTATGTACAATTTCGATTTAATAATTCGTTTTATTACACTCTACGAAGTATTTAGTAAAAATCTACATAAAATTTTCTTTTTAAACGTAATATGACAAACATATACTTTGCATTCTAACATAATTTACTATATGAAATAAACAAGTGCTATTTCAATATATGAAATAAAACTATTTATTTGTTAGATCTAAATAATTATTTAATAAAAATATGTATTCTGGATTGGATAATTCCGCCTTTATATGGAATTACTGCTTTAATGCGCAATGGCATAGTATTTTACAGTTTTTTAACTTGAAACTCAGAAAATTCACTGGACCAAGTATCTTAAATATTTTTAAATACTTCTTTCAAAGTTGTAGGCTACAAATTTCTAATCCCCACCCTCTTTTATAGACTAAACATTTTCGAGCGGATTGAGATTAGGACAGTATTCAGGTCTAATAAAGAAGACATACTGCGAGATTCTTTGTGAGATTTAATTTTAAGTAAAAAAAAAAAAAAAAAGTTATGATAACTTACAAAATTATAGATGCTCATGAGAATGGATAAGTAATTTTAAAACTTGAATCAAATAAATGTATCACAAGCGCCATATAACAAAGTGCATTATCATCTTGAAATGCTGATTATGGAAGAGTCTAAAATACCTCCGAAGTAGTCGGTCAGGTATCAATTTTTTAATGGCCAAGTTTCATTTCGGGTTAATTGATCCCTTGAACATGAGAATTTTCCATACTCGCCGAAAAATTATGCATTTTCGTATCGTAATGTACAAGGAATATGTCATTGTTTTAAAAGTGCGATTTTTATTAAGTCAGTCACATTTTTGTGATCAGATCTGCTTGTTTACGTCAGCTCGAAATAAATTAAACTTGACTCATCAGAGAGAAGAACTTCATCCCAATAATTAATTAATCATTTTTTAATTTTTTAACCCTCTAATGCCTTGGTTTTCTAATTCTTTTCGTTAAGAATTAATTTTTTAAAGATTTTCTGACAATTAAACCTGCTTTGTTTAATTGTTATTTAACTGTATTTAGACAAATTATGTTACTAAACACTTTTTCTGAATCCCTGCTATGCTATATTCTAAATGTGACACAAACTGATTTTTAAAGCACTGGTTTTTTAACTTGCGGTCATCTCAACTGGATGAGTAATGTGGCCGCCTAAGGACAAATGTGCAGTTTAAACAGCCAAAAAATATTATATCTTGCTAAAAACCAGATCACAAATTTTTGTTAATATTTATCATTTCATATTCATCATATCATTTTGACATCCTACGTATTAAAATATTTTTTTGATTTTCGCTCTAAAATTAATACATTTTATGGTATCATTAATTGCCTAATTCTTGCCATTTTTGAAATAATTTCTAAAATTACAATTTTCCGAACAATTGCATTTTGTTTTTAACACTTGGCTCAATCCTAAATTGCACGCAGAACACAAAGTAATAAAATCTGTTCAAAAATTTACTTTTGAAACAATAAAATTAGCGAATACAGAAAGAAAAATGGAAAATATCCAAGTGCAGAGAGAGAGAGAGAAACAGAACGTTATGTAGTAATATAATATTATCAGTGCAAACATTTGAAATTTAAAGATGATTTACTATCAGTATTCAATATATATATATAAAGTGAAGAATTTAATAGCTTTATAAAATTTAGCAATTAATAGATACATGATAATACCAACAACACACACATAAAAGTTGTTGTAATTCAATTTAAATGTTAGCACATATTATATATATATATATATATATGTATGTATAAAGCAAATTTTTTATAATGGAAAATGTGCTTTAGCAAAGGAAATGTACTTTAGTAAAGGTTAAAAAATAATTATAGATGTGGGAAGAAAAAAAGATAGTTGTAATAAAAAAATTATAAACAAAATTTAAGGTTATTTATTAAAATTACAGATGGATACTCTCATTTAGTTTATTAATATTATTTATAATAAAATGTTAAGACATATATTGAATTAAAATATGGTAATACAGTCGAACTTCCTTAACGTGAACACTGTTAACGTGAATTACTTTTAACATGAACTGTTTCCACAATCCCCGTCAAAATGAAGATTAGTTTAGTTATATGAAGATTAGTTACTGATAGCATGAGCTACAGATAACATGAACAGTTTTTTTTATCCCCCTTGAGATTCAAGTTAACGTTTTTCGACTGTATATAAATTTCTAAAGTATAAATACAAAATGCTGGGACATTAATGTAACCTTCTTTGAGCAATCATAATTTCTGTCTAATCTAATAACAGTCTTAGTAAGTTAACAAACTGTAATTAATGTAAAACATTTTCAAATATTTACAACTTAAAAATTATATATCTTATTCAAAATCATAACATGGTGCAAAGGTATAAATACTAACTTGTAAAATACGGATTTTAGAAGAAAGCAAGTATGATATTAAAAAAAAAAAAAAAAAAAAAAGCATGTAATTGATGTTCCTAAATAAAAAAAGATTAAGTATTAAATACAAGCTTTTGTAGAATTAAAAATAATTTCTGCTCTCACAGATAAAAATAACATTTTTCATCATTTATCAAATTTCATAAGAGCGAATCGCTTAAAATCCCATTACCTCAAAAATAGAATTAATTCTTTCAAATTGAATTTATAAGCGTGTTTCCTTTCTCATTAATAGTTTTGGGTATACATTATCAGGAAATAGTTGTTACAAAGCTATTAAATATTAATAAATAACATTTTCAGTTCTATTTTAAGAAATATTTAATTTAAATATTATCCTTTATTTTTTCAAATCGTTTTCTTATTTCTTTATTTACTCTTATACTTTTTTTTTTTTTTTTTTGGGGGGGGGGGGGAGTCTGCATATACAGGGTATATATATTTATATATATACGTATATATTTAAAAAAAAAAAAAAAAAAAAAAAAAAAAAATTAGGTATTAATTATTCAGGAACAAATAAGACGATCCCTTATATACTCAAAGAAAAAATGTTATTATTATTATTATTAGCGTTTTAATTTTTTAGTCTCTATTCAACATTATGGAATTAGTCTCCAGCTTGGTGTTTTCCCTAGTCTATCACTTGAAATGTTTTTATTTACTACAGACGTTCTGATATAAAAGAATTTAGTTATATTATTTGGCATTTCATTTTAATTTTGTTTAAAATTGCCTTAAAATAACAGGTAAATACACAGGTGTAGTTAAATAACAGCATTAATATTATATTATATTAACAAGCTATTAAAGATTAATTATTAACTCATATTAATGCTTTTCGCCTGTAAAAGTAGTATATGTTTGGACATATTTGAAATTTTTTGTTTATTTTTATATACTTTTTCATTTTTCATTTTTTAACTAGTTCTAACTATTCACTAGAAATACAAAATGAATATTTTCAATAAATAAAATTAATCTATGAATGAAAAAATCTATTTTATTCGGGTTGTTTTAATAACGGCAAATAAGATTCTCCTCCAACGGAAAAATAAAGAAAAGCCGCATATTTTGCTTTTTATTTATTTTTCAATACAGATTCTTATAAAATCTCATTATCTCAAAAATAAACTAGATTTTTCGGGATAAAAGGGGGAGGAAATACTTGTTTGTTCCAGAAAAGATATTAAATGTTTGTGGTTTTCTGCTATACGTCTCCTATATATTATATTTATCCTTCAAACTGAAATTTTTAAATGCATCTTATGTAGTTTGTTATTTAATCTTCAGCTCTTTTCAAATACAATTGACTGTTTACCTTTATAATTTTACGTACATGTATTAATAATTATTTTTCTGTTATTCAAGAGACATTATTTTTATCAAAAATACCTAGATTTGAATTTCAAGTATTTTTAATCATATAATGCTTGTATTTTAAGAGTAAAAACTAAATTTTGCTTTTAGTTAGATAATATAGAAAGAAGTTTTGAATATACATTCAAAAAAGTTTAATTCCAAAATGTTGTATCTTAAAAAAAAAAAAAAAAAAAAAAAAAACTATTTAACAATATCAGTATTTTTCAGATTTTTTTCCTCTTCCACTCTCTTAATGCTTTTCTCTCTAAAACACACACTTAATATAAGCACATACAATGCATGCATACATAAATTGTATGTGCACATACAATGCACATATTCATGCATGGGTATTTATTTAACTATAAAATTTTGCTTAATAAGGTTTTCACTAACCAAAAATAAAAAAAATAAAAAGCACACGAAAATATTTTTAAGGATTTTGAGATTTCAATCTATGGTCATTTTTTTCACATTAAGGCTAATTTGAACGGTACATACCGGTGATCCAGAAGTCACAGAAAAAATATAAAAATTCATTATTCAAAAAATACTGACTGTAGCTCTATTCATTTTTCACTGAAATGTACAGAAAACATGGCATTATTATTATTATTTTAAATGTGTGTGTGTGTAAGGAAAAGTGTCTGTTAGTTACATTTTTCATCAACATATCGCACTTTATTAGTAGTATCCTCTCACATTTTAAACACATCCGTCTGATCAAATGATACCATATTACAAATACTGAAACTTTTTTAGGAAAATTTCCAATATGCAACGTCTGACGGCCATTACATTTAGCATTGATAGTCCTAGTTACGTTACTGGATGTACTACGCCAACGTAAAAAAAAAAAAGAAAAGAAAATTACAATTATAGCTTTACCTTATGAAGAAAATTTAATTTAATTTGCTAATAAATCTTTTCTTACCTAAAAAAAATCTCATGTCTACTTGTGCATTTCAGGAAAAATAGCATAGTGCTACGCTCAATACTTTTTTAATACAGTTGAACCTCGTTAACATGAATCTCAAGGGGAAAGAAAAAGTTGTTCATGTTATCAGTAGTTCATGCTATGAGTAACTAATCTTCATATAACTAAACTAATTTTCATTCTGATGGGGATTGTGGAAACAGTTCCATCTTAAAAGTAATTCATGTTAAGCGTGTTCACATAGGTTCGACTGTAATATTTTTTTTTTTTTTTTTTTTTCTGTGGCTTGTGGATCACTCGGTATATACATCTTAAAGTGGATTCCGAATGACTGTACGAACGGTCATGCCTGAACCTGACATATAACAACTGAAAGCCAGAATGTCAACTATTCCAGTTCTGCGATAATTTTTAGTAAAATAAATTTCTTTCATGAAAAAAAAAAGAAAAGAAAAGAAAGAAACTTATTCTAAAAAATATTATTTATAATTGTCAAGGAAATTTTGCCTTTAAAAAAATTATAATCTCACGCTCATGAAACGACAACTTTAATTATAATTTCACATTCATAACATTTTTATAGGTTATCTTAATTAAAGTTTAACTTTCATAAAACGTTTTATTGAACATTTCCATTCTCCATCATAATTTTACCTTCATGCAACTTTTTATTGTATATATTGGATATCTTAATTATAATTTCAGTTTCATAAAACTTCTTATCAAGTACCTGAATTATAATTTCATGTTCATAAAACTTTTTACTGAGTATCATTACAGATGGGTTTTATCGATAAAAATTGGATTTATTGATATATCATTATTAAAATTATAATGCTATAGGCTGAAGAGATGTTGCAATTTTACTGAAGTGGATGTGTACGCAATATCAGAAGTATCATACTGAATTTCAGAAAAATATCGCCCCCAATTGTAAATATACAAGTTTGTTATATTTAAACTTCCACTATAAGGAACATTCTATGTTCAATAGGAGAAGGAGATTGACACCAGATTTAGTAAGAATAATCATAAAAAACTCTCAAGGAAAAAAATAGTTAACAAATTTTCCTCCAGCTGATGCTTGACATGGAAGAAGGCAAATGTTACAATAGGAATAACTCAAACGGGATCAAAATCTAACCAATAAAATTTCTGCCTTTTCCTTCGTCATATTTTTTCGTTTTTTATGACAAAGCTCCATCAGCGGATATTTTAAAACTTTTTTTTTTTTTTTTTTAATTCATTAAGTACATCTCATGAATCGTCCAGATACCAAATTTGCCCGCAATCTGTTCTTTGGTTTTGATTTCAGGATGATTGATTTTAATACTGATTTTTAAAAAAGAAGATACTATACCAGGTTTTATTATTATTATTATTATTTAAATTACTTAATTATTAAAATAGAGTGCTAGTTTTTTGAAAATATAAAAGTGTTTTCGTATTCAAAATCATGTTAAAAATAATAATTTTAATAATTTTAATAAATTTAAATATTTGTGATTTTGCGCATGAAAAATTTTTAATTACGCTTCATTTTTGTAATTTTTTTTTTTTTTTTTTTTTTTTAACTATTTAGCAGGAAAGCAAAGTATTTTCGACTGAATAAATGAGTATCTTTTCTTTTTAATAAACCTATTCCATTTTTTTTTTTTTTTTTTATCGAAAGAAAAAAATTGTTTACTGATATCTTATTAAACTAAAATAAATCATTATAAAAACTCATTATCTCAAAAATAAATTCCCTAAAATTGAACTTATTTTTTGTATTTATTTACTTCTAGAAGATGCATTAAATTGCGAAGTTTTTTTTTTTTTTTTTTTTTTTTTTTTCTATTATTATTTTTATTATCATTTTATTATTCATTGGAAATGGGTGGTAAATAGATCTTAAATGTTCTTTGATAATGATTATATTTAAATTTTCAATTTCATATGAATTTCTTAAAAAAGCCTTTTTAATATTCAATTTTATAAACAACTTCCAGAAATTACATTGAATTGTAATTATCAATGTTATTTTAAATTACTGTCACTTTATTATGCGCTGTAAATGTGTGATTAATAAAATTTATTTATTTATTTTTATTTTTTATGTTTATATTTAAATTTAGAATTTTAAATGCATTTTTTAAAAAAAGAATTTTCAATAACCTATTTTTAGAAATATTTTAATACGTGGTTTTTAATCTATATAAAGTTTTTTTTTTTTTTTTTAATTGCCTTGTTTCAAAACTTTTGCCTGTAGATAATATTAATTTCAAAAACAAAAAAAATCTTTTATGATTATGTTAGAAATAACCAATTATCTGTTATCAAACGGAGACAACTTGAAAGGCAAAAAGAGTCGGATAAACATTGAAATTTACTTGATTAGCCGTTCTCCATATTTCGTGTTTGGTATTTTCAGTACAAAAATCATGTAGCTTACAAAATAGTACTCAGTATAAAAAATTTCTAATGTGAATTGTTTGAAAGATGTATTGATTATTTATACATACATTTACATTTTCTGTGTGTAGTATTTAAAGTTACAATCTGGTCAATATATATATGTATATATATATATATATATATATATATATATATATATATATATTAGCTTTCTCGCAGACTTTTATTTTTCTTGTATTTATTAGATTTAGGATAGGTGCTCCAGTGATTGACATGCTCCAGTAATTGACATCTTCCCCGAAATAATTAATAAATAAGAAAAAATAAATAAAAGCAAATAATTTACAGATCAGAATTTTAAGATTGCATGTCAAACACTGAAGCATAGGGGGCCAATTACTGATAAAAGGAAAAACGGGTAGTGTCAATTACTGGAACATTGAGTGAGTGTAAAATAAAAATTTATTAAAAAAATATAATAATTATCAAATATATATTTTTTAACATACATGTGATTCTGAAAGTCTTTCATCCCGTGTATATTAACTTAAGATTTCCAAAAATAGTTTCTGTTGACTAAAACATTAAAAACATCAGAAATTACTCTAAAAGTGTCAATCACTGGAGCACTTACCCTATATGTGCATATATATATGAATGATATATTAATAGTAGTACAATACTCTAGACCAGTGGTATTCAACTCGGTTTCTGCCGTCTACTAGTGGACATTTCAGCTTTTACAGTCAGGTGTTTTATCCTATACACAAGTATTTAATTTATTTGACTTTTTCAAAATATTTAACTGTAAAAGTGCTTTATTATTATTTTCTTTAACTTTCTATAACTCAGTTTTATATATTTTATAAAGTAAAATTTTTTCCCTGCTTTATAAATCACCGTTTTTGTGGAACCTGTGGGCGGTTAGAAAATTTTACTAATAGCAGACGTACAAAAGCTGGCGGTAGGTATAAAATGATTAACTACCCCTGACCATGAGTGAAGTTTAGATACAAGAGATACGAAAGAGTATTTAAACTTTTGATGTGAATCGAAGCTTGAAGTGTGAATCCGAACGGAATTTCGAATGCTAAAGTACAAAGTTGCTAAAATTATTACCCATCATTTTAATATTCATGTTTTCTTTTTCATGCATTTGGCAGATAATTATTAGGTCTACCGAAAAGTTCTGGTCCTTTTGAATTAATAAAACGACATCGGAAATTTTTGTTTAAGAATATTTATATTGTACTTTACCAATTATCGTTTTAAGAGTTACCAAAGAATATGTTAAATATTATCCACGATAAATTTCCGATGCCAGTATTTTAATTCAAAAAGACAGAACTTTCTGGTAGACTTAATATATATATTTTTTAATACTATTCCATTATCAACTTTCTGAATTTAATATATGCGTTTATGTATTTTCATCAAGATATAGGGGGATGTATCCTGTTATGGGCATTCTTTGGTTATGGGCATATCTTTTCCACCATATCTTTTAACAGAAAGCAAATATGGTGGGTTTGAGTATTGTCAAACTTGTATTGTGACAGTACGCAGTTTTTGTGCTAACACCGAAGTGAATAGACACATTTTCTTAGTAAGTGCAAGCATCGGAAAAAAAAATAATTAAATAAAAAAATCGGAAAAAAATAAATAAAAAAATCGGGAAAAAAAAAAAAAAAAAAAGCAACATAAAAGTAATTTGTGAATATTTTCAGAATACAATAAATCGAAATGAATTAATTCAAAAATGTAAATGTAATGTATATTCATTATATTTTGTGATACAATATTCAATTCAGCCAAAATGTAGACCCAAGATTGCTTTTTCTGTCATTATAAAAATGGCTGCCATTCTCGGTTGTGGGTTTCTTCATGCAACCGGTTGTGGTCACACTTATTTTTTTTTTTTTTTTTTTTTTTAATTTAAAGCGAGAAATATGACTTACAAGTTGTCAAATATGGTCGTGTATGTCAACATAACATATTTTATTAGTGTTGTTATGTATTTTTAGGCGTTTTTTGCCTTATCAATCCCGGAAAAGTCAACCGATCGAAAAGAAATGACTTTTAATGTTTTAATGCACTGGTTAAAACCTGTTTACGATTGCTTAGTAGATAAAAAATCCACAAAATCGGATGCCCGAGAATATGGATTTCCTCGCAGCATTTGTGTCCCTCCAGAAGCAGACTGGTAAAAGTAAGGCAACTCCATCTGTCAAACTGCTGGCCAAGCGCGCTAAAAATAAGAACATCCACAATCTGATAGTGATGTCGACTTCTGCATCATCTGTTTCAAGTACCTGCTACCATGCCTAACAAGAGCCAACTCAACCAAATGCAACGAGTGTGATCGTCTGCGGCATTTGAAGTGTACCAAATATACATGTAAATTATTTTACTTGCAAGCATTGCACTTCTGATTTGAAGGACGAACAAGATGATGAATAAAATTGGAAAAATGCTATTTTCTGTTGCTATTTTGGCCACTAAATCCTTACAAAATGAATGAATTTTGTTGATTTCTTTATTTATGGCGGTTTTTATTACTGTATTCCTATTTTTTAGCGTATTTTTCAAGTGTGCCCACGACCGGGCACACATTTATTTATTTATTTACTTTTCTTAAAAGAACCACTTTACAAAATTGGTGATAAAATTTTTCTGGTTGACGGAATTGATACAGTTACTATATCAAACGTTAGCTAAGGGTTCTAGCTTTCCAGTGGTATTCGTATGTTTGCATAGTATTTATTCTGTCAGAAGTTATAAGTCAAACTCACAACTGTGCCCACAACCGGAGACATTCCCCTATATTGAAGAAATGTTGTTTTTCGTTTTCTTCGTTTAACAGTTCTTCCTTTTCTAACACTTATAAAAGACATCGAATAGCATAAAATCTCCATGTGATAATTGCAATAAATTCTAAGATGTTATTCATTTAACTGAAGCATTCATATTAAAACATTTTAAACGTACTTCATAAATACATTGTAATAGTTAATGATGAATATATAATATAAAATCCTAAAACTAGAACTTTAAAGGAAGAACTACAAAACTAATTGCCTGGAATTTGGCAGAAATTCTATTAAACGTTCGGGCAAAAAAACTCGTTTTACTACAGTATTTTATCACTCATTTTATTAGTATTAGATCAATTCAGTGCAGTTGTTTATAATAGAAATTTAATTAACTAAGCGTTTCGTCAAATTGTTTGCATCACGTCGCTAAAGAAATCGCATTACTCTAATTCGTTTGTGTACACTGTCGCTTTTGCTGCATTATCTAGCGCAATATATATATAGCAGAGATAAATGTTGATTTTCTTCACTTTAAGAATATAAATATTTACAGATGATATGTAGATTAGTGAATTGTAATTAAATATATAAGACGTTGAAGCTATTTTACTAAATTCCATATGTCATTAAATAATTTAATTAATTTATAAATTTAAGAAACTAAATTTGCGGAAAATCGTTCCCATAAAAATGTATATTTCCGTTGTATTTTTAGAGATATGAAACGAATAAGTGCAGTTTTCTATTTTATTGTTATTTGTACTACTACTACAACAAGTAGTAGTAGTAGCAGTAGTAAAATAAATCCTAGTACTGTCCTAAAACATGCCAAATTCTTTTTTTAATAATTTTTTTTTATACAATACCAAGTAATTGCAATTTTAATTAATAAAGCAAATTTTACTGTAATTAGGCTCTTTATTTCGCAGTTACTTACAAACATAATAACTATATAGCAAAATTATGCGGCATCCGTTGATCATTTTTTTTTTCTTTTTTTTTTTTACTTATATATGTTTTGTATAAAAATAGTAATTCAAAGAAATTCTAACGCTATGGAACATATAGCAATAAATTTAAGATTTAAAAAATAAGAGAGAGAATAAAATCAAATTAAATTACTGATTACAATTTTTGCATAATGGTTTGGCTGTTTTTAATCACACTGCGCTGAAAAAAAAAAATCAAACTCTGATACCATTTTTGCTGATTCTTAGGTAAATTGACCTCCTGAATCCGAATATGACTACCATTAGCCCAGTCACCCACCGTTTTATAAGAAAGGTAATACATAATGTCAGTGGCAAATCCCCCCCCCCCTCCCCCTAAATTTTCCCCTTGCCGCAAATGTTGATGTTTTAGAATTTTCCAACTCTGTAGCCCCTCAGAAGATATTTAACAGTTAAAATACCCCCCCCCCTAAAAATCAAATTTATAGCCATAAAATTACCGAAAAGTGATAAAAATAGGAGACCGTCCCTAAATCATTGGTGTGTGATAGGGCAAAATGGACATCATATTCGAATTCAGGAAGTCATTTTACATAAGAATTTGCAAAAATGGTGTTGGAGGCAATTTTCATGCCGAGCAGTGTTATTGTAAGTAGTTTTACTTTGTTGGTATAGTTATAATTCGTGGCATTTATGAATAATTTTATACAGTTGGTATTGGTATAATTCTAATGAATGTAATATGAAACTAGAATTTAAAAAAAAAAAAAAAAAGTGATTATTTTTTGTATGTAATTTTTTTTTTTAAATAAAATTATCATACTTTTAAAACTTACTACTAAAAATACTTTAAGATTTGACAACATTGTGCGTGCGGATTTTTGCTTAAACATAACAGTTCATTCACTAAGCGCGTGAAAAAAGCACTCTTCCTTTTTCTTACCTTTTTTAATTCAAGCATTTGAATTTTCTAGTTATTTTTATTTGAAATTATCTGATTTACAGATTGCAGTCGATTGCTGAAAATTATGTTATTCGTAAGAATTTTGCATTTTTCAGAATTTCTCTTTGTACTTTGTTAGAAATTTGTATACCTATTTATTTTTATTTATTTATTTATTTATTTTAAGAAAGAATTAAATAAAAGAATTAAATAAAATTAAATTAAATATAAGAAAATAATAATATAAAATGAAAGAATTAAATAAAATAAATAATCCTCAAGAATTAAATAAAATTAAATCTGCTATAAAATCTTGCCCCTTGTTATTGAATTCGACTAAATCCCATCTTATCCCTTCTATTGCTAATTGTGCCAGATTTTATGCTTTACCAAAAGTTCACAAACCCAATATTCCATTTCGTCCAATAGTCTCTAATATCGGTACTGCTTCCTATAATTTAGCTAAATTTCTCACCACAATTTTCGCTCCACTTCTTGCTGTAATAGTTATACTGTTAAGAATTCCATAAATTTTGCAAAAAATATTCAAAACTGCCCTCACACTAATCTCACTATGGTTTCTTTTGATGTAAAATCTCTTTTCACTAATGTTCCAATAAGTGGCGCCCTCTGCTGTCTCGAAAATAGATTAAAAGAGTTTCATTTCACCTCTTTTGAAATACAAGAATTAATTTCTCTTACCCGCATTTGTTTATCACAAACCACTTTTTCTTTCCAAAATAAATTCTATCGTCAGTCTGAAGGTTTAGCCATGGGTTCCCCTCTCTCCCCAATTCTCGCAGACATTTACATGCACTATTTCGAAAACAAGCTTTTTAAGAAAATATCTTTTCCTTTTTGGACCCGTTACGTTGACGACACCTTCACGCTTATCGACATATCTCATCACAATATTGACCATGCCTTAGAAATCTTAAATTCAATTGACAGTAATATCCAGTTTACATATGAAATAGAAAATAATGGCTCCCTTCCATTTCTTGATACCCTCGTCTCTCGCACTGCAAATGGATTTTCAACCACTGTCTATCGTAAAAATTTTGCAGTCTCCCTTCCTCCCCATGCGCGTTCATGTCACCCACCTAACCAAAAAATGGCTGCTTTCTATACTTTTGTAAACCGTGCCCTTAATATTTGTTCAAATCCTATTTTATTGAAATCTGAAATTAAATACCTGAAAGCCATCACAATTGACAGAGGTTATGACCCTTCCATTATAGACAAAGCTATCCAAAAATTACAACTCCCTCGTATTTCGTCTACTAAATCAGTCACATCTAATATCAGTATTGTTTTACCCTATTTTTCTAAAACCAGTCAAACCATAGCTAAAATTCTCAAACAATATGATTTTAAAATAATATTTTCGCCTTCCAATAAACTCACCTTTTCTCAGTTAAAAGATCCTATTGATATGCATAATTCTTGGGGCATTTATAGTATTTCCTGTCAGTGTGGTTTATCATATGTTGGCCAAACTAAACGCAGTCTTAAATTTCGTCTAAAAGAACATATGAATTACGTTCGCAAACAAGAAACCAATAAATCGGCTATTTCTAAACATTGCTGGGAGGAAAATCATAATTTTAAATTTAATTCAGCTAAAATAATTTGCAGACCTAAATCCATTCATGAACTCGATTTCTTTGAAGCTTTTCATATTTATAAAAATTTTAAAAACCTTGTAAATTGTGATTTCGCTGTTCCCTATTTGTCTGATTGTTGGAAATTTTACATTCAGTCCACATTTCCTTAATTTTTCTGCTGTTTACACAGCTACACATTCCTTAATTCCTATTGGCCACACTCCCCACCTCTTCCGTAATCCTATTGGTTGAACTAAATCCGGTCCCTCTCCTATATATACGAGCACTTCTCCTGATTCAGAATTCTTTTTGCACTGATGACGGTACACTTTAGGCTACCGAAACAGCTGTATGCACCTCAATAATTTTTCTTTGGCGTTTCTGACGTAGTAGTTTATTCCTGTTTTAATATTTAATGATTTATTTCATAAGTAAACATTTATTTTTTTTTTTTCAATTTCACGAAGGAAAATAATTTCTTATATATTATCGAGCTCATTTTGTAGGACATTTTCAGTAATTCATCACCGACATTTTTATTTATTTATTTATTTTTATTTTATTTTATTTTATTTTATTTATTTTTATTTTTGCTTAATTTTTTATGACAGAATGAATTGAATTATCGAAAATAATTCGTTCTAATGTAAAATTAAAAGTCATAACAGAAATATAATTTTCCAATTTTTAAATTTTATTTTAATTGGCGTGTAATTTTCGAAACAAAGTGTTATCTTTGTCACAAATGTTAAAAGCAATAATGCCACCTCCCCCACCCCTTCTCCGAAAAAAAAAAAAAATGAAGAAAGAGGAAAAGAATAGTTGTGATTGTTTGAGAACTGTTGAGCCAATATTTAAAAAAAATATATCTTCAAATAAAACTATAATTTTTTAAGCTTTATATTCTCTTAGTTATTATAGTTAATATTATTATTTTTCTTTTTTTTTTTTTATGTAATAGACATGAAAGTGCCCAATTTTCTCAGCAGAAGATGTTGTTTCCTGCACTCTTAATAATATAAAAGTTGAAAGAAGGACAATACAAATGTACTGAGTGGTTCTAATTTAATATATATATATTCCTTTAATTTAAACCCTAAAGAAATATAATTGCATTAGGGTCACAGAAATATATGTTGTGTGGTCTGAAAGAAAAAAAAAAATAATAATGAAATTAAACTTCAGCATTTCAATTTTTTTCTCGTTAAAAAAGTATTAGATCTCCGTAACTGCAGTGGTTCTTTGATGGAAGTTAATTAAACTTGAGCATTCTCGGCAGCTTTTCTTTAAGTATTTGCATCACTTGCGGAAATTTTTCTGCGAAAATAAGCTTGTGAATCTATTTTCTTTCAAGTGCAGTGTCTCTGACATTAGGCAAATGTGACAAAATCTTTCCTCTTAAAATTAAAATTTCTCTAACGCGAAGTATTTAATTAAAACATTCCTTTCGGGTAAAGAAAAAAAAATGAATTACTTCTGGTAAATTTTAATTACTTTTATTGTGCAACAAATGTAATGTGTATTTGGCATAGTTATAATGTTCAAATATGGGATAAAATATGCCATGAAATATGCCCCAAAATGTGTCTAAAAAGGAATTTCACATATTTCTGTATTCTTATTAATTGAGGTTATTGATATGTTTTATTTATTGAACGTTTTATTCGAAAATTTTTGTATTGTTTGATTTTGAAAAGCTCGATTTATAAATTATGTGCTTAGATTAGATGAATCGAAAATGTAAAAAAAGAAAATTAAATATGTACGTTAATTAATAAAGATGGAATTATATGTATACTACTTTTTTTTTTTTTTTTTTTTTTTACATGTTGATGTCCAATGATTGGACATGGCATTTTACAAATAATGTGTTGTTGTTTTTGTTGCTTCTCATCTCCACCGGTCTAGTGGAGCTAGTGGAGTTAGACCAGGTCCATGAGTCCATTCACCCTCAGAAAATCAAAGAACAAGACCGGATCGCGCAGGAAATCCTCCCTTGAAAAATCCACACAACCGAGCAGGTGGGCTGGACTAGCTGCACTGGAGGAACATTTATTGCAAGTGGGATAGACTTTTCGGTGCTTCTCAAATTTCATGCACTTAAGGTGGCCACTGATAAATTTGGTGAACGCAGTCTGATCACCTCTAACAAACCCTGAAGGACAGAACGCGACCCGGCTCATCCCCAGAGTACCAGTTATGAACTGGAGGGGTTTTCCAGACAAGCCGCACACTTCTCTTTCTAATGGAATGAATTTCCGAGAAGGTAAGTGCCAAATTTTTCGGTAAGGGCACAGTTCTACCGAGCTTTGCGAGGTAGTCAGCGAACTAATTCCCATATATGCCCACATGGGACGGAATCCATTGCAAGTAAATGTCTCGCTTCTCAGAAAGTCTACAAAGATGCTGCAAGATTGCCATTCCAGCTCAATCGCCCACTCTGGGCCATGCACACAAATACTGGTTAGAGCTCCTGCTATTAATTAGGATCCAAATGGGGCTAAACCTCGAAAACCCCGAGTCCTCATCAATTGCGTTCAGTCTTGCCGCAATAGCCAGAAGCTCTGATCGGAAAACATAACAAGAATCTGGGTTTCTCAGCTTAATATTGATGACATTATCAGGGCTCTTGATGAAAATTCCACTTCCAGCACAATCCCGATCATCCCCTGCTACTATCTGTATATACTTGGAGTTCATCATCTGGGATGGTGTTAATTATCTCAAGAGCCAACTGACGTAGCAATTCAGGAGTGTCTGAAAATTTATTTGTGCTTGATAACAAATCCGGATGGAAGTATACTCTTTTGCATCCCTCGCAAAGGATCGACACAAGACTTAAGGAGTAAGGAGTTTTCACAAATAATGTACAAAAAGTGATTAATAGAAACTGAAATTTTGTATTCATTTTTCAGAATCGCATTAGTGATTTTAGTCGTCAAGATAAGGGAAAGATAATGTGATTATGTGAAAATACCAGTTATTTAGTTTAGAAGAATTCCATCATTTCCTTCCGCACTGTATTTTAACCCTTTACCAGTCCTATTTAATTTCACTCCTCTATATTTGTTGCCAAATTTAAGGACTTTTTTATTCAATATCCATCACTAAATTTTTACTGTAACGGTTGCCTAATCACTTCGACGGTTATTCGTCCATTATGTATAGCAACTATCACTCCTCAAAATTATTGGTGGTAGTTGAATGAAAGATTCCCTAAATTTAGCAACAATGTTTAGAGCGCTTTATTTGTATTAATTTAGCATACAAATTCAAATTTTAGTGCATATTACAGTATCTTTAAAAAATGTTTTTCTTTGAAAGAAAAAAAAAATATTATTTGCTTATTATTGCTATAACTTATCCTGCTGAAAGAAAAAGGAAATTTTTCTCTAATTTACTAAAGAATATTTCAGTGGAGTAGAAACTTACAAATCGTTATATCTCTTTAAAAGGCACATTCGTTTGAATAAATACAATTTTGGTATTATACGAGGATTTTTGATTTCTCTCTGCTTTTAAAAACGGAAGCACTTTTTTTTTTATTCGATTGAGGTAAATTTTCCGGGAAATAAAAGAATTAGAATAAAGAACGAACAAATAGAACGAATTTTGTGCTCTTATTAAGTGTTGAGATAAATATTCTACTTTTAAGCAGAAATGCATTCTTTAATTTATATTTCTTGTTCTAGAGATTTAATTTAAAAACTTTTCATGATTTACTGTTGTTAAGCTTTTTTTTTTTTTTTTTTTTTCGTTATTGAAGAATTTAGAAATATATTTTATGCATTACGTGTATCACTATAATCAAATGGAATAACCTCATTATTTTCGTTAAGATGTTAAAGGTTAATTTACATTTTGAAAAAATAATGAAAATTTTTTAAAAATTACAAACTTTTTTAGTAGATTACTATTGCAATAGGGTTCGAAGTATTTTGAGTTCTGGCCTAAGTTGATATTTTAACGTACTCGTAACTATAGACTACTTAGATTTAAATTACATTATTTTGAAATTTTTATACTGCGTAGTAAACAGCCCTCAATAGAATTAATGGGTGTTTTACAATGAAGAAATATTTTAGAGAAATACTTTCTCAGAATATATTAAGTAAATGATTTACTAAAATCTAATCATTAAGTATATTCTTTTAAGGGCTTCAAATGACAATTTCTTAATTGAAAACTTCTTTCAGAGAATTTTTATTACAACGATGTTTTAAAATATCATTTATATTATTTAAAATATGAAATGAAAACAGTGCTTATTATTTATATTAATGAAAAATGTTCTCTCTTTTTATATAAATGCGTAAACAATAAAAATTTGTAACAATTTCTGTAAGATTTAAGAATAACTTTTATATTTATTTATTCATTTATTTTATTTATATATATATGTAAATATTTTTAAAGACATAATTGAAATATATGTTTCCATATTTACAATATTTCAAAACAGCTTTTTTTCCGATTTTGTTTTTATTATTATTATTTATGCATTAAATTTTCATTGGGTTGAATCAAAAGGTTTCTTATTTAATATTCCAGATATCCATATTTCTGTTTAGCAAATTCTGTTACAATAAATAAAATAAAGTAAATGAAAAGAAAGCTTGCAATTTTTTTCTTTTCTTTTTTTTTTTTTTTTTTTTTTTTTTAATAAAAGATAAAATAATATTAATTAACGAAACATTTTTTAGGGAATTTCAATCTATGTATATTTGTTTCATTTTCCATTTAAATTGTTCATTTAAAACTGAATTTATTCTTAATATAATACAAACTAAACAGACATACTTTCGATTATATTTTAAAATATTTTATGTAAACAAATGTATTCAGGTAATCTTATTTTATTTAATTTTTTATAATTTTTTCATTATTATTAAAATTTGAACGTTCCTGAAAAATGAAGTTCTCCTTATCAAAAGGCCCACCAGCGGCCGAGCGGTTCTGCGCTCAAAGCTGGTAGACGTGAGGTGCCGGGTTCGATCCCAGGTCGCGCTCGTCGGCCTAGCCGTTCGGAGTTTTCCGTGGTTTTCTCCGAAACTTGCGTAAATACGGGCTAGGACCCCTTAGAAAGACCTCCACGGAAGGCACTCCCCCTCAGGCCCAGGACCTACAGCAGTCAATCGGCCTTAATCCTAAACACCAACACCAACACCAACACCTTATCAAAAAATTCTTCGATGGAGTAGAAAATTCCAATCGTTAAATTCGGCCCCTTTCTCTTCCTTTATCTTGGTAAACTTATTTGAATAAGTATTTTTTCAATACTCGAAGTTATTTTTATTTTTATTTATTTTATTTTTTAATTTATTTTTTGCTTTTGAATGTTGAACTTTTTCTGATGTTTTCTTTTTATATATTACTAAATCATAAAATAGTTTTTTTTTTTTTTAAACATAAGTTTTAAATTTCTTTTAAAAGTTTATAGAAATTCAATTTGAACAATATTTTCTTCCCATTTTATAATTCATAAAATGGAAAATAATATGAAATAAATATTTTTAGAAAAGTGTGATAGAAATATATGTATATAACTTTGGAGGGGGGGGGTTATTGATTTAATTTATTTTATCCACAAAAAAAAAAAATGAAAATTTCTTTTACTTAAACATTTATTTCATTTCTGTTGATTTAAAAGAGGATTCTTTGAAAATGAGGTTTTAACTTAAACAAACTTAATTGTCATTTCTTGTGATACTTTGAAGAATATATATATTTTTTTATTATTAATATAATATAATTTTCATCTATTACAATTTTTGTCTATAAAATTATTGAGAATTTGAATAAAAAAGTTTTTATCTATATTCAAAGATTTTTACATTTAATTTTGTTAACGTTATTACATTTGTACAATATTATTTTGTTTTTCTTCATTTCTTTTTATACTTTATGCAATAATCTCGTAAGTACATTAATTATCTACAATTCTTTAAAACTTAATAGAATTCCAATTTATCATAGAATACTAGAATAATATATATATATATGTAACATTCTATTTTCACATGTTACTTAAAACTAATTAAATTAAATAAATACAACTTAAAAATTTTTGAGGAGCTACATTTCGTGTGTCTATTGTTCAATGTCTTGACTACAAAAAAGGCAGATGCAGAATATACAAGCTAGTAGCTATAGATTACGTCTACATGATAGTACATTGTACATTTTAGTTTTAATTTACTTTTCATAACCTCATATGGTAATGACAGATTGACAAAGGATTGGGGATCTTACGCAATCATCTTTTTCGACACGTGGCAAGGCTGATGCAATATCTACACCCGAATGGAATATACAGTTAAAATTATAAATTCTTAATAAATAATATTGATTAAATTAAATTAATTATCCAGATTAATGATATATTAATTTTATTATTACATATATATATATATATATCAAGACGGGAAAGAAAACATTCAAAACGCATATATATATATATATTTATTTATTTATTTATTTATTTATTATAGTTTATATTTGAAATTTATTTTTATTTATTCAGATCGATGCTTTAAATATTCAATTCAATCTTTGTATATTTTGTTCAATCTTTGTATATTGAATTAAATCTTTACACATTGAATTGGATCTTGGAGTTGAATGCAATATCATCTCAAACAAAATTCTTATTCCTTTGAATATTTTCATGAATATTTTTAAAAAGCACTAATGCTTACTTTGAAAATCGTAATTTGTTTTGTTCAAGAAAATGAAATTTTCTTCTATTTATTCAACAATTCTTTCATAAAAAAGGAATTTCCTAGACGTTAAGTGTGTTCACCATACTTGAAACGTAGATTAATTTTTATTGTAGTATATTATTTGCACATTTAAAGATTTATTATTATTATTTTTTTTTTTTTTATACTGAAGTCTTTCTTTCTTCTTTTTTTCTTTTTGATTTTCCATTATATTTCTTAAAATTGTTCTAGAATTAATTTTCTGGATTACTAAAAATAATTTTAAAATTTAATATTACCCAATTTTTTTATGAGATAATACTGCAACAATGTTTCACCTGCCTTTTGTCTTTCTTTGTCAGTTTTTAAGAGAATAGTCTTGAAATATATATATACTATATATATTTTACTATTTTATTATACTATATATATTTTACTATTTTATTATACTATATATATTTTACTATTATTACACTTTACAAAATATCCCATGTGTCCGTGTTTGTGTTTGTATGAGACATAGAGGGTAATCAAAAGATTAATCATACTACGTATAATAATCATAAATAAATTGGCGTGATCATGGGAGAATTTAGATTTAGGCACACGAAATCCAGCCCTAGGGGCACCAAATTTTTAAAAGTGATTAAAATTTGAGAGGTGAAGACGATTAATTTGAAAAATGACTAAAATTTGAAAAGGAACTCCGATTTAAAAGATAATTTAAAACTGAAAATCGATCGAAATTGTCATCGACTATACGGAGCGAGACAAAATTTATAAACCTATTAAAATTTAAAAAAGTTTTAATTTTAAACACAAATTTATTTTTAAAAAGCAGCTGGAATTCAAAATTGGTTAGGTTTTCAATCGAAAGTACAAACAAATTTAGAAGATCCCTGGTACGACTCAAACATACTTTCATTTCATGAGTTGAATTATTATTATTATTAGTTAATTATTATGTAATGATTTAAATATAAATTAATAGAACGGAAAGTTGTAAAGATAATATGAAGTGTAACAACTCATGTATTTATGAAACAAAATAATTTTCACATTATTTTTTGAAAATTTAAACGTAACCTGTGTCTGTTTATTAGTAATTAGATAAAAATTTTAATTCTTCTTATTTAATCAAATATTCGTAGGAGAAACCAAATAATTTTTTTTTTCGTGATTGCGCTAGACTAATTAATTTTTTTTAACTATGAGCTAATTATTATATGCAATTTTGCACAACAGTTGATGTATCGAAAAATAATATAATTTTCCTTTATTTTATTTCATTTATTACTATAATATATATATGCATAGTATTTCAAAATATGGCGGGGGAAGGGAGGGCGCTGTAGCCAAATGGGCCTAGGGCGCAATGTATCTTAAATACGCCTCTTTACGTGATCTCATATTTAAATGAGTATTTGTTTAGACTCCACAAATCTTGCATAATGCTGATGGACCTTGCACTGATGGCAACAAATGCTGTCATATAACTTACAGTTCAGGCGAGAAATTGTATTTAGCCACACTGAACTATGATTTCCCTTACCTGCAACTTCCGTATTTTGCCTATAAATAATTAAGATTTTTATTTATTCATTTTTCAAAACGACATTTTGGAATTTAAGAAGTCATGATATTCATTGTAATGTTGCATTTTTTTTTCTTTTAAAATCTGTATATTTGATTATGAGTGTAATTAAAATCTTTAAATTATGTTGCATATAATTATATTTCAGTAGTCGCCTTATAAACCTGTTGACGTATTATTTGACTTGAAACAAAAGATCATATTTCTGCATAGCTCGTTCTATGTTATTCTATATATAAATATATATACGAAAATTTTCGGCTTTGTTTTCATACATTCAAATGTAACACATTAAGTTTTAATATAAACTTGGCACCGTATATGAATTGAACTACCATTTTTTAAACCTACTTTAACAAATTTATATTAATGAAAAAAATAGCTAATTTTTTTTTATTATTATTATTATTATTATTATTGTTAATTTTTTTATCCACAAAAGTGAACTTTTTCTTTATCCGTTAATGATTTCGTCAATAAAGCAGGAACTTCCAAACAAATTCCTTTGAAAGTTGAGCTCTTTTCAATAAGTTTTTTTTTTTTTTTTTTACCATCCAAAGATATTTCATTTCCGTTTGCGTTTGAGATGTTAATTTTTTTGTCTTTCTTTTACGATTTATTTTATTTTTTCTTTTATTTAATTCAGGTTAATTCTGATTGGAAGGAAGGAATTACATTAAGGATAAAATAATTAGTAAGGGCGCCATGATTTTATGCCAAAGGCTGAGACAAGTATCAAATTTAATCACAAAAAATCCCATTTTTAGGATTCAGCTAATATTATTAAAATAGTTACCCTTGATTCATTATAAAAGTTTTGTTGTTCCTCCCCTGCCTCCCCTCCCTTACTTTAACGTGAACTTTTTATGTATTTTTGAGGTGATGAATGCTAAGATATGTTTCAGTATATAGGATAAGTGTTCCAGTGATCGATACTTTTAGAGCAACTTCTGATGTTTTTAATGTTTTAGTCATCAGAAACTATTTTTGGAAATCTTAAATTAATACATATGGCCTGAAAGACTTTCAGAACCACTTATACGTTAAAATATATACATTTGATAATTATGATATTTTTTATGATTTTTTATTTTACACCAACTCAATATTCCAGTAATTGACACTGCCAGTTTTTTAATTTGCCAGTAATTGGACCCCTATGTTCCAGTGTTTGACACTGCTAGATTTTAATTTTACCAATAATAGGCGCCCTATGCTCCAGTGTTTGACATACAATGTGAAAATTCTTATATGTAAAACATTTGCTTTTATTTTTTTACCTATTTATTTATTATTTCGTAGAAGCTGTCAATTACTGGAGCACCTACCCTATCATTAAATATTTTAAATATTGTTTTAAAAGTATGTCATATTTAAATTTTCTAAAACTGAATGGCGTAGACTCGTAGAAGTAAAAATATACTCTTTAAAACATATTAGGATGTTGTTTTATTATAGTATATTTTTTAAATGAAGAATGAATAAATAAGGTGGAGAGGTTGTTAAAAAAATTTATTTAAGTATTTTAAACCTAAAATAGTTGTTACGGGTTTGTTCATGTTCTTTAACAATGACAACGTTTAATAATTTTTCAACAGCAATGTATTTGATAACAATGTTCTTTTGCTTAATACTTTTTTGATATAACACTGGTATCATGAAAAGAAAAAACACATTGCTTTATGTACTTTCTTTCTGCAGAACTAAATGTTTTTCCCAAGTTATGTAACAGCACACGTATAATAAAATTTTCATTAACGTGTATCATACCTTTGAAATGTCCCAGTGCGTGCAAAATATGAGTCTTGTTTCAAATGGTCACAGGCTTATGCATGTTTAAGAATTGTTTCAGTTTGAAAACCTCACAAAATAAAATTTGATTAATTACAATAAAACTTCTCACCAAATTATAATGTACTAAAATTATTCCACGATCCTTTGAGTAAGATAATTTAGAATTTACATATTAATATATATCTTACATTAAGACTTTCCCGAACAGTATTTTACACAATGAATTAATAATATCTGTACGATAATTAAATATTTTCATTATTTTTAATGATTAATTAATTAAAATTCTCATATATTTTTACGTTTTTCAAATTGGTATATATATTTTGAAAGGCTTTATCCCAAGGGATTAATGAAAATTTAATTTATTCCATATGCAGTTTTGAAAATATTTTGATGCAAATATTTTAATACATTAATAATTTTCTATATTTTTTATTTTAATTGACTGTGCTTTGTTACTATTATTGTTTTTTTATTATTATTTTCCAAAAGCTGAAATAAGCGTAAAAATAAACAACATAAAAATTGTATTATGTTTTCAATAAGAATGAATTAAAATCATACAAAAAATTGTGATCAGTTGAAAAAATAGACTCATTTTTCACTTATTCTAGAATATTTCAAATGATATGGAACCCTTTAAATTTTTCGTATTTAAAATTATGTTCGTTTAAAAATAAAGTTGTAAAGAAAGAAAAAGTAACAGTTTTTGCATGCATTAAGGTTTATAGGAGCTTCATGTGTGATTTTTAACGTATGTATACAAATAAGAATATTAAACAGCATAGCAGAAAACATTTTCATAAAACGTATTTTAGGACGAAAGAAAACGATTAATAACACACGCCGACATTTAAAATTTTGATTTTATAATTTTGGCCGATCTTTATGTTTTGTGGTTTGCTGAAACCGAAAATGAAGCCAGTTTGTCTCTATCACGTATAGATTTTTGTCAATACTGTCTGCCTATACAATTTCTTCCATTACTCTTCCACCAATATAATTATATAGTAAGTTTTATAGTATGTTTCCATGATTAATTAATCATAGATGCCTGTTGCTGTAATTGTGAAGCACTAGTGCGACTTAAAACCATATCAACCAACCGATTGTTATGATGGTATATGTAAGAAATTGTGTCGGTAAACACCCTGTATTAACAAAAATCTATACGTGATAGAGAAAAATGGGCTGTATTTTCGGTTTCAGCATATCAAAAAACATAAAGATCAGCTGAAATCATCAAATCAAATTTTGTAAACTTCATTTTTGTAGGCCTGTGTAATGTAATCTCTTAGAGAATATTTTAAAAATTTGCAATTGTAACATATTCATTTTTCGCTTGTTCTAGAATCTTTTGAAAAGTGTAGAGCCCTTAAATATTTTCTATTTAAAATGAATTTCGTTAAAAAATAAGGTTAAACGAAAAAAAAATTTTGTCTGCATTAATGTATATAAGAACTTCATATGTATTTTTTAACGTGTATAAGAATATTAAGTAGCGTAGCAAAAAACATTTTCGTAAAACGTATTTTAGAATGAAAAATATAAATGATTAATTATGTAATAATTTAAAGAATATTTTTTAAAAATTGTGATCAGTTGTAACAGGCTCATTTCTCTTTTATTCTAGAAGATTTTGAAATATATGCAACCCTTTAAACTTTTTATATTTAAAACGAATTTCGTTTAAAAATAAGTTTATAAAGAAAGAAAAAACGGGTTTTTGTTTGCATTAATGTATAATAGGCACTAGGAAACTTCATATGTAATTTTTAGCGTGTATATATAAATAAGAATATTAGGCAGCATAGCAAAAAACATTTTCGTAAAACGTATTTTACGACGAAAAATATAAACGATTACTAATGTGATATTTTAGAGAATATTTTTAAGAATTGTGATCAATTGTAACAGACTTATTTTTTACTTGTGAAAAATATTCAACTCCTTAAATTTTCATATTTAATATGAAATTTGTTTAAAAATAAGGTTAAATGAAAAAAACAGTTTTTGTTTGCATTAATGTATATAGGAACTTCATATGTAATTTCTAACTTGCATGTACAAATAAGAACACTAAGCAGCATAGCTTAAAACGTTTTCGTAAAACCTATTTTAGGACAAAACATATAAACGAAAAATAATGTAATATTTTACAGAATATTATAATAATTCTAACTACCTGAATGAGAAGAAACTATGACCCCGAATATTCGAATTCATCTATTTTCAATTTAATTATTATAACTCGCAATTTACAAATGGTCCTGCTGTGCTAAATTCATGAGTTGAATTTAAATGAAATGGTTAAACTCTTGAGAGCGTTTCCAGAATTATGATGAAACCTTAATTTAATTTGGAGAACAGTACTTCATTTACATCCCTTTTAATAAATTCCTCAATAATTTGTTTCACGCTCACATGACGATGTTTCCCTGCATTTCTAATTCAGAAAGTTCACCATTCAATAATTCCAACTTGCTCTGTGGAAGTCAGATACCCTGTCTGTGGTATTCTTTATAAAATCAATGTAACCCTCTAACCGTGGCTCATTTTTCTGGACTAGAGCCAAAAATTTTCATTCTTTGCTTTTAATATCCCTCTTTTTTTTATTACGCGCCGTCATTCTTTCCTGTCTATGAAATGGTGTGTGAAGAGTACTCAATTTAATTCATTTTTGAATTATATATTTGTTTAAATCGATGAGTTCGTGCCATCCATTTAAAGTCCTCATTTAGTTAATTTTTTAAAGTAATTTATTGTACAAAAAAAAAAAAAAAAAAATGGGTATGAATTCTAATTTTAAGTTTAGTTAATTGCTGTGCGAAGCGCTGAGTAGGTCAAATTATGAAAATTTTATGTTGATTTCTAAATTCAAAGGTCAAATTGGTTTAAAGATAACCATGTTTTATTTCACGATTAATTTAAAGATGGAGAAAGAAAATTACGGTATTATTTGTTATCAGTTAGGTACTATTTGTCTACGAAATGGTGTGTAAAGAGCACTCATTTGAATTAATTATACATTTGCTTAAATAGACGAGTGTATGCTATCCACTTAAAGTCTCCATTATTTTTTTAAGCTTTTGCTTGTACTAAAAAAACAAATGAAATAAATAATATACTTTGTATTTTTAAGTTCAGTTAATTGCAGAGTGAAGCGCTGAATAGGTCAGATTATAAAAACTTTATTTCACGTTGAACGGTCAAGTTTTCTTTTCTATTTCTTTCTTTCTTTCTTTCTTTCTTTCTTTTTTTTAATTACCGAAGTTTAATTTCATAATTAATTTAAGGATAGGTAAAAAGAAATTTGGTACTATTTGTTATCAGTTAGATACTGCTTGTCTATGAAATCCACGGGTTTGTGCCATACATTAAAATCCTTATTTAGTTAATTTTTAAAGCATTTTATAATAACAGAAAAAAAAAATATAAAAATATATTTTCTAATTTTAAGTTTAGTTACTCGTAGTTGCAGAGTGAAGCGTTGATAGGTCAGATTATGAAAGCTTTACTTCACAATAAAAAGTCAAATTTGTTGAAAAATTATCATACTTAATATAATAATTAATTTAAAGATAAAAAACAAATATGCTTTCTAATTTTAAGTTTAATTGAATGTCGAGTTAAACGTCGAATAGGTCAGATAATGGAAATTTTACGTCAGATTCAAGTATCGAGATTGTTTGAAAATTATCGTGAATAATTTTGTGATTAATTTAAAGATAGACAAAGAAATTTTTTTTACTATTTGTTATCGATTAGGTATTATATTTTCTATTGAAAATGAATGAATAAATAAATAAATAAAGCCTTATAATTTAATGTTCAGCTAGTTATTGTGAAAAAAAGTTAAGTGTAGAGATATTATATATCAAGGCCAGATTATTTTACGATTCTTTACTAATTCTAAAGTCAAGTTCGTTTGAAATAATTATCACGTTTGATTTTATGATCAATTTAAAGATATAGAAAGAAAATTTAGGTATCATTTGTTATCAGTTAGGTACTACTTTCCTAGGAAATTATGTGCGAAGAGAATTTATTATTTCCCAAATTAACCTATTTTAAGTTTGCCATATCCGTCAAATCAAAAGCATTAGTCAAATGTTGGGATAAATAGCCAATTAGAAAAAGAATTATTTAAAATTTAACTTTTTTTTTAATCAAAAGAATGGAATTCGATTAATGAAAAGTAATTTAAATTTAATTATTTATCAAAATTAACTCCGGTGCAAATTCACCAAAATCATCGCTATTTTATTTTTCGCAAAAATAATACATAAATACCCCCAATTTTATTACTTCTTCTTATTCTTCCTGAATATGAGATCCAGGTAGATTTCTGTTTCCCGAATGCAAAAAAGTACCATGACATTTTTCGGTTTGAATTTATTATCATTTATATTATTTTTAATACTACTAATATTATTATTTACTATTATTTATTATAATCACATTAACTTTTTTTTAACGTTTTCTTCTAATTTAACTAACAGTTTTTACCATAATTTGGTAAATTGTAACGGTGGCCGAGAAAGAAAATCGCCAAATTGCTAGTAGGCTATCCTTTCATTGAATTATCCATTCTTTTAAATAACCATCTATACTTATTTTATTTATTTTTTTTAAATCACGGGTTAACATTTACTATTATTATTGCAATGCATTGCAATAAAAGAAAGAAAGAAAGAAAAACCGTTGTGACGCCATTTTCTTCCTACTAAATCATCTTACCATTATTTTATGTATTCCTCCAAACCAAACTGAGTTTTTTTTTTTTCAATGTATTTTTGTAGCAATGACGTCAGTTTCGAGACTTTGTTTTGATAAACTTGGGCTTTTATTATTAAAAAGATACTTGTACTTGTAAATGTTCAAACACCGATCACTTCTCTTCCAACCTAAAATTTAATCATGTGTCTCTAATAATATAAGCTAGGTGAAAGTAGTATGAGTGCCACACCAGATTATTTTCTTAGGAAGGGGGAGGGGGGGGGGGCAAGAAACAACAATAATTTTATAAAGATAGAGGGTCTTCAAACTAAAATGGAAAAATGAAATTTCTGTCATTTTTCATCTAAAAACACATTTCTTAAGAAGTTTATAACTCCAAACAATACAGAATAAAAGGCTGACTTAGTACAAAGAAAAACTATTATTCTTTTTCTTTTTAAGTCCATCTCTCCCATCACAAAAGTTTTCTTGTTTCAAAACTAAACTGACATTTAGTACTTCAGAAAAACATCTGTATAGTATAATAAACATACGTTTTTTTTTATATTTCCTGATAACAGTTTTCCCCCTTCTCCTTGTGATTTTGATTCTTTGTAAATTTTTAAATTCAATTTTTATTGTATTTTCCTGGTCTGTTACTTTAAAGTACTCGATAATACGATAAAAGAGTTTTGCCTTTTTTTTTTTTTTTTTTTTTTTTAGCTTATATAAAGCATTTTTAAAAAATATATTATATAGAACATTTTCTGATGTATATATAGATTCTATAATAATTTAAACTGTCAAATATAAAGTTGAAAGTTTCACTAAATAAATGCTACCAATTTAATTTAATTTAGCTGCAACTTATATTAAATTAAGTACTAAGTTTCACATTAGCATTAGTACCAGCAATAAGCACTACAAAACTGTAGAAATTTAGTACCAAATTTTTAAACATATTCACTTTGAAATATATATATATATATATATATATATATACCGCCTCCATCTAGAATGAATAAATAGTCATTTTCTGAAACCTTAAAAAAGAAATATAGATTTACGAGCTATGTGTATAAGGAGGAGTTCAAATAACCTGGACAGACGAAAGGATCGAGAATTTCTAGTCTATAGTTTTTTAGATGGTGAAGCAATATTATGAATATTATGGAGACTACGAATCTTTTGTATTGCGATAAATTCTCGCTTGATTTTGTAGAACTGGGTCATAAACCAAGATTTTAGTTACTAGAACTCGCCTCTTGAATTCGCATTTATTTGCAGAGATTTTTAAATAAGTTTGACCACAATAATATAGGCAAACGACTTAGAATTCTAATAGGGGATTTTAGAACTCGCTAGCAAAAGAAACTAGAATTTATGAGAATGATATGAAACTATATTTACTAGAGACGTAATTTAGTGTCTTCAAAAACTGTTAATGTTTAAAGTTTTCATTTTAATTTATTGTATCTTAATATTTAAATCATTTATTTTCTTTCATACTGTTGTGCGTTACCTCAAACGTTGAACATTTCAAATAATAATTCTTTTTTATTTTTATGTAATTAGCAGTACTATTACATTCTTTATGTTACACTAAATATTTTGTTAGAAATTAGTGAGCAGTTATTCCTGCAGCTATTCCTGCAGCTATTCTTTGAAATACATTAAGTAAATTTCAAAAATTGTTTTAATTTATTGTTTGTTGTATTAACAATAGATGGATAGTTTGATTCATTCGATTTACTTCATTAATGATTCACACGTTGAATTTCACAATATAGGATTATTTCTATTTCAATGTATTCAGAGCACTTTATAGCTAGCTCTTTATGTTATATATTCATATTCAATATCTCCAAAAGGGTGAACAGTGTATTTTGCGAGCATTCTGCACAAAGTGTGATGACTAGTTCGGTAATTTATCTCATTGTAATAGTTTAATATTTTTGTATTTAATAACATACGTTAATAACATAAACAACAACAACGCGCACACAGGGGATTTTTTTTTTTTTTTTTTAGTATTACTTATTACTATATTGATTTATTTTTATTTTTATTTACTTATTTATTTATTTATTTATTTATTTTTGACATAGTGTTACGTATTTCCCTAAGTCTTATTTTAGAAAATTCCGATAAAATTATATATTCGTTATAACGAAAATTATGCATTCTGAAGCATAAAATTTCATTATATCGAGCAAATTTTTGCCAGTCTAAAGTCCATTCGAACTACAATTTATTGCATTTTGTAGCGATTGATTTGGGATATTTATAATGCTGTTTCTCTAAAAATAGTATTAAATGTTATCTTGTTTATTTCAGATTCTGTATTGTGCTTATAAGGGTTTATAGATTAAGATGTAGAGCAATATGCTAGTGATATAGCGATAATACATAAGTTATAGTAACACATTTATTTTATTTTATTTTATTTTTAAACTTTCTTGTATATGCAAAAGAGGAAAGTGTTATATTCGTAGAAATTTTCTATTTTTTGTCGGTTTATACGTTTTAAGTGGATCTGAATGTGTTTTGAACATTTCTGGAATGATGTCTGTCTACTTGTGACAAAAATTTTGTAGCTGCTGTAGATCAAGAACTAATACATAGAAAAAGGAAAAAAAAAAAAAAAAAAAAAAAAAGATAAATTTATTTTTATTTAATAAAAAATATATATATTTAGTATCATCTTTACACAAATTGCTGTTTGTAAGCTTTTGGTGTATAATGCTCAACACGTAATACAGTTATATTCCAATTTCTCCTATTTACAGAAAGGCTATATCTTAGTTTCTATAGCGTATAATTGCTAGAACTTTATATGCGGGAGAACTGCTACGAAAATTAAATTTAGCTGCATATCAGCCGACAGTTACTTTTGCTATTTTCCCTGGTGCAATTATCCCCGTTTATGGGAAAGTTATATACAGTAAGACCCTGCTTAACGCGGGAATACGTTCCATCAAAGTAGAGCGTAATGCGAAACAGCGCGCGCACAATTTCAGGGAATCCCCGTACTGCTGCGAGCAATTTCGGGGAATCCACAGGGGAAATAAAAGAGCGCTAAACCGAAACAGCGCTAAATGAAACAGCGTTAAGCGGGGTATTACTGTACTAGCTTTTATAGCGTACAAATGCACTGTACTTGGTTTGTGATATGACCATCATTTAAAAGAATTCAGACTTAATTTGAAGTGTATGTCGGCCGACAGATGGCGCTGCTTTTAATCACCTTATGACATTTTCCGTATGGCTATATTTCAGCATCTGTTGGTTAAAATTACATCTATAAAATCCTAATTTTGAGAGTCTATGCTGATTGCATTTTTTGTAAGTATACTAACTGGCACTCTAAGAAAATCTGAGATGGCTACAAGATAATAGTTATGTTTTTTCACATATATAATCTTTAGTCACATTTCTTGCGACCATGGAAGCTTCTGCACAAGAGCGGACTCAACGAGTCCACTCTTAAAATAGGGGAGATAACCTTTCGTTGAGAGAAAGTAAGCGATAGGGAACACCGAATGACTGAATATTTACTAAATCCCAACCTGTCGGGCAACTTGACACCCCTCCAAGATTTTGGACTCATCTTCACTGCTAGGCGTAGGAAATGTGATTACACTGTATGTAGATAGATAGAGCAGTACAGTGCTTGTTTACGTTACTATAATAGGTCTATACGTCTAATTAATTTGGTACTTGTATCTGGCGTTCTTTTTTTTTTTTTTAGGTCGTCTATGATGGGTTTTTAATTGCAGCTGTTTTTTTACCACTCATTTACCACATGTCTTTTAGTCTGTGACACGCCAGACACTGCAATTTTTTTTTTCCGAGATTTGCGGAAACATATGTTTTTGCTCAGGAGATACTAAAATAATCTATTCATTTTATTTTTTATTCTTTTTTTATTATTATTATTAAAAGTTCATTTAAACTTCTGACGTCAAATGTTTTTTACTACGAATGATATGTAATCTTCAAACTTTATAACAGGGAGCTTCTAAATTGAGAATTTTTTTATTTTTAAATATAAAGTGCTTATACGATATATTTAATAAATTATTGTAAATTATTTCATTCTAATACGGTATAAATATAAATACAAAATTGTTTAATGTCTCTTTTTCATTTTTTCTGTCTTTGCTTGTGTATGTGATTTTAAATTTGAAAATTCTATCTCAACTAATCTGTCAGTAAAAAAAGTGACTTAGAGCTATAACTCTCTAAAATAGAGACTTTTTACTTAATATATATATATATATATATATAATATTTCATTGTAGAATACATCAATAAAACCCAAAACAAGTGAAAAGATTTATGCGTAATCAATACCAATATTTATAGATTGATCTGATACTTTATATTCCTATATAGTTATTAGTATATTAATATATATTTAAGGTTAGACTCAATTTTTCGTAAATATATGTAACTAAATGTCTAATGTCTGTAAAGAAGTTTCGCTGACATATTAATTTATTTCACACTAAATCTCTTTTATTACAGTTTTGTTTCCTAATTTTACCAGGCAAAGATTTTTCTCAAAATTCTTAAAATTTACAAATAATTAAAGATGGTAATTTGGTGCGGAATTCATACTATTATTTATAAAAAAAACTTTTTGTAAATTGTGGTAGGAGTACTGCGACAAATTAACTCTCCTGAACATTAGTAAAAATTGCCTATCATTCAATGCGCTAATAGCTCAAAGGTTGAAAATGTTTTCCAATAAAATAGAGATAATAGACCTCACATTCAATATTAAGCACGAGAGAAACATTGTACTTTGAAATTTGCGTATTCAAAGATGCCAAAGGAAAGGATAATTTGTTAGTTTTGTTTGGTTAGGTACTTTTTTAAAAATGCTACAAGTCCTTAATTGAAAATAGTCAATTTTATTGCTTCTAAATAATTTATGCATTAACTTTAAAAATGCTTTCTTAAATATACATTATTTTTATCGATAAATTAAGTACCGTTTCATTTCATTAGAATAACGACAAGGACCATTCCTTAAAATGTCTCGCCCGTCACGAAACTTTAAAAATTCAAAATTAAGTTTTTATTTGCAAATGCTTTAGAATATAACATAAAAAGCTAATGTACAGCAATAGCAAAACAATTCTAATTAATTTTAATTTTTAAAATTTTCTGATTGTGTGGCATTTTATGAAACTCTTCATAATTATTAATTATTATGTATGTGTGTGTGTGTGTTTGATGGTAATATTTCATCATTGTAATAATCAAATACCAGGAAGATTAATTTTTTCAATATCTTTTAAGTTGTACAATGCTTCCACATGTAAATTAGTAATTGATATCTTGTTTATTCAAGTCTTCTAATCGAATGGTTGATCATTGTAATCATGAATTATTATCATGTATGCTATTCGAATTAAAAATGCTGAAATTGCTGTATTAATCTATTAATCTGTTTAGAAGAACGTCTTCTTTCTTATGTTTATATAATGGTAATTTTAATGTCTGTTCATTTCCCACATATGCTAAATTTTCGCAAATTAATTCATTTTATTATGTATGTTTGTAGTGTGTTGATTACATGCAGTCTATGTACACCAAGTCTAAATTAGTCCACTGAAATATCTTTATTTCGGCTAAGTCTTGGGCTGAGAAAGGCAAAAATATCATCTCAGTGTGTCCACGAACTGCCACGATTTCGAAAACAGGGGCACGTGGCAAGATCTTTAGCAAGTGTAATCTGTGCAAAAATGTATTCCGTCCGGTTGTTTGTGTATTCGCTTTTCGTTGGCGAAATACTCGATCCTGATTGGTTTACGGCTTACAAAAATATGTCCAGGTTTAATTTTTATGATAGATCTAACCGCAGTTAACTTACAATTGTGCTGAGGTAGCAAAATCATCTCTAAAGTTTCTGCATTTTCTGATACATGTAGTATAATAAAGTACTCTACCGCGAGAAACAAAATTTAAAGGAGAAATTACAAATCCTTCGCGATTTATAATTTTGAATAGTAATTTCTAACTTTTAAAAGAGGGTTTTTCTTCAATTAAAATCATTTATTTTATATCCTTTCATATGTGTATGCATGTAAATAACTGTATCATATTATTATTATTGGTATTATTTTTATAAGAATAGTACTATAAATGTATTATTACTATGATAATTAACACCGTTACTATCAATTATTATTTGTAAGCTATATATGAATAAAAATTATTTTATCGCTTGGATAGAATTTTTTATTTTGATGCTTTTGGTTTTAGAAAAAATAGATACATGTATACAGGGTGTCCCATAAATAGCGCTCAGACTCTGCACAGCCAGATTCCTCGTTGGGAGTACATAAAAAAATGTCTAAAGAACTGTACCTTACCTGTACAATCCATAGTTTACGAGAAAAATACGAAAAACAAAGTATGACGTGCACAGCCGGTGCAAGGGGAAAAATAACTGTATTGGACACATCAATAGCAATTTGCATATCTTCGATATGCACGGCGGATACTTTGAACTTCTGCCTTTATAAATATTTGCAAATACTGCTGTTGATGTCTCCAATACAGTGTTTTTTCCTTGCACCGGCTGTAACTTATACTTTGTTTTTTGTACTCTCGGCAGCAAAATTATTCGAGCGCTAGCAATTTCGAATATAAAAAAAAGTACACTTAATACTGCTTTGTTAAATAAATCCATGTCGATTCATGTTTTTAGTCAGTCTAAGAATATGATTCGTCAAGGATTTATTTAACAAAACAGTATTAAATGTATTTTTTTTACATAGGAATTACTGCTAGCGCTCGAATAATTTTGCTGATAGTAGTATTTTTCTCGTAAACTATGGATCGTACAGGTACAGTTCTCTGGGCATTTTCTATGTACTCCCAACGAGTAATCTGGCTGTGCAGAGTTTAGGCGTTATTTATGGGACAACCTGTATATATATATGTGTGTGTGTATTTGCGAAATGCGTTATTTATATTTTAAAATAAAGTTTTTAATTGATTGTTTTAGGATAATTTTCTTTTATGCTTCATATTATCGATTGCAATGACTAGTCATTTGATACAATATCGTAAGTTCGATTTCAAATACCAGATATCACATTGAAATTCATTCTAAATCAACTTTAATAAAAATGTGTCATTTTATGAATTATATTTTGTATGTATCATTTCGTAAAATGAAAACCATCAACATTTTAGCTCACTTTCTAATTATCTTTTTTTTTTTTCTCCATTAGCGATAGAGCGAGAAAGAAGTAGAGAGAGTAAACGTGAGATTAAAATATTTCTTTTTCTACTTCATACAAACATCTAAGAAGCAGCATATGCCATCTGTATGTTTAATTTCATGGTTGCTAGTTTTATTTTCAATGTTTAATTAAATGGAAGATAATCTGAGAACCTATGTGGAAATACAGAAATTGTTATGTGTTATCTCGCCCATGAATTGGAAAAGCACTGCTTTTTAGTTATAGCTTATTTCAGAAATAATATGTAAGTGTACCCTGCATTTTTGTGGGGAATGTTTTTTATTCACGAAAAAAAGAGAAAGAAAATTACTTGTTAACTTTTTTTATTCCTTAAGTATTTATTTATTTGGCATTTTTAGAATGTAAAATCTGTCTGTAGTGATTTTTTTTTTTTTTCTTTTCTTTCCTTTTATGAAATAAAAATTTTCACTGATAACTGCCAGTGTATAGTTTAGAAATAGACTATTTTGGGTGATAATTCTCTCGTATAGGACGATGGTTCGAAAATTATTTCACAAGACTTTAATAATTTTTATCTTAAAATTCGGTTAATTTTGTATTATCAAAATTTTCTTTTATTAAATTTTATGCATTAAGACAATCGAATTATACTAGGCGAGTCGTATTAATCCTGGACGGTAGGACCCATGCCCCAGCCCTCCCGGTTCCCGCTGTTCAATGTATTTTTCTAGTCAATTCTGTCCCCTTATTACTTCCGGTGTGAATTTTTTTTTTTTTTTTTTTTTTTTTTTTTTAACACACTTGACATTGTGAGTTTTTTTTTGCTTTTCTTCCCATGCTGTTTCTATGGGGTTTTTAGCCTTTTTTCCTCTCTTTTTCAACATTCTAAAGTGGCGGTGGTCCGCCACTTTAGAATGTAGAAAAAGAGGGGAAAAAAGGCTAAAAACCCCATAGGAATAGCATGGGAAGAGAAGCAAAAAAACTCACAATGTCAAGTGTGTTAAAAAAAAAAAAAAAAAAATTCACACCGGAAGTAATAAGGGGACAAAGTTGACTAGAAAAATACATTGAACAGCGGGAACCGGGCGGGCTGGGGCATGGGTCCTATCGTCCAGGAGTCTACTAGATTCGAGAGCAGAACCTCTTGTCCATTCATGAGGCAATCTCGTATGTATTACTTGATTAATGGTTTCATACTTATGATAATGAATACCTTAATTAATGATTCTCAAGCTAACCGTCCCGCCATTTTGATTTATGTAACTTAATTATAAATATTTAAAAAATTTATTCGCTCACAAAACTGTTTTAAGAAAACGAGTAAAGCTATGTCATAAATGGGAAAAATATTTAAATAATAATAATAATAATAATTAATAAAAGGCAGTGGTGTGAACTCTCTTCCGAATCCAATATATATATATATATATATATATATATTGCAAGCCAGATTTAAACGATATTTATTTTATAAAATAAATTTGAATTTATTACCATTTTGCAGATCACTGGAAAAAAAAAAAAAAAAAAAAAAATATTACAACCTGCTTTAACGAAAAAAAACAAATATTATAAAAAGCAATTTGTGCTTTAACTATTTCAGCGAAATGTTTGGAAAGACTTTTAAAAGTTGACAAAACTACTAGTGATAAAATTAAAAAATGTAGGTCTCTGGCTCTAAGCTCTAAATTAAAATCTGTCTAAAACAGAATTTTTAAAAATTAAATTGAAAATTATTCAAATTGATTTTTTTTTTTTTTTTTTTTTTATATAAATTATAAATGTTAGGACTTTATTTTTTTTATTCCAAAATAACATTTCGTTTAGTTTATATAAACTGAACTGGCATTTCTTTTAATATTTTCAAAAACAGTTTTCATTGGGAATAAAAAAAAAAAACTTCGAATATCATTTTTTTCTTTATATAATTTTTGTGCACAGAAAGGAAATTTTCCGTTACTTATTGAAGAATTCCTTAATGAAATGAAAATGTAGAAATCATTCAGTCCCATCTGTCTTTGAAAAGTTGATTTGTTTGAATTGAATACTTTTTCAGTATTTAAAGGTTTTTTTTTTTTTCTCCATTCAGTTCATTTTGTCTTTTAAATGCTAAAGATTTTTTAATTCTTTTTATTATACTTGATTTGAATGCTTGATAGTAGTTACTTCTACGAACTTTTAAATGTATTTTAAAACACTTAATTTTCATAAAACTTCTTTTCTTTCAAATTCGATTTGTAACAGAAAAAAAATCTACAAATAGTTTTTTTTTTTTTTTTTCCCCACAAAATATGAAAATTAAGATATATATATTTTTTAATAGTATTATATATATATATATATATATATATAATCCTAAAAATTATTAATACAATATGACCCAATTTTTAAATTAGCTAAAGTAATAAAAAATATATTTTATGAAGAATAATAATAAAAAAAAAAAAACTAGAAACTGTTTTATGAAAACAATAGCAACATCAATCATTCTATGAAAATTTATTCTATTTTTTCACCTTTAAAATTTCAACTGTAACAAATAATCAAACACTGCTTGTCCGATCTTTTTCTAAAGCTTTAAAGTATGGTAGTGATTCTATTTATTAGAAAGATATTTATATAAATAGGGAAAATATTTTAATGCAAGAAAACTTAAAAATCTCACTAAGTGTTAAAAGCTTATTAAATAATATATACAGGATGTCCCATCAAGTCTAACCAAACTCTACGCTGCAAAAATTCTAATTTGGAACGCATAAAAAATCCATAAAGAATTATAAAGTACGATATGACCCATACTTTTCGATAAAGTGGCTGGGTATGACATACCCTGGCTAGAGTCCTGCATCGGGTCCGGTACCTGCGGGAATCCGCGAGTTACCGCTTTGCGGATCGGGGGCGTATCAAGTTTTTGATCAGTTTTTGTACCGCGGGTAAACCCACGGTCTACCCGAAAAAAAAGAAAAAAAAGTTTTCTTCGAAGAGTTTTTTATGTGTTTTTTTCACGTATCTAACTTTTTGAATGCGGAAATTGGATGATATTATTCCTTTTCACAGTAATTCAAAACAACATGACTCATGTCTTTCAATGTACATTTGCTTACTTGTTTTACTTCTTTTCCAATACAATCAGAATATTTGGAATTTAAAAGTAAGGTTTAAACATTTGAAATTTTGCTGTATTATTTCCTAAAATCGGGACAACCGTTACGAAGTTATGAGCTAACCAAAAAAAAAAAAAAAAAAAAAAAAACATACAATTTGAATTGAGACTAACTTTTTTTATGAAGTTATACTTGCAATATTTTACGTAACACGTAACTTTCTAACTGATCTGTTGAATAATATATTTTGTGTAATAGAATTCCAATTCAGATTCTTATAACATAATTTAAAAAATACTTTAGTGCGGGCCGCAGGTAGGGCTGCGTGTCAGGAGCTTGAGAGTTCGGGTCGAGGTGCCTGCCGGGAGTCACCTTTCGGGTCGGGTGCGCGTAAGTTTTCTTGATCCGCGCAGGACTCCATCCCAGGCTGCTGCATTGGACATGGCGTAGGGCTTTTAGTTTTATGGCCATCACGATCGCCAGATCTGACACATTTGGATTTCTTCCTACAGGCCATCTTTAGGAAATATTCTATTTAGATCTAGTTTTTATATATAGTGACTTAGTTGCACATGTTCATGTTAGATGTAATTTGGTGAATAACAGGCTGCTACAACGTGCGCGGTATACTATACCACGACACATGCATGCACGTTTCGATATGCCCGGTGGACATTTGAAAAGTCTTCCTGTCTAAATAAATTTAAATACTAATATTCATGTCACCAGTAAAGATTTTTTTCCCCTTTCACTGAATATGGCATCATACTTTTCTTTCGCATTTTCTTCAAAAACTGTGGATCGCAAAGGTACAGATCTTTGAATCTTAAATGCAGTGAATCTGTATGTGCAGACTTCGGGCATTCTTGATGGAATACTCTGTATAAAATAAACTTATTGCGATAAAAAGAATGAATTTTTTTTAGCTTCAAAAACTCCGAAAATGCACGCTGCTAATCTTCATTTAATGTCTCCTGGAAAAAATTTGTTTAATATTTTCTCTCGCTATTATATGTAATCATTTTTAATATTATTCTAAATATTTTCTCTCTTATTATTTTTATTGTTATTATGTTAAATTATATTATTATTATTATTTTAAATTTTTATTTCAATACCTCTTTCTTCCTTCTTTCCTTATCTCAACCAAATGTTCCTCTTTAGAATTTTAAAGAACCTATTTTTCTCTTTCTTTATCTTTTCGCTTGTATTGTTTTTGTATGTCACTGCTTTCATGTTGCTATCATGTGAAACATTTTTGCCTGAAGCAGAGATTTTATTAATTTTTTTTTACTCGAAACTATTTTTGAATGTTTGTACATTTTATGGATTTTATTCACCATCAACATGTGTTTAAGCAATTACTAACGCACAATGATGAAGCAAAAATCCAGTTTGTAATGTTTCTTTTGTTTATAACACTGCTATGTTACACCAAAAAAAAAAAAAAAAAGTTTCACTTTCACATACATAATTTTTATATTAAATCATTGTGCAGTTTATATATATATGTGTGTGTGTAAACATCAGGGCTGCCAACAACTACGCAATTGGCGTAGTAACTACGCTTTAGCCTGCTTCTACTACACTCTACGCATCGTATACTTAAAGCTACGCTTTTCCTTTCCCCATCGTCATCTTGTTTACAACGAGCGAACTCCGATTTCACCACGGATTAAAAAAGTATAATATAAAACTAAATAGTGGCAGACACTGAAAAAAAAATAAAAAAAACTACTATCTTTTTTCTTTCTTTCTTTTTCTTTTTTTTTTCCTTGCACACATCTAGACAGAAATCCCAATCCAATCCTTATCAACTTTTAATTTTGCATTTCGAACAGTTGCCGCATAAAACATTATTCTTTGAATTTTATTTTTTATCTATGAAAGTGCTTCTTGAAAATATAAAAATAACAAAACTAACTTTTACAATCTAGTTGAAGAACCACATGCTTCATCGTAAATACTCATAAATAAATAGTAAAGAAAAAAAAATATATTCTAGTGCTAGGCATTGCGTAATCGAAATATTGCTGACTCAGAACGGGAACACATATTTGTTTACATTAGCTGAGAGTGTGCTTAATTAAAACCGCAAGCACAGACACCGCAAGCTGAAAGGGGGGGGAGAAAGAAACCGAATGCTATGATTATCTTCATGGCTATGATTATGCTGTATTTTCATTTTCATTTAAACTCTATCAATGTTTCAGTTAACTTAATGCTTAATAAGTCGCTAAAAAATAATACTTTCTAACGAAAAAAATTGTTTATTTTAATTATTTATCGATAAAAATAATGGATTCAAAGTTACTGAACTTTAAGTACGATTGACAACGCAAGGAAACTAAGACCAGGAAGAGCTATCTTCCGTGGGAGACTTTCTAAAGTGTCTGAAGCCGTAATCACGCGAGTTTTGGAGAAAACAGTATAAAGTCGGACTTTAACGGAGGAATTGTCCTCTGTAATAGGAAACTTTCTTAAGTGTTTTAATATACAAGTTTCTGAGAAAATCATGGAAAATTTCGAACTTTATCGTACGAAGTATCTACCGTTGGAGAAAGAAAAAGAATATTTTCTGTGCTTTTTCTTAGGATAACTGAATACGCGATAACTTAGTTTTTATTGGGTGATTCTAAGAAATTTTCATATCTGAAAATGGGACTTTCACAAAAATCGCCGGATTTAAAATGGATTCATCACAAAAATAGCACAAGAAAATTGCGTATTTTATAAATCAGCCGCAAAAAATGACATTTCAGTAATAAAAAAAAAAGCTGATTTATGACTAAATAATTAGACATTTTTAGAAAAATAACATCTATTTTAGCAATTAGTTTACGATTACGTAATTTTGAAAATTAGCTGTAAAATAATTCCGTATTTCTATAAAAAGCCACAAAATTATACTTATAATGTAAATCATGTTTGAAAAAATCAAGAAATTCATCGATTAGTATCAAAATAAAGCCTTTTTCAGCGATTAAACATAAATTTTGTTAATTAGCGGCGGAATGATTGCGTATTTCCGTCATCGGCTACAAAAAATATCGCGATTTACTGAAATCAACTGGGGGAAAAAAAAAAAAAAAAAAAAAAACCTTTATTGGCTAGCAGCCAAATGATAGCATATAAAACGTAAATTTTTGATTATTAGTGGGTAAGCGATCCCGTATTAGCGAAAACTACTTCAAAATTATTCCCGATTTCCGAGATTACACTTTGAAATAAAAAAAAAAATGCAAATTTCACTGATTAGTGGCAAAATAGTTGAGTATTTAAGATTCAGCTTCAGATGAACGTATTTTGCACAAATTAGTAGCTAAATAATAGCGTGTTTCGGCAATCGGCCGCATAATAATCGCGTATTTTAGGATTTACCTTTAAAGAAGAGTGAATTTTATCAATTAGAGCAAAATTATAGTATATATTAGCAATTATTTGCTATTAAACGTAGATTTTGTAAATTTGCAGTGAGATAATTACGAATTTCGGCAATCGGTCGTAAAAATATTGCGAATTCTGTCAAATACGAGAAGAATAGCATATTTATTTAATTAATGATAAAAACGTAATTCTACCCCCCCCCCCCCTTCCCCTCTACGGAAACTCGATTTTTTAGGTACATTTAGCAATAATCTTAAGGGGGAAAAAAAGTTTCAGAAAAGTTGATGGCTGTCAGTTTGCACTGAAATTGAATTTAATGTTGTACAATTTCAATTCTTTTCCATCCTTAATAACAATGATTATTTTATTGTAGATTCAGTTTTATTACATTTTCTAATATCTAAACTATTAAAATTGTTCATTATTTTGACTTTTGTTACTCCAAAAATTTAAGATTTTGTTTAAAAAAATCCAATTTTTGTATCTGTTTGAAGTATAGCATTGAAATTATTTTCACATCAATTGTCTTGTTCTTGTAATTAAACAAGTTTCTTTTGAATAGGCATGCACTAAATGTTTGATTATTACTGAATAATGAATATTCAGTATACTGAATAACTAAAAATTTGATGCATACCTACATCTTACCTTTTTTTTTTTTTTTTTTCTTTACTTAATTTCATATGATTATTGCTAATTTATTTTTGTTAGTAGTTTCTTTCTTTTTCTTATTTAATTTTTAAAATTGCTCCTCAAAGTAGCCGAAATGCTCCTCAAAATTTCTCTGAATACTCCTCAAACTGTTTTGGAAAGTTGGCAACCCTGCATATTAGTGTATTATATTAGAATTAGTGTATTTTCATGTATCCATGTTAATATAAAAAGTAAATTTGGATAAAATTTCTATTATTTTTGAATGTTTGATTATTAAAAATCAATAAATTTCAGAAAGTAAGTCATAATGTAAACAAAAGATTTTATGCTTATTTATATTTTAAGTATTTTCTAATTTTTTAGCGACTACACTTTGTAGCTTAAAACTACACTTTTTTTGCTTTTTAACTACACTTTAGCACTCCCAGAGGTTGGCAGCCCTGAAACATACATAAAATAGGTTTTGTTATGTATAATTCAACTGGAAATAAGACATAAGTAGTTATTGATTTCATTTATACCGTAATTATAAATAAATTTTCGATTTTATTTATTTTATTAATTATTAATTGCGATTTTTAAACACAAATTTAACAGGGAAAAACATCCTATATTTGATAATTTATAACAAATTACACTGAAGAAATATGCAGAGAAAAAAATGACTATGAGTAGAATAATTTTTTTTTTTTTTTTTTTTTTTCCCAGAAGAATATTTTTCTTATTATAATAAAAAGCTTAAAACAACAACAACAAAAATAACATATTTTTCATATTTTAAAAGATTTAAAGAAATTAATTTGATAGTAAACAAAATAACTGCTTTGACTTTATATTAAATAAATATATACATACATATATAATTTGTAACATACAATATAACATTCAAAATATTCTTGTAACTATATTCCTTAATTCCTTAATAATAAGCATTCATAAACAGTTTGAAATATTCCAAATTCATCTTTTCTAACGCAGAAAGTAAATAATATGAAACCACTCGCATTTATGAATATTTAGTTTCCTAACTCAATATATAATCCAGAGAAGATTTGCATAAATTTGTTTTGATTGAATATAAAAGATATTTGCACAAGAAACTGTCTGGAACGTCATATAAATATTTAAATTTCTCGGAAATAACACAATAGGGATTAAAGTAATGGAATTCTTGATTGTAGTTTGTTTTTGTTTTCTAACTTATATTCTCATTACTTAAGTTCTGTCTAAATAGGTTTTGTCCGAAACGTTTAATGCACTGCTATATTATATGTAAATGCTTAAATCTGTAAATCTTTTGAATTTGCACTGAAGAAAGAGATGCAAATACTTTGTTTTATATTTATATCAACAATCTTTTATAATTCATTGTTGAGATATTATTTTTATGTTTAAAAAAACATGAAATATAAAATGTTATCATTTTCTTTATCTTTAAATGTAATATAAAAATGGCTTTTCTTAATTTAACTTAAAAAAAATACCATACAAGAAATTATTCAGTTTCTTTGTTTATATTTGTTTACTAACAGATGGCTGACAAAATAATGTGAACACTTTCGCTTTTTACGTTTTGTTAAATATCTTGAAACGTTCTTTAGGAATCGTCTTGAAACTTTGGTAGTGTAAAGATACATGTTGTACCTCATATTTTGCAGTAAAAGTTGTGTCATGAAAAGGAAAAGGGGATCAGTAAAAAGTTAAAGAAAAATCAAAATGTTTTGGATCATCCTGTAAAAGGTAATGCTGTAAATACGTTTTGGCTGTAGCATGTGATTATGAGGACTTTTCTATTATCTGTATAAAATTTTATGAGACCACATATTATAATTTATGGAGATATAACGTTTCTTTAAAAAACTGCAAAAAATAATTTCCAGTTTTTTAATTATAACACGTAGGGTATTATACCCAATGCAAAGCCATTTTTAGGTAATATGGCATACTAAATTAGACACAGCATACAGCAATCAGAATGCAAAAATATTAAATATCTTACGAAATACGAGCACTTTTACTAAATAATTTTTAACTACGCATGCGCAAGCTTTATAAAAATTTCATTTGCATAATTTAATAGCCAAAGGTATTGAGCAACTTATATGAAAATCCCAAACAAATATCGTGTAAATTCAAAACGTTACGAGAGATAGAATGAACAGAATGTAAGTTCTTCTCGAAAAAAGAAAGATGTTAGGGGGTTTTATCAATATTTATATACAATCAGCGAAAACACTGTATTGCCATTGGGCATTCATTGAATCAAGATAAAAATATAACGAGTAAAACCCCTTATAATTCTGTTCATTTTAACTTTCGTAACATTTTGAATTTACATGATATTTGTTTGGGGTTTTCATATAAGTTGCTCAATACCTTTGGCTATTAAATTATGCAAATGAAATTTTTATAAAGCTTGTCATGCGTAGTTAAAAATTATTTAGTAAAAGTGCTCATATTTAGTAAGATATTTAACATGTTTGCATTCTAATTGCTGTATGTTGTGTCTAATTTAGTATGCATTATTTCCTAAAAATAGCTTTGGACTGGATCTAATACGCTACGTGTTATAATTAAAAAAGTGGAAATTCTTTTTGCAGTTTTTTAAAGAAACCGTTATATTGTCTATGAATATAAGTCATCATAACCACATGCTACAGCCAAAACGCATTTAAAGCCTTACCTTTTACAGGGTGATCTAAAACATTTTGATTTTTCTTTAACTTTTTGCTGGTCCCCTTTTCCTTTCCACGACACAATTTTTACTGAAAATATGAGGTGTAACGTGTTCTTTATACTACCAAAGTTTCAAGATGATTCCTAAGGAACTTTTCAAGATATTTGACAAAACGTATAAAAGCGAAAGTGTTCACATTATTTTGACAGGCATCTGTATTTTGTGTATTGAATACATTTTTAAACATTGAAGCAGAATTTATGGCACTAGTTCTGGCAACTTTGTAATTGGTTTATGTACTATAATTTTTATAATTGATGCGGGCATCCATACATATAAAAAATAAAAATTATGTACTTTTTTTTTATTATTACGTTTCTGTCAGTTGTAGAAAAAGACCGCAGCGCAACACCCAAACAAATAAATTACATGCGGTATGTATGACATATATCTATTAGAAAACAGAAAAAATACCCATTTAAAATCACAGTGGAACATAAACCATATTACCAAATTTACTGTATTATTAAAAAATGCAAATTGCTTTAAATCGGTCCTGTAGTTTAGAAAAGAAGTGTTGATTACATGCAATAAAAAATATTTAAATTAACAATAATTTTTTTTCTAGTAAGTAAAATAAATGATTAAAATAATACCATATATAAAAGATAGTAAATATTTTTTTATTTTTTGGTGGGAAATCTATATGTACGTTATGTATAAAATAATGCATACATGGAAACCTTTTTTGCTGCCTCTGCTGACAATAATAGCAGTTTTAAAACAAACTGTTTTAAGTTTTAAAATTATTTTTAAGTTATGTAAGCAATGGTATTATTATCAAAGATTCTGTTAGTATTTTAATATATACCCATTCATCACTTCTTATTGACAATATAAAATTAAATAAATATATGGGTTAATATACTGATTAAAATATATGCATGTCATGGTATATTCATGAATAAAATTAAGAAGCCATAGTTTAGCATCTCACCTTTGAAATTTCTCCGTTCAAGTTTGGTTAATATTGAATTCTACTTTCAAAATTTTATTTGAATATTTAAATTAAATAAAGATAACACAATATATTTTAATCGTGCATAACAAAATTTAGAACATAATTATCCAAATAGTGACATCAAATCTTTCTTTACTTCAAATTTTCCATATCCCGAAGTTAACATGCTATTTTCTTTAATATACATTTTTTTTTTCCTTGAAAACAATAATTTCTTATAGGAAAAATAGAATATTATTAATAGAACCTCCTGAATATTATCTTAAGGGAGGAAAAAATCTATCCTTTTTTCTCCTTATCTGTCGCCTAACCTCCTTATCCTTTTTGTACATACTTACTTGACTACCTTCTATTGTTACGTACCTTATATCTTCCCAAACAATGGCCTAGCGAACTATCGGGAAGACTCAGCAGGAAGACAAGATGTGGTAATCTCAGCAGTCCAAAATAATATCGATCTGTGTGGTCCTTTATTTGTCGGCAGTGGAAGATGACAATGAATGAAAACTAGGTGTTCTTTTAGCATATTTCCTTCTGTTGTGCACCTTAATTAATTTAACTAAAAATATGTTTTCATTCATTTGAGGGTATTTTGATTTTTATATTTATGTATGTCTTTAACCTTGTTGCTATCTTATAGCTTTTAAATAATAATAACAATAATAATAATTTATTTTGTGAAACTGATGCAGTTTTGTGCTCAGGAACGATAATGGAATCACTCAAATTGTTAACGGAGAAACATTTGAAAAATTAGTATAAATTGAGTTTTATTGATTTACTTTACTGATTTATTATTATTATTATAGCTAATATTTTATAGCAAGAGCTTCTATAATTATCGTACCATGTACCCCAAATGCATCGAATTCTCCATTTAGATTTTATTTTTACTTTTAAAATGAGGAGTATATCCACAATCTTTACCACATGCAGAAACGAATTTCATTAAGTAAAAAAATATAATTTTTTCGTTGTTTTTTTTTTTTTTTTTTTTTTTTTTTTTCGTTGTTGTTGTTTTTTACTATGACTGCCATGCTATTTGGCTCTTTTGGCGACTTACACGCTCGACTGGAGACAACGATAATGCTATTTGAGAACTAAACCATTTGAAATTTGATGAAACCGTGAAGAAAATATATATATTAATTACCAAATAGTAAATATGATATTTATAAACTTATTCGATTTAAATTTATTATTATCTTATTAATGTTGTTGCGAAAAACGTGTCGACTTTCTTGTTTGGGAAAGTATTCGTAAACAAACTAGCAGGTTCTAGTCGATGAATGCTCTTTACTCAACGTAACTTCTCGAATCAGTACAACAAAACTGTTATTGCAACGAATATTCTCGAAACAGTCCAATAGTACTGTTATTTCATCGAATATTCTAGCAGCAGTCTAATGAAGCTGTCACTCGTATCGCAGAAGTCACTATTCGATGAATGTTCTGTAACAGTCTAAGAAAATAGTCACATGTTCCACAAGAGCAAATAACATCAAATACTACATAGCAGAAATTTTCGCTAGCTCATGAACTAAGTTCAGTCGATTAGAGCACAATCTCGAAAGAGCAATCATTTAAAATAAGTCTATGAACAACCCTGGATCGCAGTGACTGCACACTCTCCCGGCAGAAATCAACTCACTCCTACTTATACATTTTAGCTATGGGGTTTGACGAATTCCATCCAGAATTCCATTGAAAGTTCTCAAAGAGGTCGAACCCCACGCATAGTAGACCTACAAAACTTCAGGAACCCTAAACTACTATTTTTTGCCAAATTTGGTTGCCAAGTCGCCAAAACCATCACCAGGCTGTCAAGTTTATCGTCAAGACTGACTTCACTGAACGTGAAAGAACTGTTTTTTCACTGCATTTTCACTGTGCCTGTAAAATTACTTTTACTGCAACAGTATAAATGATGCAGGGAGAAAGACTTAATCCGTTGTAACAATATTGATAATATTAAATTAATTATTATGTAACTTTTTCTTAATCATTTTAATTATTTTAAGGGTTGCCTCTAATTTAGCTGAATATTTTTAACATAGTTTGGCAATTTATCACGAAGGCCGGATCGGATATAAATCCGTCAAATCGCAAAGTTGCAGTCGTCAGACGAAAAAATACCATCCTTTAATATTAATTGATATTCAGACCAACTTACTTCTAAAATAACAGAAAAATAACGATAAATGAATAACATTTCGAATTATACAAGTAGTATATTTATACAATTACCTTATCATGATACTTTCTTTCATTATTTTGTTTTTCGCTCGCTCTGTGAAAATAAATATGTTTACATTCATTTATATCAGTGTATATGTAAAATTAGTTGTTGTACAAGTTTTCTCACATTGGAAGACAATATTTTTCAGTAATATTATCGATTATAGTAGTTGAGATTTTCCCTATAAACTAGGAGATAGATTCATTTTGAATTTCCAGTGTCTGAGAATTTATACACGTATATATTACTGCACCCATTTCGTTAAATGATTAAAAATATATATTCAATCAATTTTTCCTTTTCAGAAATGCACTTCTGGATCAAAAGGAAAAATTTCAATGATATTCCTTTTTGCATTATCTTCCAGTTCGGTAACTTAAAAAGGATGCACCTGCTACAAGTTCTTCCTTCTTTTGTTTTTCCCTAGTAGTATAATACTTTCACATCTAAAGCATTTTCTCTGTCTATGTATAAAAGACGAAATTCAAAGGTACTATACTATTGCAGATTCAAATTCTTTTGTTTGAGTCGAATAAAAGTCTGATTTTTTTTTTTTTTTTTTTTTTTTTTTTAATAGTTTATTACTTTTCTATGATATCACGTCAGTTTCGTGAATTATAGAAATTAAAGCAGTTTATATCTGCTAATAACACAGGCCTACAAAAATGAAGTTGACAAAATTTGATTTGATGATTTCAGCTGATCTTTATGTTTTTTGATGTGCTGAAACCGAAAATGCATCCCATTTTTCTCTATCACGCATACATTTTTGTCAATACAGGGTGTTTACCGACCCAATTTCTAACGCATACCATCATAACAGTAGGTTGGTTGGTTAGTTAGTGTGGTTTTACATGTCGCACTAGTGCTGCGCAATTACATACTTGCCAACATACTAATTAATATTCCGTAGTATTGTTAGCCCCGCCTTCTTTTTTCACACCAGTATCTTTTTAGAGTATTTTTCTTCTTATTTAATCGTAATTGCTTTTGGAGAACATTACTCTAAAAATTTCCTGGTGTGAAGAAAAGGGCGGGACTAACAACACTACCGAATATTAATTAGGATGTTGGCAAGTATGCAATTACAACAATAGGTATCCATGATTAATTATTCATGGAAACATACTATAAAATTTTCCATATAATTATATTGGTGGAAGAGTAATGGAAGAAATTGTATAGGTAAGCACCCTGTATTGACAAAAATATATACGTGATAGAGAAAAACTGGCTTCATTTTTGGTTTCTGCACACCAAAAAACATAAAGATCAGCCAAAATTATAAAATCAAAATTTTACATGTCGACCTGTGTAATGTAATCCAATCTGTTGATCCAAAAGTATACTTATAATTTCAAAAGGAATGAAAAGTATAACTATAAAACAAGTGTTATACTCTGTTGTAATTATTAGATTTTTTTTTCCTTCTCACAATGAGATAACTTAAAACTTCTTTCAGTAATATAAATATAAGTGCTACGCAGTACTTTATTAAAGACTTTATCAATTGCAACTTATATTTTTATTTCCCAGTTGCATGTATAGTTACTGAACATTATGTTTCTACTTAAGAACAAATCGATTACTAATCGATTTTTGTGTTTGCAGAAAGCTGACTTTCTATTCTATGCCGTTTCACATTATATATTATATTATATTTTTACGGGGCAAATTCTTATACAGTCGAACCTCGTTAACGTGAATCTCAAGGGGGATAAAAAATTTGTTCATGTTACAGGGGTTGATCCAGGCAAAATTTGGGTCCCTTTTGCGGCCCCTTCACAAAATTCCACATAGTAAAAAGGGACCCTTCACAAAATTCAAATTCATAAAAAGGGACCCTTCACAAAATTCAAATTCATAAAAAGGGACCCTTCACAAAATTCAAATCCATAAAAAGGGACCCTTCACAAAATTCAAATCCATAAAAAGGGACCCTTCACAAAATTCAAATTTATAAAATGAGTCCCTTCAGAAGATTTTGTTTTATAAAAATGATCCTTTTATTAAATGTTTTCATATTTTCAGTATTATTTTTAATTTATGCCTTAATTTGGCTCAACGAAACTCTATTAACTTGATATTAAACATTACATAAAGTGATTGTAAAAACTGAAGATTTTACACAATATTTTACTTTTTCACAAAAATATTTTATATTTCACAAAAATAAATAAAAATTTCACAAAAATATTTTGTTTTTTACAAAAATATTTTGTTTTTCACAAAAAAGGGACCCAAAAATTAAAACCTGGATCGACCCCTGTGTTATCAGTAGTTCATGCTATGAGTAACTAATCTTCATATAACTAAACTAATCTTCATTTTGACGGGAATTGTGGAAACAGTTCATGTTAAAAGTATTTCACGTTAACAGTGTTCACGTTAACCAGGTACTATTGTATATATATATATGGAGAAACTTTAGAGTTCACGTTAACCAGGTACTATTGTATATATATATATGGAGAAACTTTAAAAATTTAAATATAACACTATTTATAGCAATAAAGGTTTAAAGAATACTTTGGTTAACTTGTCACATATCACTAGTGATTATAAAAAGTGACATAATGATCACTCAGGTTATCTAGTAGCTTTGAAAACCTCCAAAACAGGGAATTTTATATTTCTTGAAAATTAAGGAACAAACCTAATAAATCAGGGAGATAAAGTTCGAAAAATAATGAATTCTGCAAAAAATATTTATAATATGATGGAAAACACTACAACTTACAGAAAATTATCTAAGAAATATCGAGGAACTTCTATTATACATATTATCAAAAATCTATTATAGTAAATGTGGTTATTAATGGAGCTTCTGAGTTCAAATATTAATTTAAATGATTTTTCACTCAGTGTTTTGCTTTTACTACTCTACTCTTTAAAATATTATTATAGCAAAATAGAAAACATTATTTCTTTACGCTTTGATAACGTCAGAAGCTTTAAAAAATTTAAAAAGTGTGAACTCTTTATTTGTTTATCAATTCGATGAACATTCTTTCTTCACATATATACACAGGTTTAGAATAAATCCGTCTTCATAACCGATAACTAGCCTGTTCTGTTTTTCATTCATTCATTCATTCATTCATTCTCATCTATTGTTCGGACGTTGTTTAGTTTATAGTTAAGATTAAGTGCTTTGTGATGAATGGCGAAGCATATCATGACCGTGTCTTGAGAAATGAAGTTTTGATGATGAATGTCATAACAGCATGAAATGGTATAAAGTTACATATCTCGAAATAATTGCTTTTAAACTTCTAAAGTAACTCTGTCAAGAATAGTATCACTTATTCTCGAATTAAGAATGAATTTGTATTAATAATGTTGCATTTTTCAGTGATGGAAATATTAATGCCTGTTTAATTTAATGCGTGATATTTTATCAATAGAGAAAGATGTGAAAATTTTATGCTCTCGATAGTAATAGGGAAATAAAAGAATAAAAACGAATTTAGTTTCAGTTCATTCATTTTCAGTTTCAGCACACACACAGAAAAAAAAAAAAAAAACATATGCACCAGCTAAAAATTATCAAATCAAATTTTGCAAACATTATACTTGTATGCATGTGCGTGTATCTAAGACCTGACGAATATTTTATCCTGAAAGTTTTAATATAAAATTTTTGTTTGTGTGTATGTGTGTATTTACTTTATTCCCCTCTTTTTTTCTCCATAGTAACGATTATGCTGTACTAGCTTTTTGACGACTAGTTGATTCATCTTTTCTAAGAAGGTAGTACTTAAAACATAAATGTATTCTGCCAAATGTCGAATATAAAAATTTAAAAACGGTACCGCCTATAACTCAGAGTTATAGGCAGTGTTGAATCACCAAAAATGTGGTTAGTACAATCAAAATTTTTAATTAAATGTGTTTTAGCAAAACAATTTAATTTTTGTTGTACTTCTATTTTTTTTTTTTTTTTTTTTTTTTATGAAATATTTGTTTTTCGTACAAATGTTATCCCCCCCCCCCCCAAAAAAAAAAAAAAAAAAATGTAAAGTTAAGCAAAATATTTTGTTAATGTAAGCAAATATAAAGAAATTTTTTATTATTTATTTATTTATTTATTTATTGTTATCTATATATCTTGTGTTGTCGTAACATAACTTTTTCTTTTCTTTTCTTTTTTTTTTTTTTTACTTTTAGTGAAAATTTGGTTCAAACAACAAAAATTTTCAACAATACACATTTTGATGTTTTAATTAAATCCTTTCTTTGGATCGGAACTCCGCGCGCTACGCTGTCATAAACTACTATTACAGCAATCAATAATTAAATATTATTCTGAAACTTAAAAAATACGGCAATCACTTTAACATTATTTAAGCAATGGGCTTTGCGCCTTGTAAATCGGTAAATATATAAATAGTATTTAAATAATAAATTAAAGTCGAATAATAATTAAAAAGAAAGCAAAAGTCTCTAGTCCAGTTATAATTCATTCAATAATAATAATTAATAAATAAACAAACAAATATTACATCAAATTAGTCTAGTCCTCAAGTTTGTAAATTCTTTACAGTATAAACGAATGTTTCACAAGTTGGGAGATCACAAAATATTCTTAGTTAAATATATTTTGAACAGCTTTGAAATATTATTTAACAGATAATACAAATACACCGAAAAAATGTTTTGCTTAAGAAAACCAAATTTATTTGTTGTCTGATTTTGTAGATTTGTCATTTTAACAATAATTTTTTACAGTTAATCAAACCAACTTGCTACCAAAAGAATATATTTAAAAGAAAAGTCACTGTCACTGGATAATCTGATAAACTGTGTCATACCTCCGTAAACAGCCAATGAGCGAGCGACGTCCACCTTTCGATTCTGGTTGGGGGGGGGGGGGGGTTGAGACTGTATTATCCAATATATATATATATATTAAGGCTATATTATTTAAATAATAATAATAATAATAATAATAAAAGAAGAAAAGATATGTTGAGGCTATATTTAAAAAAAAAAAAAAGGTTGATTTAACATATTTTTTGCTATTGTTTTCTGTGCAGTATCTTTAGATCCCATTATTGAATCAATTATTTCTATTAGTAAATGTCAAGTAAAAATCGTCCTTTAATAATAAAATAAAAATCAATACCTTTGATCTAAAATATTTAAAAATCATCACGTCTCGTAAAATTATATTACATTTTCATTGCACTAAAGATCGAGGCAATTATAATACACCATTAAAATATACAACTAAAATATTAAAATAATCACAACATAAATTTGTACGTTTCGAGCCTTATTTTAGGCTCCTCATCAAGTAAAAATATCATAAAAGTAAACGCTGATGATCTCATCGTTACTTTTGGTCTCAGAATTTACTTTTATGATGTTTTTACTGATGAGGAGCCTAAAATAAGGCTCGAAACGTATAAATTTATGTTGTGTTTATTTTAATATTTTAATAATATATTATAATTGTTTCGATTTTTAGTGTAATCAAAATGTAAAATATGTTTGATATTTCGGATTCTATCGGATTTTGTTCTAATTTCCACGAACTTGCAATAATGATGTATTAGCCATTCGACGAATTTTTGTAAGAATACAAATATGAATTTAGAAACTTATGGGATCGTAAAATTTTTTCTACTTTACTTTGATAAGGTTATTCTGAAGTAAATAGGAAAGAAATGATCTAGTTTCCTATGAAGTGAAAGATTACTTTTTATTTGTTTGGAACCAGTAATAGACGAAATATCAGGTTATACAGTTTCAAAAGCCTAGACATCCCGCATCAGACAATATTGTCTTTTTTTTCCTTAGTATAAAACGATCCAACGATAGTTACCGCCACTCCAAGTTTCATGTTCCCATCCACAGTTTGTCTTCGAGGTTTGATTCCTTTCTACTACAAGTTTTCGTACAAGTTTCTTCTAACAGTTGTTAACGCCAGTCCAGTGTTTCAGCTTCCATCCATTGACTCCTCAAACAGAATGACTCTACCACTGCTCGAAAAGTTTTCTTCACCTTGATGTTACCACCACGCCAGCCTTTCCAATAGCCATCCAAAACTGACTTTTTTCAACGCAAGTTGCAGTAATCAAGTGTTGTCTCAGTGTCAATGTAGAATGGCTCCAACCAATGAACTAATTTTTTTTTTTTTTTTTTTGTATTAAAGTAGCGATGTAACTGTAGCTTTAACCTGATTTATGGTATATATATTTGTAACACAGCTGCACACTGTACAAAACCATGTAGATTTTCTGATGATGCCCTGCTTTTCAGGGCGAAAAGCTTAGAAATATGTAGTTTTTAATTAAATATATGTTTTTAAAACTTTTGTACGTGTTTAAAGTGTTTTATTTATTAATTTAAAACGTTACACGTGTCTTTTAAAAGTGTCTCTAAATGGGATATATTTTTTCTACATAAAGATATGCTTTCATTTTATTATTATATATATATATATATATTATATATATATAAATGTGAAATGTTTATTTATTTTTACAGATTATATAATTCTTTTTTTTTTCCTTAAAAAGTTATATAATATGTAAATAACAAAAAATCATTACTTTCATTATTACTTTCAATATTACTTCAAATTTAATGCGACTTGTCGTTAATGAACTACCATTAGACAAAATCCACTGGTTAAATTTTATTGTCTTTGCAAATAAAAGTATGTTTGTTAAGACAAATGCTTTTAACTAACAAGTCATTTGTTGTTTTATTTTATTCGAAAATTTTCTTTTGTGGCCATCTATTGTCATCTCCTTTAATGTGTTTTGTTCAAGCAAAAGAACTTGAAAAGTACAATTAAACAAAAGTTGTTCCTAATTGGAAATAATGAGATAAATCACTGGAGCGGTTAATGTAAAATAGACCAGTAATTATTCCTTTTAAAAATATTTACAACTTCTTATTATGTTATTTGCATAATGAAATACTCTTGAGAATTTTATTCGAACATCTAGAAGCATTTATTTATTTATTTATTAATCTATAAAAAATAATCTTTATTGTATATATATACAGTGTGTGAATTTTTATTATGATTATTGTTTAATATTTTCACTGCGTTCATCACTAGGACATCAGTTTTGTTGTAAATGCACGGAAATTTTACAAAATAAAAAATAAAAGCAATTGTTAATCTGTGGTATTAAATTTTTTCTTACCTCTTTCAACGGTTTTAAAAATGTTTATTTTTATTTATTTATTTATTTATATGTTATTAGTAATTTAAACATTACCCATTTATATACAAACTTAATAGAAGATAGCATAACGTTCCCTTTCGAAATATTTTACTCTTATTGTATGCATTTTTTAAAAATTATTTTCGAATAGTTTATATATACGTTTTTTTCTTTCTACGAATAGGATTTTTATTAATATATTTATCATCAGTAATAATTAAAAAATACGTATTGTTTAAGAATAATTTCATAAGATTGTTTTTATTGTTTGAATTTATCCCAGTGTGTCACATAGTATTGACATTTTTCTTGTCATGTATTGTCTTCAATAGTAATAACGATATTTTAGATTTTGCTTGTCCTGCTATCCAGTTTACCCTTCAAACTGAAATTAATAAGGAACTACCCTTTCTTGACATCCTTATAATGCATAAAACAGTCAATGATTTTTTACATTTTTCAACTTCAGTCTATAGAAAATCCACCTTCTCTGGTCAATATCTTAACTTCAATTCAGCTAATCCTTTATCGCATAAACTTGCAGTCACTCGTACTCTTTTACATCGTGCAAAGCATTATTGTAGTAATTCCGAATTATTAAATATTGAACTATCCAAAATTTTTTCTGATTTAAAAATAATGGTTACCCCCCCTCGTTTTATTAAACGAATTTATAAAGAATAGTTCTGTTTTTCATATAAATCAGGTTATTCTAAAGTTAAAAATTCCACTTATCGTACGACTATCCCTTATAATAAAGGTATTTCTGAAAATATCTCTCAATTGCTTAGAACAGTTAATATCTCTACTAGCTTTAAACCTCAACTCCGTATTAGTAACTTTCTCTCAAACTTACCCGCTGTCCCACCTCTTAAACGTCTAGATGTAATCTATAGTATTCCTTGTAAAAATTGTGATTCTACATTTATCGGTGAAACTGGCAGAAAAGGTGAAATTAGATTAAAGGAACATAAACGCTCATATAAAACAGGAGATTTAAAATCAAAACTCGTAATCCATTCTCTCAATAGTGATCATATTCCGGATTTTGAAAACTTTAAAATTTTAGCTTCTAATGTAAGTATCTATGAATCCCGTATTTTTCTAGAGGGCACTTTTACCAAAATGCAACATTCTGCCTTGAACGAGGCTAAAGCTATTCCTCCTGAATATTTAATCTTGCTATGATGTATTATGAATTTTTGTAAATGTTGTTTGTGCTTGTATGTTTGACACTGAGGAGGGCTAGTGTTCTAGTCGAAACATCTGTCTTGTGTTTTAATGTTTTTAATTAAAATGTATTTTTAAAGTTTTAAAATTTTTGTATTTTTTTATCTCATTTTAAATGTTACATTGGTTTTAATATATTAATGAGACGTATGAATTATGTTTAATTTTATTAAATAGTAATTCTTACTTATGACTTTTTTTTTTTTTTTTTTTTTTTTAATTCTTCTTAACAAAAGCGGCCGATAGGTTTTGCTTTCAAAGCAGGTAGATGTGAGTTTCCGAGTTCGATCCCAGGTCACGCTCGTCGGCCTAGCCGTTCTGAGTTTTTTGTGGTTTTCTTCGAAACTTGCACAAATATGGGCTATGACCACTTAAAAACATTTCCACTGATAGCACTTTCCCTCGTGCCCAGGAACCTAATCCAATCATTTGGCCTTAATTCAAACGCCACACCACCACCATCTTTAAAAAAAAAAAAAAAAAAAATGTCAGCTCTTTTATTTTATTTTATAACAACGAATCCTGTATCACATTTTTATAACGCCATTTTCCCGTGGGCATTAGCAGATTTACACTGTAATTTAAAGGTTACCTTTTCACACAACTAATTTAATTCAAGATGATATAAAGCTCATCTTTAAACTCTTTTTCCTCTTTCATTAAGTTAAAAAGGAAACACTTAAAACCTTGCTCAAGAAAAATATCTCACATCATAACCTTTTTAGTCTTTTTAGCAAAAAGCACATAAATTTCTTTTTTTAATGGGCGAGGATTCTTGGTAATATCTTTATTATCTTCGGTACTAATTGAAAATAACGCACTTTTACAAAGAATCTGATAAGGCCGGCTTTTCTGTGACTTTGGGGTAGAATCCTAATATATGATGTAACATTATCATCACCAATTTTCCCGGCTGCATTGTTTTCATTTCAAGCGCCATTTCTCTTATAATCCAGTAGACTTTTCTTTGAGTAATAATTTCTCCGCCGAATAAATCCCGGGGTTTTCTTTGAGTCTTTCTACGGTTTACCAAAAATTATGGAGAAGAAGGGAAAGTACTTAATTGCATTTTATTGATTACGGTTTTCACCTTTCGAGGGAGAAAAAAATAAGTAGTTCTTAATGAAGTTAGAAAATAGTGTTAAAGCCTCCTTTTTTTTTCTTTTTTTTTTTTTTTTTTTCTTATCGCGTAAATTAAAAAGAAAAATTAGTGCTAATCTAACAAAAATAATGAAATTTTTTAAAGTAAAATTTTAATTAAAGTTTAATTATTACTTTCACCCTTTCTTTCATTCAATTGGTTAATTATACATGCATTAAGTTTATAACTATATAATTAAACGTTACTCAATTCACTCAAATAAAAACCGTTAATTTTATTTAGTTTGAAGTTTTAGAAAAATTGTTCTAAGATTTTGTTTCATTTTGCATATCTTTATTTGTTGTTAAATGTAGAATTTTGTAGTTTTTTTTTTTTTTTTTTTTTTTTTTTTTGCTCTTTTAAGCTGAATAGTTAAACTCTGGTGTGTATTGTTTATTACCTTTCCTTGACATGGAAATTTCTGTTCTCAAAGTTAGCAAATGATAGATAGTGGGTTGGAATAATGGTCGCGCTCCTCGATATAGAAAAAACGCTGTTTACTCCGAATCTTTCTAGAATACAACTTAGAATCTTTAGAAAGATCCCGGCAAAAGGCATTTAACCGATTCCGAGGTCTCTCGCTTAAACAATCTCCACACACATGCCTAAATATTGAATGCTTCACTTCCGATATGGCGTGTTTTATTTTGTTATAGGCATTAATGCCACTCGCTTACTCTTAAAACTTGGATTTTCTCTACTCTTGGTGAGATGCCCTTCATAGGTAGTCTTTTTAAGGGTTCCAAGGATCGATATATTTATGCGAGTTTTAATTAAAACCATGGAAAACTCCGAACAGTGAGGCTGATCAGCGCAATCTAAGTTTGAACCCGACATCTCCCGTCTACCAGCTTTGAGAGCAGAACCTCCTGGCCACTGGTATGTCTTTAATAAAGCGTGAAAAAATCGAATACATTATTTTCAACAACGAATACGTTATTCTAATTTCGAATATATGCATATATCTAATTTCGAATATATTATTCTCAACAACTGATAACTTTTTGAATGCTGTGAAACTATTTCAGATTATTTGACACTTATATATATTATAAATATTGACCATTACATAATGTTGTAAATGGTGCGCTTAATTTCAATAGTTATTTTATAGGGCTATAAAAGAGAATGAGGATATATTGCGATATCTAAAAGTAAAAATAATTACTGTATTTTAAATTTTAATGACTACAAACTAGTTCAAATCAAATCAAATTTATATGCGTTTCATAGGTATGTGTGGAATATAAAGACTTTAACAGTTATAATTATTTTATATGATTAACTATTATAGTTGCGAAATTGTACACATTCTGAATACAATTATTTTTGTAGGAGATTTTTTGATTTATTTAAGAAATAAATTTTTTCAATTAAATGGGACAAAAGGAATTATTTTAAAATAGCGGTATTCCAAATGTGTACAAATTGACAACACTAAGATATATATTTGAGTGAAAAAAAAAAAAATATTTAAGTTTATGTTTTATTGTATGTAGATCATTATAAGCATATTTCAATTTAGCGCAATCGCATTAGTTTCAGACGCGATTTGAAAAGACGTTCTGCTTATTAATGCATGTGTACAACATTATACTCTTTCTTCAAGTTAGTCGAGAAAAACAAAATCACATAAAGTTTAAATACTTATATATTTCACACCTTAATATTGAAACAGTGAAGAAATAACAGTGAGTAAAGGTTTTTATTTTACATTATTAATTTTTCTCTTTTCCAGGTCAAGCCTGATATAACATAGTTACTAATCTGCATTTCATCAGTTTTTTTTTTTTTTTTTTACACTTACAAATTGTGTTAATTTTCTTCGGAGAACTTATGTTATTGCGTTGTAACTGAGTTTCTGTTATATTTAAAATATTTTATGAGGTTTCTATGAAATATTCACTCATAATTTTGCATTAGGTTGGCGGGATAGTTCTCTCGTATTGAATAAAACAACCGACAGCAGAAATTTATTCTGGGCAACATTTATATAACTTTTAAGAAGGTATTTCTCGCCAACCTAATAGAATTATATATTGGTTGCAACATTATAATGTAAAATTTTTAATGATACTTAATAAAAGTATCTCTGCAAATTTTAATTTTCCTTAGCTTCCTTAAAGTAATTGCATTTATCTTTTAAAATCATACTTTACGTCGAATGACTGAAATTACAGCGCTCGTTTTATAAATCTGTCTTGTTTGAAATTATACATTAGAATAACAAGCACAAAGTTAAATACTGGTTGTCAGGAAAATTTTTCATTATCTTGACATTTAATTGCACTAAGAGGAAATTATATCGATTAAGAAATTCTTTAATCTGTTAAGTGAATTTTTAATCGAATATTTCATTCAGAAGTATTTTAAATTTTACCAAGAGTAAACGCCAATAATCCATGTGACCTATATCCAAATAATGATAATTCACAGTAAATTCTTTTCATTTATACAAATATAATTTACTAATTATGAAGTTTTCAAAATACTCGTGCGCAAAATTAATGGTCACGTTATTTTTCCGCTTTAAGTATATTTTTCTTTCAGAACAATTGATTTGTTATAATATTATTGACTGGAAGTTTTATTTATATGTGTAGTTGAAAAGTCATGTTTTTTCCCAAATTAAGTGCAAATTGTAATGTAACTTATTACTATATTTTTGGTGTTTTCGTTAAGATTTCCTTAGGCAAAATCGCTAATTGTTAGTATTGTAATATGTAATGTGCTAAGAAATAGAAAATATTAGTAAATGAAAGGAAGAATTTTTTGCATTTTAAAAATTAATACAAATTATAATTTATATGTATAATAAATTTAATTTAGAAATTAAGAAAAAATTATTTTTTTATTATCAAGTTATGAAAATTAAATTACCTTGTTTAGAATTTGTAAATAATAGACATATAATTTTTCTATGTTCATGCTTTTTTTTTTTTTTTTTTCCACTTGTTTAAAAAACAATCGTTAACTATATACTTAAAATTTTATTTTTATTTATTTATTTATTTATTCATGGATTATGGTATGGTTTTTTTTTTCTGTATCAAGATATAATTTTATATACGATCTTTTAGAAATATACCTTGAGATTCAAAGCAAAGTTTATTGTAGAAATAAGTGATATCAACTTTACACCAATCAAAAATCAATTTCAAAAAAGCATTTCCCTTGACTCTATTAAGGAAAAATAATAAAGTAGACGATCATCCCTCATGATCTTTTCTGTTATGCAAAATATTTGTAAGCATTTCTGTTAAAATTTAACCCCACCTGTGGACGAGAAGGTTTGCTCTCGAAACTGATAGATGCGGGTGCAATCGCAGGTCGTGCTTGTCGGTCTAGCCGCTCGAAATTTTTCGTGGTTTCGCCTAATCTAGCGTAAATACGGGCTACGATTCATCAGAAAGATTCTTAGGGAGAGTACCCACCCATGCTTAGGTTTCTCATCCAGGGTACTGGTGTTATTGCTACTTGTCTAGATTCTAGACAATTGACATTAACATCAATTCGCCAGAATTGGACATATACTCTTGAAAACATGAAAGTTTATTTTAAAATGCAAACATTGTTCCCGTTGTAACATACAATGTGTTCATATGTATTTCGGAAAATGTATTGATTGTTTACCTAAGTACATAAAAAACACATTGTATTAAATACTCTAAAAGATATAAAAACATTATAGGAAATCGTTATTGTAAGGATGATGAAATGTTGCGGAATAGAAATCTTCTTAAATAATAATGAATAATTTTTAGTCTCTTGAAATTAAAATAACCCTGTAATTCCAAAAATACAGCCAACTCCATGCTATTAGACGTCATCTGCTTCCATTATATGTCTGTTAATGAAATGCGTGTCTTACCTCGACAAGTAAATTCACATGGTTATAGTACACCAACCCTGCGGTTCAGAAAGTGATCTTTTCCCTCGTTTCTCACTAATTCGCCTAAATAAATTCGAAATTTCTAGAATCGAAGTGAAAAAGGGAAACTCCATCGAAAAAGCTTTCTATAATGATAGTTAATTTTCGACTAATAAAGGGGGATACTAAGGATACTTACTACTAGATCAAAAGTTTTTTTTCTTTCTTTCCTCTTTAAAAAAAAAAAAAAAAAAAAAAAAAAATGGTAGAGTGGTATTATTTTTGCGATTAGTTTTACTTTTCCCAACTTAAGCTTTTCTTATATGATTTATGTGATACTTATATAGTTATTTCGAGAAAAGTTAACTAAGAGAAAAATGTCTCGACCAGTCTTAGTTAACGGGTTTTTTTTTTTTTTTTTTTTTTCCAGTTTAAAAATACAGGTCTCTTAATATTGCATCTTTGTTAGTGGTCATTAACTGAATTTACAGTTGATTAATGATTTTTTTTTTTTTTTAATCTATATATTTACCAATTTATTTTATGTATTTACTTACTGCACGACAGTGGATGAGTGAATGAGATAGAGAGTGTTGGAAACATGAAAAATTTCCCATATACATATTTAAATCTTTCTATTTAAGTAACAAAATATAAGTTTTAATATAATAATTTAAGAAGAATGAACTTTATTATTATTATTCTTTAATTATTATTGTTATTATTTTAATCGGTATAAGACAGCTGATATAAATGTAAAAATAACAATCGCTAATTTATATGTTTGAAAATTAAACTGCAGTTAATACATTACAATTTTTAAATCTGTCACACTTATGCAGATTTTGTATACGTTTTATAATGCTAAGATAAAAAATATTAAATTATTTGTAGAACTTCCAAATGTGCACAACATTTTTACTTATCGATCGTAACTTCTCATATTCTTAAATAAAATCTAAAAATAAAATGATTTAGTGGATGTTCACCCATTAACCCCTCAGAATTAAAAAAAAAAAAACATCGTATTTAAATTCTGTATATTAAAATAGTTCTACACTAAAAAAAAAAAAAAAAAAAAAAAAAAAAAAAAAGTTTCGCTAAAACAACCAAATTTTTGTTGCAGTCTGTAATAATAAAAGAAAAGGTCTGTCTATCTGTTGGTCTGTCTGTCTGTTCATCTACACGTTCAGCCACCAGTGAACGTAGAAATACAAAAATTGACATACAGATGAAAAAAAACCCTCCCTGTGGGGATAGTGAAATTTTTTTTCTATTATTATTTTAATTAGTTACGTTCATTAATTAAAACATTAACATATGTCAATTAATAAACAAGTCAATTCTGGGCTTAAAAAACGTTTAAGCAACGTTAAACGGTCAAATAAATTAGAAAATATCTGCCCAATTGTTACAAATTTGGTACCAAATGAAAGAGGGGATTTTTAACACGCTTTTATTAGCTTCACCTGTATGTATGTATGTATGTATGTTTAGTTAGTTAGATAGTACACTCGGTATCGGACCACCTATGTATGTATGTTTGTAAACACTCTGGGAGCAAACAAAAAATCTATATTGTAAAAAAGACTTTCCCTACGTGAACGCCGTGGCGTTGAGGTATAGCTTCGCGCTACGAACCTAATGGTCTAGCGTTCGAGCCCAGTCAGGGGAGATTTTTTAAAAATGGTTTTTGTTTAATTCTAAATTATTTTAATTAAAGATTTAAATGTATGTAAATATTATGGTGTGTCACTCACACGATTTTCTCTTACCCTGCATTTTAATACTAAGATAGATATTTTGTGCTTTTTAGTTCACATTTCTATAAAAGCGTGTTCTTTAATTTTTTAAAACTATAATATTATTCTGAATTCTGGGACGCAATCCCCTTGTCGATACCGCAATTACAATATTTTAATTAAATAAAGTATGAAATTCTAGGGACAATATTTTATTATTCCATTTACAGTGCCAGACATTTTGACAGACTATTTTTCCGGTCAGTAATAATTACTCTTCAGCCACATGACAAGCTACTGGAAATAATAATAATAATAATAATAATAATAAAGCAGTTTTTGAATTTTTTCAGTTTTAAATCGATTTAAGCAGAAATTGGTAATCGCCTGTTATTACTGATCACCAGTCTTCAGTTAAAAAATCTAAGGAATAGCTTTAAAAATAAAAATTTTAGACAGATTATATTTATTTAAATTAATATTTCTTTCCTTTGTTTACGTAAAGAGTTACGTAAGTCCGTTAAATTAGTTTTAACGGAATAATAGCTTTTTCTTTTTTTTCTACTTTTCTTTTCTGAAGTGGAGAGTAAAAAAGAAATTTTGGAATTTCGCAAATTTTAGACGGATTTTGACAGAAATTGCTAATCGCCTTTGATAGATTAGCCATTTTGAGTCTGAAATTTATCAAAGTTATTCATCGATATTTCGAGATATAGCTCGTTTTGGCCAGTTTACACAAAAATTTATATACGAGTAAGAAAATTGTCACTTGATACTCAATCTGAAACATCGAAGTTATTCATTAATAGATGCACCGCCTACCACTGATGCTATTTGTAAATTATTATTATTATTTTTTTTTTTTTTTTTTTTGCCTACGCTAAAGTTTTTTTTTTTTTTTTTTTACATTATTTATAATAGCAAACAACCTTACGCTACGCTCAATATACGCACAAATTAAAAAATGGTGTAGTTGTGTATATGAAATTTCAAGTCAATTTTTAACATTCAAACATAAAAATATTTCTGAAAAATTAACTTATCAATCAATTGAGTAATTAATGCACAAAAATGTTTAGAATATATATTTAATAGATTTTAAATAGATTTATTCATTTCTCTCGTTTTCATAAAACATTTTACGTTCTTTCCCCTCCTTTTCCCTTTTTCAGTTATATTTCGAAACATTATATTTGAGGGGGAAAAAGTATATTGCCGTACATTCTATGTCAACTTGCATCACATCTTTGATATCTATTCTGCATTTTCCTCCTCAATCTCTCTGTCATATCCATCTCATATTTCAGGAAGTTGACTTCATCAGCAATATCCTTTAATGCTCGGGAATCAATTCAAAGTAGCCCAGAATAAGCCAGGGAAAAAGGCATCCCGTGTAGCAACCCACCGTGAAAATTTATCATCAGCGGCGGAATTATTCATGAAGCGCCTCATAATTGTAGAAATGTAGAGTCTGTTTCTTGTAAAGATGATCTTTAGCTGCATTATTTACGCTTTTAAAATATGGAACATGAGTTAAAGATTAATGTAGCAAATGAAATGTACACAGCGTAATAAATTGAATAATTAAGGCTCTTAAATGCAAAAGGGACATTATATATTATATTTTTAGATGACTACGGCTAAAGAAAAGACGCATGCATAATCAACGGTGTTTTTAAGTTTAACATTAGAATTGAACATCTGGTTAAATTTATACAGAACTATATCGTTTTTGACATTGCAATAACTATAAGTGTATAATACTATGAAAATCTCAACTAAAAAGAGTAATTTTCTTCAAATCTTCATCAACAAATAGTGAATTACTTTAATTATTTTAAGTGTGTTTTATGGGATCACTGTATAAATTATAAACTGTACGACAATCTGTAAACCACAGTACATCTTTTTTTTTCTTCTTCTTCTTGATGGTGTAATTAAATCAATACAGCCTGTAAAATTCAAATGCTATTTTAATATGTTAAAAGTTGTTATTAGTAAATGCTAGCTTTTGTTTATCCTGCTGTTTCCAATGCATTATTCCGAATTCTTCATTTAGCTCATGGCAAATTTGCTGTTTAAATTTGTAATCTATAATTATTATACACTATCTACAAGTATATTAATCTTTATAAATTATGGCTCAATTTTCTTTTCTTTTTCTTTTTTTATGATTGGATTATAGCGGTTTTTAAAATTTAAATATTGCATTAGTGTATTTATTAGTAAACAATGATTTATGTTTTATTGTTTTTCGATTGAGGTACCCTGTGAAATTTAAATGTGATATTAGTTTGTTGAAAATTTTCTTCATTGGCAAAGAATGGTTGAGGGTGTTATTTTTAATACAGTATTCCAAACTTTTTAATTTCCATCTTAAGAAGTTTTCTACATGAAGTTTGCGATTCAAATAAATATATTTTTAAAAGTACAATTACTTGTAAGGCTTTTTTATGTAAACGACATTAAATCAGGGCCGATATATATATATATTTATGTATTATATTAAAAAAAAAAAAAAAAAAAAAAAAAAAAAAAGCAGAAAGCTTGTTGCATTTACTTTGTATTACTATGCATTTTTTTGAGTTGTCAAAATCCATATGACTCCTATTCTGGTCTTGGCAGGCTGGGAAAGTGTTTCCGGCGTGAAACTAGTTTAACCCCACAGGCAAGTCACAAGTCTTGCCGCCTGCCTCCTTCCTTCCTTTCTTAAGTTTCTTAAATTATTTTTTCATAAATTTTGATATAGTTTATGGTGTCAAGTTAAGATTTGTTGTGTTAGTTTATTGATTCGTTTGTTTTGCAGGCTGTTAATTAATAAATCCGGATTCTTTAAATTTGTGTATTTCATCAACTGAATTTTTTTTTTTTCATTTTTCTGAACTTCTCAAAGTAATTTTTAATCTTATTGGTCATTGGTATTTCAGTGATCTTGTATCTGTGTCTTGGCTTCTACTATGCTTAATAGATCATCATTTATATATATATATATATATATATATATATATATATATATATATATTCGTACCACTATTTCCATAACATAAAATTTATAATAAATTTAAACAGGTAAAGTGCAGATTTACCTACGAAAATATATTATAAATTTTCGTTTTTGGTGTGAAAAGAATATAATAAAAAAGTCCCCGGGGGCATCCCTGTGAATTCAGCTATCAAAAAAAAAAAAAAAACTTTATACTTAATGACCTTTGAAAAAAGCTTTATATTTCATAAGCATGTCACTTTTTAAAATTATATATGTAAAGCTTTCAGCAGTTAAAAAGTGCAGAGTAAATTTTATTTATTTATTCTCCCTAAATGCTACGTGATTTCTGCCAAATATGTTTTTCAATAACATTCTAAACATTTCTAACAAATTACTCAAAAAGTTTCTGTTCATTAAAACACTACAAAATAAATCCTAACAAAGTAAAACTGACATAGTTTACTGTATACTACTGAATATTAACGAAAATTTTCTGCATGAGTATTCTCAAGCTATTTCAACTAATTAAAAAGTTGACTTCTTTTTTTTTTTTTTTTTTCGTGAAAGCACTGTGATGCCATTTCATATAGAAATAAAATTGATTAAATTTGTTTTATAAGCACCATTTATAATTATTTAAAAATCTTTATCTGGAATATTCTAAAGCTTCTTCATCTAATTAAAATGTAAAAAGTTAGAATTCCTATTCATGTAAACTTTGAAACGTGAATTCTAGAAAAATAAGACTGGCCTAATTGCTCATATAATTACTTTCGTATTTATAAGAGAGTTTCTCTAAACTATCCAAAAGTCTATTAACATCAACTAATTAAAAAAGTAAATCTAACAATTTTTATTTTCAGAACTAATGCAATGTCATTACTAACAAAGCAAAATTGGGACTAACAAAGCATTAAGCGAAATTGTTTTAATATTGCAGATAATTATTTTTTATTATGTTTATTTTAAGTTTTTATATTTATACGTGCACATTTCATTTAATAGTTCAGTTATTGCTTTTTATTCTATCTGAATGGCTTTTATATTTGCTAGCACTAGAAAAAAAAAAAAAAGTTTGCAAAATTTTACGAAAGGAGATGATAAAAGAAGGCAGTAAAATAAGAGTTGATTTTTCATAAAAATAAAGTATATAAGAAAAATTTACTATTATATGAATAATAATAATCATATAACGTGTATTTTAAACTTGGATTATCATATTATTTTTTATTATTGTAGAAGACTGAATCTTTTATCAGTTTTATTTTATAAATAATAAAAATATCTATGCGAAAGTACAATACACATTTCTTAAAAAAAAAAAAAAAAAAAAAAAAAAATCAACTAACATATTGTTAAAAGCTTAAAGGCTACTACAGTTTTCTTTCATACAGAGATTGTTCAACTGTGCAAATTGCATTGTAAAAAAAAAAAAAAAAAAAAAAAAAAAGAAAGAAAGAAAGAAAGAAAAAGTTTGATGTCTGCATTCCCCACCCCCTCCCCCCAAATAATAATGCTAGTTCGGGCTAATTTAACTGCAATCAATGTATTTAGAAATTTAACCCTAGTTTAGGTACTGCTAAAATAGCATTGCTAAAATTGTGAAACTTAGTTCCAAATGTCTATTTGTAGCTATATTGCTTAAATTATTACACCTTTTTGGGTGAAACTTTGAAATTTATTTTTTACAGCGTGAGCTACCAATACAGTAAATTTATTACTACTTATTAATTCTTCTAATTAATTGATTTTTATAACAGAAAATTTCCTTTCTTCATCACCATCTCTCTCTCTCTCTCTTTTCTCTTTTCTTTTCTTTTCATATCCCCCCCCCAACCACCACCAAACAACACACACAAAGAGCTATAATACACATACATATCACTCAGATTATTATTATTAAAGAAATCTTAAAATAAACGTTTATTTATTTATTTATTTTATATCAGATAACATCTTCAGTGGAATCAAGGAAATGGAAGATTAAAGACAAATTTGCTATAAATACAATCGATAATGATTACAACGAATAAAACAATTCCATGATTTTTTCGTTTGTAATAATAATAATAATAATACAGTTTTTTTTTTTTTTTTTTTTTTTTTTTTTTATCTCTAATTTCTGTTTTTTAAATTAAATCGAAATTGAGTATTTACATTTATTTAGTTTTTCCCATTTAGGACTTACACATGCAACTATATAAATTAGTTAAATAACTATGTAGTTTAGTGATCTATTATATAGTTTAGAGCGACACTTCTATGTATACATATATATTTATTTATTTCATTTTTTAATGACACAATATCATTTCATTCTGTTTAATAAAAAATGAATATATTTATATGTATTACAACAAAAACTATTAACAATTACATTCAATATTTTCGATTAAAACTTTTATACTTCCATTATACTCCATGCTGTATTAGGGAATGTTAAGATTCTGTTTATCAAAAAACAAATCTTAATGGAACTATTTTTTTTTTTTTTTTATAATGAGGACCGTATATAGATATGTTATATTTCCTTAATTCACTTTTCTTACAAAACAAAACCATTTTTCAATTTTCTTTTAGCTTAAACTGTTACTCTTCTTAATAAGTGACTGAAGAATATTTAGTCATAGTCTCCTTTACTAGATGCCTGTCGCGCAGCTCGGAAACTAGGCAACAGTTGAAGCGGTAGACAGCGCCACCTGGTACAGATTGCGCGACTTTTTTATTCAACAGCCACCAAAAAAATTTTAAAATGGGATGTGATATACATAAAAAGCGAATAGAATCGAAGAAACGTCGATTATATATATCATGCATCACTTCTTTAAATTATTGGTGACAGTTGAATATAACAGTCCCATAATCTGTACTAGGTGGCACTGTCTACCGCTTCAACTGTTTTCTAGTTTCCGAGCTACGCGACAGGCATCTAGTTAAGGAGGCTATGATTTAGTAAAGGGCTCGACTAACAACATTTTGAGCCCAGGCCACTTCTAAATTTTTCGCCCCCCCCCCTGAAAATAAAAGGGGGATTATTAACGTACAGCAATTTATAGCCCGCGAAAAAACAGACCGAAAAGAGTTATTTGGCCAAAAAAATTACATGTCACTGTTTTAGGATTCCCAGCCAACCTAACGATAGACTTTATTTAAAAATTTTATTCATGTAAGTGAAACACAGTTGAGCGAGAAAACAGAAAAAAAAAAAAAAAAAGGAACATTTAGACCATATATTTTAACCATTAGTAAAATTTTGTGCCCCTTGGAAATTTCGTGCCCAGGGTCCGAGCCCCAGGTGCCCGTGCGATAGTCAGGCCCTGAATACCTTGTGTTCGTGTCTGGTTTCTTGTATGATCTAAAGTGCATGGATCAAGGCAGGGCCCGACTAACAACTTTTTGTGCCCAGCGCATTTTTAAAATTTTTGTGCGCCCCCCCCCCAAAATATATATATATATATATATATATATATATATATATAATAAAGATGATCTATTAAGCATATTAGAAGCCAAGCAACAGATACAAGATCACTGAAACACCAATGACCAATAAGATAAAAAAAAAAAAAAAAAAAAAAAAAAAATCATCAGTGGATGAAATACATTAATGTAAAGAAACCAGATCTATTAATTAACAGTCTGCAAAAACAAACGAATCAATAAAGTAAAACAACAAATCTTAACTTAAAACCATAAACTTATCAAAATTAATGAAAAAACAACCCAAGAAACACAAGATAGGAAGAAGGAGGCAGGCGGCAAGACTTGTGACTTGCCTGTGGGGTTACACTAGTTTTACGCCGGCAACACTCCCCCACCCTGCCACAACCAGAACAGGAACCATATGGATTTAAAAATGCAAAATTAGAACATTAAATATAGTTGACAACTCAAAAAGGAAAAATCTGAAATTTTATTGGAAAATGAAAGTTTGCATAGTAATACAAAGCAAATGCAACAAGCCTTCTACTTTTTTTTTTTTTTTTTTTAATTTAATTTCACAAACCCACCCAACCATCCAGCCTGACAACACCACCCCACCTCCGTAATCAAACATCTGCCCACCCAACCGCCACCTTTTTTATTGTCTTTTATTATTTTATAATTTTTTTGTTGATATACACAAGAGTGTACACAGCTTTTTTTTTTTTTTTTTTTTTTTTTGTACTAACAGACACATGGTTAAGGATATAAAATAGAAAATACAAAGTTTTTAGGAAAACCCATTTTAGCAGTAGCTGTGATCAGTTTATTAATATTCTTGTTTTTAAACTTTGCAGAGCATAAATTATTAATTCGAAATAAATGGTTAATGATGATGTTTCTAAATACCGAAAGATGCAGACATGAATTAAAATGTGTAAATAAGTTGACATTAAAACAAAAATCTTGCCGTTTGTCATAGATATCTGTGTAAAGTTTATTACCATCGATGATTATTTTTAGATCTAAAAAGTTAATTGATTGATTAGTCAGAGTATTTTGAGTTAGCTTTAAATTAGGTGGATAATTGAAGGAAAAGCCATTTTGTGAGTTCTTGTTGAGATAAAATACAATAATATCATCGATGTAACGATAAAATCGAACATCATCATTGCAAATTTGCTTTTCATAATAATAAAGATAGAGATCTGCCAAAATACTGGAGCTACAACCTCCTTGTGGGATGCCTAATTGTTGCAAATAGATAGCGTTGTTGTGGAAGATATAATTATTATGGATAACAAAGTTAAGAAGAGTTTTAAATTTTTCTGCTTTAAAATTGTAAGGAAGATTAATTTGAGCTTTATATTCTTGAAAAAGACTGTAAATGATATTACTAAGATCTGATAACTCAATATTATTGAAAAGATCTTGAAAGTCAAAAGTCATAATATTGTCTATTGAATCGAGCGATTTTATGTAATGAATTAATTGAAAGCTATTTTTAAGACAGTGTAAATTATCAACTTTGCAAGTACATTTGTAAATTTGTTTTAGAATATCCAGTAGAGCTTTATTAGCATTGTTGTTATAAGTGTTACACCCAACAGTGACAGTGCGAAATTTAATTGGAGATTTGTGAAACTTAGGTATGAGAACTATATAAGGATAATTAAAGTTATTGAAGGGAAGTTGAAGTAGTTTATAGTAATTATGTATTTTTCGGTTATTAATAATAAGGTTATTATTAGTTAAACTGAAGATGTTACTATTATTGATTGATGAGTTTATAATAGAGAGATAGTAGGATTTACAAATAATGGCATAATTATTAGGTGATTTGTCAACATAAGTGATCACAAAGTCATCCTGTAGTGATTTGATTGAGTTAAGAAGTACAGATTTTTTAAATAACACCAGATTTGAAGAATTGATAAATAATGCATTTTTGATTTTTTGTAACACTAAAACTTTCCATTGAGTGAAGTAGGCAATAGGTTTATTATGAGTAATAGATATTTTATAAATAAATAAATCTAGGTCATAAGAAAACTGTTGAAAGATTTGTGGAATGCTAGTTTTAACTGGAAGTCTAAATTTGGTGCCAAATTTCATGAATTTTTTTAATTGATAATTATCAATAATATTGAGATTACCCGTGATAATGTGTCCATAGTCTCTGTCAATAAATTTTGAGAAAGAAGGATCATTGCATTTACAGGTTACAGTGTTAGTAAAAGAGGTAGACTTAGATACAGAATTATAATTGAATATCTTTCTGCCAAGAGGAAGAGGATATTTGAAGGTACGAGATAGATTTAAATCTTTAATCGGAAACAAACATTCTTTGTCATTAATGATAGACGTAATGTTAATACTGTTCAATATTTGATTTGTAAAATTCACAATTAATTGAGTATTTGTTTTAAATTTGTTGGGCTTTTTTTTAAGTTTTAAATTAAATTGTTTGATTTTGTACATTATAATATCATAAAAAATGTCTGAAAAATGTTTATTATAGGATTGGCTTTGAAAGACATTCAGAAAGTTTACTAAGTATTTCTTTTTAATTGCAAAAATAAATTTTCGAATAATGAACCAGTTATAGTTAGATAAGTAATTAGTCTGTAGATCTGAAATGAGTTTAATAATGGCACTTTTAGAAAAGATTAAATCTGTTTTTTTACTACCTCGTTTAGTTCTAGAAGTTTTATTGTTAATTTTGTGATTAAGTTGTGCATAAATAGTCGAATAATCATGTAGAGGGTTGATGTTAGAAAATGCTTTAATAGTTTTACTAAAGTATTCGGAATTTAGGCCATATGGATAAATTGTATTATAGTATTGCATAAATTTTGATTCAAGAAATAGACGCTCACTTTTATTTTTCTGAATTTTTACAATCTCTATGGTACATGAATTAAAATTATGTGATTTAAAGTGTTTTAATTCTATAGTTGACTTAGAAGATGCAGCTGAAAGGTTTTTAGAATCTGATCGATGCTGATTAATGCGTAGATGAAGAGGAGTTGAAGTTTCACCAATATAACTAAGTTTACAATGACCACAATTGATTTTATAAATAACATTGTATGCCTGACAAAATGGAACCAAAGAGTGATTATTATTCAATTGTGTGTGAGAGGCCATAGGGCAAGTTTTACATCTATTAGAACCGCATGTTCTAAACTGAAGTAAAGGAGGAGGAGATAATAGGTAACTGGATGTCGATCCAAGGATATCCCTATAAATATCCTTGTACCGGGCACAATACTGCTGTGAAGCTAAGTATTTTTTGCCAGGATCTAAAAATTTACTAAACAGAGTCATAGAGAAAAAATGTTTTTGTATATTAAAAATCACAAGGCAAGTATGTATTTACATTAGTTTTATCGAAAGTGGGCTATACCAAATTCAATTACTAAATTAAATTGATTCTTGAATAATAAGTATCTGGATTAATGAAAAGTGGAGAGAACTAAAAAAAAAAAATAAAATAATAATAATAATAATAATAAATAATATGTACATATTTACACTAAACCTCCTTTGACTGAATCTATTGATTTGGTTCCAATTAAAAATTAAATTCCGCCCATTTTTTTTAAAGTAAAGTAAGAAAAACTAACCATCACAATTCACAAAATGTCAGGCACAAAATGCTATATAATAATTATAATGAAATATTCGACTACACATACACAACATTAATTTAAAAAAAAATTAAAAAAAAAAAATAAAGAGTAAATTATTAACGTAAGTTGCCAACTATACAGTTAGTTAATAATGATCCAGGGCCAGTGACAAAATACTGTCGCAAAACTTCACAACACTACAAGAATCATAATATAATATAAATTTTAAATCAGTAATATATATATATATATATATATATATATATATATATATATATATATATATTAACGTACTACAATTTATAGTCGGTGAAAAACAGACCGAAAAGAGTTATGTGGTCAAAAATATTATCTGTCTCTGTTTTGGGACAAATAAAATTACCCCCAGTCAACCTAACGACAGACATTATTTTAAAATTTTATTCATGTTAAGTGAAACACAGTTCGAAAAAAAAAAAAAGAAAGAAAGAAAAAGGAAGATTTAGATATTTTAAACATTAGTAAAATTTTGTGCCCCTCAGCAATGTGAAACACAGTTCAAAAAAAAAAAAGAAAGAAAGAAAGAAAGAAAGAAAAAGGAAGATTTAGACCATATAATTTTAAACATTAGTAAAATTTTGTGCCCCTCAGAAATTTCGTGGCCAGGGCACGAGCCCCAGGTGCCCGTGCGATAATCAGGCCCTGAGTAGAGATTTTATTTCTATATCAATATTGCTATCGTGAGTGTTAATTTTAATTGCGTAGTTTGTATATTCATTATGTGTTTTTTATAACTTTATAAAACCTTTTGTAAAATAATATTAGTGAAATGCCTTACGAAAAAGTGTATGCTTGTACAGAAAAAAAAAAAAAGAAATATACTGAACAGTTACTATTCTAAAGAATATATATGTATTTTTTAATATATGCTTAATAAACAATCTCATTTACTACTCCTTACTAAATATTTCGCTTCCATATTGCAGTATACGCTACACAAAGAAATTATTTATTAAAAGACTACATATTTGACAAAATAATCTTATTTTAAAATAAACAAATCATTTTTGTATTTAGTTTTCCAATATTACACATTTCTCATAATGGAAAATTCAGCTTAGCCCAGAGCTTGCAACGCAAGCCCTTCATGGTGACTGCCGTAACTATAGTAACGGGTTCCAAGAATATAAGTAATTTTAATCTCCTTATGAATCTTGCAACTCTGAAGAGTTGGAATCTACACATTTCCGGAGTCCTTGTTCGTGCTATTGTTGGGGGTAAATAATACTTAGGGATTATGAAGAGGACGGAGATGATTGGGGAATGGAATATGCACGGAAGTGAGGAATTGACCTGCCGCAAGGAATAGGTGATGATTTAATCCGTTTCGATTCATGAATTATTCCATTTGTACCTTGTAACTCCAGTTATGCTTTCCAGAAGGGAATCTAATTTTCTTTCAAATGAATTTTCCGTGGAAAAGTATTTTCTTCCTATTTGTTTTATATCAGAAATTATGAAATGTATATTTTTCAAAAAGCGGTTATATCACGTTAAATTTTAATAACTTTTTTTCCTTGTGTAAAAGAAAGTTAATTTAACTTTTAAAATAAAAGTATTTATATAATTGTAACATATATTGTTATAACATATGCATTGTATTATTATAACATGTTATATATTATATGTTGTCCTACCGACGACGATTCCAGAGCCTGTTGCTCATCCTTCTCTATTTTGTTTGGTGTACTTTTATTATTTTTTATTTAATTTAATTTTTAATTTAATTTAATTTTACTTTTTTTCTTTATTTTATCACTAGTGTCAGTGTTTTTTTTTTTTTTTTTTTTTTTTTTTTCCCCACACTTGTGATTGCGCGGTTTTTTGTTTATGCTTTTCCGTGAATATTTGAGATTTTCCCCGTTTTTTCCCCATGCAAAATTACGATGGTGCATATGCATAGCATTGTTTATAGATTAAACTTAATTATCGCCAAAGAGTTGCTTAATTTCAAACTGAACATTTATCGCCAAAACACAGTTGAAATGTTTCTACGGAGACTAAAATAAAATATTAGTGCCTGTATGTCTGATTTACCGCAATAATAGTCACAAAAATCATGCAACTGACTTGGAATTTGGTACAAATATTTATGTATGAGTTACATGGAAATAACTATATACTTTTCTTTACATATGGTGTTTATGGTTCGGGTACAAAGACACGCAAAAATATTCCAAAATATTACGATTTGGGAGGGGGGGGGGAGAGCAATTTCTTTTACCACTTTAATGGTCGTGATATTGTGAAGAAAACTGTCTTAAGTATATTTAAATATTTTTATCAACAAAATGTATGAAAATAAGTGCATAAACTATATCATGTTTCAAATAAATTAACTTTTTCCCAATGTTAATTCATTAAATTGGTGCTATGTATTATATTGCATATAAAAAAAGAAAAAAATACGATTCTTGTATGGGATATGGATTGTCTTTAAAATTTTGGTACGTCGTTTTTTAAAGTTCCAACCCGGAAATATTACGTTACTCTACGAGTTACTAACAACTTTTTATGTTACAGCATGGAGTTCATTTTGGCAAGGAATTTAATATCGTTATTAATTAATTTAAATATAAACTAGATATTAATAATTTTAAATGTAACTTAAATTATTATCACACTAAATAGTAATAAAAACATAAATCATCATCTTTATAAATCTTTGTTAATTTACTCTTTTTTTTTTTTTTTTTTTTTTTTTTTAGAATTATGAAAATACTTCAACTTCTGCTTTCAATTACTAAGTAGTGAAACTTAACGCTTATCTTGTACAAATTTATTTATTTATTATTTATTTATTTATTTTTCTATTATGTTAGACAGTAAGTATTTTTTCTAGTTTCTCTTTACTCTCCATTTAACCTCTGTATTAGTTTTATTTCGCTTTCAATCTTTTATTGGTTACGTCTAGTTTAGAGTCCTGTAGTCGGTCGGATGCAGGTCGAGTTAGCAATAATTTTTAACCCGCGGGTCTATCCCGAAGAAATCCCGAAGAAGGATTTTTTTCTTCGAAGAATTTTTTTTTTTTTTTTTTTTTTTTTTTTTTTTTTTTTTACTTTTTTATGAATATGATCTTTTGAATGCTGAGATTGGATGACATTCTTTTCATTCACAACACTTTAAAGCGACCTGACTCATAAGATAAGTTTAATTCGTAAAGAAGAAATGCATAAATATCAATACATGACTTTTAGAACGTTGTATGAGAATATTATTTTCTTTCCAACGTATATTTGCTTCGTTATTTTACCTTATATATATATATATATATATATATATATATATATATATATATATATATATATATATACTGTGAATATTGAAAACAGTGGATTTTTTAGAACTAAGTGTAATACACAAAAAAATTGTTATATTGTACACAGAAGTTTTGTTTATAATTAGACTAGTTATTTTTAATGAAATTTTCATTTTACACTAGTTTTAATATAATTATATACATGTAATATTTGTGTAATAATTAATTATCTGAATGATATGTTCAATAATATAATTTATTTCGTGAAATAGAATTTTAATTCAGTTTCTTATATAATAAGTTGAAAAATACTTTTTTGCGGGGAGCGGGTTGGATTGCGGGTCGCAAGTCTACTTGTGGGTCAGGTATGGGTCGCGTTTACTCGACCTGCGCAGGACTCTAGTCTGGTTCAGGTGAATAGGGCTTTGACATCAGTATTTTTTTTTTTTCTCTCTCTTCAGACTTACAGATATACTGAAATTCATCTATTATTTGTATACATTATTCGGCCAGTCTAACTTAGCTTTTCAGCATTAATTCAGCATATTGACAACTAGCATTGCTAAATTACATAAGAAAAAGAAATTGTATTTGGATCAGAGCATGTCTAATTATTTGATATAATCTGCGTTGTTGTCTCGTTATCTTCTAGATGAATCTGTATTTGCCATATTTGTTTTCCTGCAATTTTGAATAAATTCTCAACTGTGAAAATTTTCATTGATAACGAAGTATTTATGTTTATAAATATCATTTAAAATTAGGAATAGGTCACGTTTACGTTTGAATCTCTCTTAAATTATTCTTTAAATTTAAATCTATACTGAACTTTTATATTCTCAATACAAATCTGAGAAAAGAATTACTTGAATAAGGTAAAATACCTCAAGTATAAAATGTATTTTAAACTTTCCAAGATAAATATACTTTGTTGCACAAAAATATACATATATGCAGCCAGGAGAAATTTAACCACGCCAACAAAACTTGATAAATGTATAATGTTCAAGCGCTACACCCGTAATACTATAGTATTACACGGGAGGTGACGTTGAAATATGTTGTCGATGTACGGGCAAGCGATGAGAGTATTTTATCTCACGGTTAATAGTGACCGCCTGTCTCAGGAGATTGCCTCCCATTTTGTCACTTCTGAAGTAATTCTCTGTGTACATCTCTATAACTGATGTTGGATTTGACCATTTATCTTCAAGCACGCATCATCATCATCATCGCATGTAAAGTGGGGTTCGTCTTTAAAGATGACATTTCTACATTTGGACGCTGTCCAGTTTCATCATCAGCGTCACCATTTCGGACGATACTGAAAAATGGATGTCAGAGGCAGCCATCGTAATGCTCGTCAAGCCCTGAGCCCTACCTTATCTAATCATTTCATAAATAATATACTTTGATGTCAGTGGATGCCTACGAGTTGGCAAAGACGTCAAATTGTTTATAGTGTAGTTCTTGGAGCGGACGTGACGACTCTTTTGAATACACAATCTCCTAGCGCATTAGTAGTCCGAAAACCATCTGAACCATTATAACGACTGCTTGATTGTACATTCTCTGAACCACTACTTTCAACATCGTGCATCTACCATATTTCTTTGTCCAACATGCCGGTCAATCTATCACTTTGGAACCTTTGATAAACACTTCCCAACGACAAACAACTGCTAATAATGCCATCGAAAGCATCTAAAAGGCATCTTGTATGTCAATATCACATATAAAACCTATAATTTAATTTGCAAATGTTCATCACTAAGCACACCGACCTATACCGTGGAACATGCCTCCACAATGCTCAATATTGTTATATGTTTAATCATTGGCATAATATTTCAAACCACATTTGCATGCCAAGTTTCGTAATTGTGACTTAGTTCTTTCTGGCTGCATTTTTTTTTTTTTTACAACAGAGTAAATACATACGTATACATCTATCTGTGTTTAAAACTTTCTAAAACGATGAAAAATTACAGATTTTCAAATTTTCCGCGCTAAATTGTTTAATCAGTATAGTCCGAAACCTATCGAAGAATTAAAAAATCAGATTAACCAGCATTGGGAAAGTCAAAATTATATTTCAATAAAAGTAGAATTTCTATTATAGTTTAAAAAAAAAAAAAAATTAATTTGTTGTTTCTTGCAAAGTGCCATGAAGTTTAATTGTGCATGATGAAGCTGATTTGCTTTCATTCACAAAATATTAAAAATTTAACGTAGTAAATATTCGTAAATAAATTATCGATTTTCATTCAAAAAGGTTTGCTTACTATAAATTGAAGAAACGTTAAACTGAATTTTCTTGTCACAAAATGTTTTGATTTAGATTATTTATTGTTTATTTTGCTCCAATCTTTCATAGAGAAATTTGTGGATAAATTTTTGGTAATGTTGAGATACGCGCTTCATTCTGTATAGTATACCATGTTTCTTACACCTAGCAGAGAGGATAATCCCTAATTCTTGGAGGTATGCCAAATTGACCGACAGGCTAGGATTTAGTAAACATTCAGTCATTCGGTGTTCCCTTATCGCCTATTTTCTCTCAACGACAAGGGTCATCATCCCTATCTTAACTCTGGACTCGTTGAGTCCGCACTTGTGCAGAGACTCCCATGGTCGCAAGAAGTGGGGTTAAAGAATACTCGATATTATAAAATATGTTGTTTTCTGAATGTTTACGGTATTTCTTCTCCTATCGTTTGTAGATCTTTGATTCATAAAGGTTTTATAATTCGATTTCGGCGTCATATTTGATTTTCAAAATTGCCTAGTTTAGCACAATTTTTTGTGTAACAGTCCTTGCATTTAAGGTAAAAAATGTATGTGTAAGTGCATGGTTATATTTGTTGTACCTAATTTGTATTTGACGGAATTTAACACATTTTTATCAAGGTATTTTCCTATTTTGGACTGTAAGCACTGTCTTTGTAAGTTCCCCTAAAACTTTTCATTATGTAACAAAATAATTTTAAGTATTTAATATTTTAAATTTTATCTTCAGCAATTGGTGTTTAAAATGCCACTGACATATACATGTATACACTGACGTCACTTAAAGGGTTAAATACGAATACACCACATTTTTTTCTTAAATTAATGTCTGAAGGTGGAACCCGTTTTTTCATAAGACGGGAAGCCTCCTTTCCTTTTCCAAGGAGTTAAATAGCTCTAACATGTTGATAAAATACTAAGATAGTTTTTTTTTTTTTTTTTTTTTTTTTTTTTTTTTTTTATGAATAACATAATATGTTTACATTCCATCTATTTGTAAGGTTATTGTTCAAAAAGTCTTAACAAAGAATTAATAAGATCCACATTTTTAATTAGTTACTGCCAAGTTTGTTTTAATTGTAGTATATTCTTCCTTAAAAAATCAATAATGTTAGGGAATTTAAGAAATGCCTTATGTTCCTTGATCCACATAGAAATCCAATTAAGGCAATGGTTATTTCAATTGTTTAGCTTATTATCAACTGAAAATTCGTGTAGTACCACAGTACTCTTTTGCTTGTTGATCTATTGCAACAATGCTTTGGTATCCTAGTGATGTCGAACTAATTACCTTACAGAACTGTTTTCGTTAAATTATTACGAATATGAGTTTTTTTTTTTTTTTTTTTTTTTTTTTTGTTCGAGTAATTCCACTTTATTTTCTTTTTATTACATAGCAGGAAATGGATTACGATTTTCCCATTCCAATTAGCAAAATATGCTCAGGGAACTTTAGATAGTATTGACGTCATTAGTGAACTTATTATTGGAGTTTGAGATCGAAATTCTTTCTAACATTAATCGCATTTACAATAGTATGAACAAATAACAATGTAATTAAATAATAGTAAATCCAATTTATTATGATTTATTTTTATCCGATTTATTTAATTTATAATTTTTTTTACTTTCATTACCTGAATATCGTAGGTCGTAGAAGTATTGTATTCGGTCAAAAATTCCGATATTGAATTTCTACCTGATTTACATGCTTTAAAATCTCTTGAATAAAAAAAAGTGGTTTTTGGCAATTGGTCAACGTGTATGTATGTATTTTGTATGTGTGTAGGGGGGGGGATGTTTCGACTGTCATCTCTCCAAAACTAACAAAGATAAAATAACGAAACTTCAGAATCAAGACAGGTCTAGTGTAAATATAATTTTTCGAACTTTTGGGAGAAATTGAAAAATTGGAAGTGGTACCGTAAATCTGTATCTCAAAAACTGCTCTAACGATTTTTTTTTTTTTTTTTTTCAAAATTTCTATTTAAACGTCCTTTTAGATGTCCTTTCGTGTGTATTAGTTGGTTAGTTCAAGAAAATTGATAGATATCCTGTATAAATAGATCCATTTTCTGCCTCACAAATGGATTTCTTAAAAAAAAAAAAAAAACAGCTCGACGGATTTTCTTCAAACGCTCCATATAACTCACCTATAGATATCCTTCTATATGTAATTGTTAATTTCTAGTGAGAAGATGAGTTTAATAAAAATCGTCATTGTAATCGAAAATCGATATTTTAAAAACGGGTCTAACGATTTTCTTCAAATTGCTACATAAGTCCCTTTTTCGATGTCTTTAAGCATGTATTGCTTGTTAAACAGAAAAATTGTCAGCTGTTCCGATTAATTAGGTCAGTTATAAATCTCGGAAATGGGTGTTTCAAAAAACGATTCTAATGTTTTTTTTTTTTTTTTTTTTCCTATGTAATTTTCTTTTGTGTCTTCACGATATATGTAGCAGTTTATTAAATCAGTTTTATATCTTCTTACCACACTATTATACATGTGTAAGAAGTGGATAATGGAAGTCATGTGGTTGTTACACACCAGAATTTTTAACACGGGTAAAGAGTACGTAAGCAATATGCAAACCGGTAAAACTCTTTCGTAGTAGCCATCTTTTGTAGAATGGGATCAAACGAATTACATTATGCTGCTAAAAACGATATTCTTGCACGTGCTTTTTGTTGCATTATTTGAAGATTCCATTAAAAGAAAACATATATATCAGCCTCTCCAGCAAAAATTTGTGAATTTAATTACTTTTTATAACAGTCATAGGAAAGGCTTCGAGTTGACACATCCGACATTTTTTTTTTTTTCCTTAAGGTTATCACATGTACTCCGCAAGTCCTTAGGTTATCAAGCGATAGTCACTGTTTTGGTCATCATGTGTTACTTTTGAATTGTTATTATCGTTGTTGTTGTTTTTCTTTGTAATTTCAGCTTAACAAAATTGGTATAAAAGATTGTTCAGCAATAAATTGCTCAAGTCATTACAGGAAAAGACATAAAAATATTTCCCTCGGATCCTGCGAAATGAAGAGCGTAGCTTCGATAAATGCACCAAGCTGGCTGGAAAGCTGGCCGTTGCCAAGGCAGAATATTATTATAGGAGCTCTAGTCCATAGGTATTAACTCAATGACATCTTATTTTAAATATCCTACTGTTTTCTTGGAAATCAGATTTAAATGCCCCAGCAGTGAGGATATGATAGTTTATGATGATTATGACAGTTTTTTTTTTTTTTTTTTTTTTTTTTTACATATAAAATGAGCCAGCAAAGATAAATGTTAAAAATTTCCCATGCATAACTTGCATAGGGCTCGTCATCCGATTTAAATGCCATAGAAACTTCAATCGGCTACAGCTCGACTTTTGATGCGACAAAAGATAATTGTATCAATTCATTAATGAACTGTATGGGACTCTTTTTAAAAATTATTCCAGATAAAAATTATCGTTATTAATATGATATTTAATAATTTCAGAGATGTACTGCATTTTTAATGTACATAGATGAAAAAGGTCTACCTGACGGACCATAGAAAATTGACCCTAAAGAAAGATGGTCTTTTAGCAGAGGTTGTTCAGGAAATTTTAATTGAGGCAACAAATTATATAAATCCAATGGTTTTAATTATTCAAATTTTAATTAATTGTTTATATAACTTTCTAATAATTATTAGTATTTGTTTGAATTTTGAAAACTTTTTAGCAATTTTTTTTCTTAGAATTTTTATTATATGCTTTAACAAATCATTTAGCTTGGCACCATTTATGACTAAAAGATCTGTCAATTTATTATTTTTCACTTAAGTTTCCTGGTAGGAAATAATAATTTTAGATTTTAAATTTTAATCTGAGAATATTATTATAAACCCAAAGATCAACTTCTGTTACAGGGTTGACACTTTACTTCTTTTCTCTAAATGATCACCAGCGGCCGAGCGGTTCTGCGCTCAAAGCTGGAAGATGTGAGGTGCTGAGTTCGATCCCAGGTCACGCTCGTCTGCCTCGGTTTTCGAAGGGTTTTTTTTTTTTTTTGTCTTTTCCGAAACTTGCGTAAATACAGGCTAGGACCCTTTAGAAAGACCCCCATGGGGCGCACTCCCCCTCAGGCCAACGACCCTAGTGTAGTCAATCGGTCTTCTCCACAACCCAATCCTTTCTCTGAATGCAGAATATTTTCACAAGCACAGAGATCAATTTCTGTTACACGGTTGAAATTTCTGTTATGGTCAGTTACAGTCAAAGAAAACGTACAATGTACAACGTGCGTTCTCCTAAAATGTGACCCCTAAGGGAGATACACAGTTTGATAGAGGCATTTAATAGAGATAACGTAATATTAAGTCATTAAGAAAAATTTGAGACTAGAAAAAATTGCCTTAAAAAGAGGTGGCCCTTCAACAAAGATAGACTTTTACAGAAGTTTCACAGTATCTCGATAAAAATATCTTCGGAAAATTGCATACAATTGAAATGCATGAAATACAAAAATAATTTGATTATACGCCGATTAAAGTGCTAAAAATAAACTGAAAGGATTGTTAGCATTTCTTTTGTAAAAACAACCAATCATTTTATAATTGAAGTTACTTATTTAGAGTGTTGCATACGAAATTTGTTACAACTTCTTTCTTTGTGTATATATTTGACTTCTGTAGTTTTTGTCAACAAGCTATTGTTAGTTCGTGTTGTTAAATGACAGCGTTTCGTTAAACCAATTATGACTGTTGAAACTTTATCAGACTGAACAATCTTTAATCTTCTTTTCTCTCTGTAATTTTTTTTTCCTTATTCCTAAAGCATCATTACTAATATTCTAATTAAGAAACCTATGCCTCTTGATTGAATATTATCGTAATATTTCGTTGAATTATTCCTTTTTGTTTTTATTCTGGAATTTTTTGTTCTGCAACGTTAGAGAGTAAAAATAAAATCGTGTTATCTGCTCATCTAAAATTAATCCCTCAGCGATATTTTTTTAGAACTGCTCAGAATTGCTTTTGTTCAATTTCAATCTTTTCTTTTTTTCTTTCTTTCTCTCTCTCTCTCTCTCTCTCTCTTTTTTTTTTTTTTTTAGTTGTTGCATACAGCTTTTGTCAATGCCTAATTAATTCTGTTTGATGTTAAGTTTAAGAAAAATTAATTAGAGACTTTATTAAAATCGAAAATCTACATATGAAAAGCGCTTATAGAAAATTAAGCTTCGATTGACACGGACAATGATGTTTCAATAATTACTATTTTTTAAGTTTAATTTTTTCAAAAAGGAATTCAAGCTATGATATCTGTCGTTTTCATTTAATTAAATATTAAAAATTTTTGCTTTAGATTAATATCAAATTATCAAAAACACTAAATATCAATACTAAATATCAAAATTTTACTAAATATCAAAATCAATCAATACTAAATATTAAAATTTTATAATGGTTTTTGTAAAGTACAGAAAATTAAAACATAAAGTATCACAATTGTTTATTGCATAAGCCTGCGATGAAAAAAATGTAAGGGAATTGGTAGCTAAACTTTATTCATTTTTTGGTGCTGATTTAAAAAAAAATACAATGAAAATTTTTTATCACGTCATGTTTTCCTGTAAAGTTTTATTTTACTTCGAATTTTAACACATTCGTAATATTTGCTCCTCTTGATCAATCGTCTATTTTGTGTAAGTTACTTTAATAAAAACAAATAAAGTAGTATGTTGAGGACTTTCTTTAAGAAACTGCACCATAATTTGATGGAAAATGTATCCAAAGGAACTTTTCGTTTTTCTCTCGACTATAGGCGACTCGTGCGATCTAGCAACAGTGTTTTTCATCCATTTAAACGTATAAAAAATAAATCGATTGCTGAAAAATCAATTTGCCACACCGAGAATCTTATCATTTTACGTAGATTTAAGTGGATAAAAACCACTGTTGCCAGATAATACAAGCAATATTATTCGAGAATATATATATATATATATCGATGTCGATATATATATATATATATATATATATATATATATTTCTCGAATTTTTCTTTTTGTACAAAAACTCCTGACGTGATGGGGAAAAAAGGGAGGTCATTTTTAATATCAGCACACCAAATAACATAAAAATCAACGAAAACATCTCTTGTATTTTTCAAAAACTTCAATTTCGCAGGCCTGTGCTATCGAAACGTCTGTGGAGGACTCCTTGTTAAGACTCAAAAGATTTTTTCTTTCTGTCTATCTGTACCACGATAGAGGCCACAAAAAATCATCCGATTGACTCTAAATTTAGTACAAGTGTTTATAAGCTATGTCAAATCAGTTGTATATTTTTAGTGTATAATATATAGCGTTTGTAACACATATACAGGACCACGCAAAATACTTTAATGCATTTCGTGCTACAGACTTGATTTCTTTTACGCGCATTTCATTGCCGTTACACTGTAAACAAAATTAATACAGGGTTGCCACAGGCTACTAAAAGGCTACTATTTGCGACTATTTTCAGCCTGAGGAGACTATGGCAACTTTTTTGGTCTAAAAAGCTTGGAAAAGCAACTATTTTCACAAAAAGGCAACTATTGGGAGACTATTTTTTACCTTTTACAAAATTCTTCCAGAAATATCAGGAAAATCTTTCAGAAAGAAATATTTTCTCTTCATTTTATAAACAATCCCATATCTTAACCTTTGCACTCTTTATTTATTTATTTTTTTTTTCCACTTTAAAGTACGGCATGTCCCTGATGTTGACCTTGAAACAGGTGGATGTAGAAATTGCACCAGATGTGACATATGCACCTATTAAGCTGGCCAATTTGCTTATTGCAAATGACTACTAGTATGCTCCTGTGGCCTGTTATGCCCTTCCTCACCCTGATTTCATGTAAGAAAATATAACAAAATTACAAAAGTAAGCTCTTTTAGTAAATCAGAAAAGGAAGAATACAAAGGAAACATAAGCTCTTAAAAGCAGACAATACTTAATCTTTTGAACAACCAAAGCCCATGTTATTCTGTGAGAAAATTTGTTTCCACAATGACTCATTGCCTAGTGTACCTTTTTTAAATTCAGTTTTCACATTCAGTATTACAGTGAACTCACAAAGGTAGACAGTTTAAAGCCGATGATTTTTGTCCATATTAATGAGAGACTGTTATAACTGGAAATCACAATCCTGTAGTTTTACATGACAATATGAAACATATACTTGTATTATGTACACCCCACATACATATTAATATGAATATATATTTTCTCAAACACTTTTATGTTACTTGATTAAAAATTATAACTCGAAAAAAGGATATGTAAAAATAGTTAAATAGTAAATATAGATGCTTATTCTAATTGTAGTATTAGCTTACAATATTACTTGTGTTCATATACAACTTTATGCAATATAAGATGGGAAAAGTGATGGTACCTAATTGTTTTTAGTCTGTCTAAAAAAAAAAGAAAGAAAAAAGTTTTCTCCTTAATAGAAGTAGAGGTATGAGCAAATTAATGATCCACAGTTCAACCCTGTTGCTTGCTTCTCTTTCAGGATAATAGGTAAAGAATCAGCACTGTTATTTCCTGTAGTGTTATGAAAGAAATGAAACTTTTAATTATTGCACTTCTTCATGTTAAAAAAAAAATAAGTAAAAATTTTGGGAGTTTATTTTTCTGAGAAAGTGGGCTTAAAATTCCCTCCTCCCCCTTTAATAAAATAAGTCCATCTTAATAAACTATATATAAAGTTAAGATTATTACATGTAATTTCTATACACCTTAATTTAAGAATCTGATTTTGTACATAATAATGAGAAATCCATCTCAAATGAGGCCATTTTAACGAGAATTCATTATATAATACTTTTCTATTTTTATGAATTGCTTAGAAAATCTAATATTTGAATACATTTCTGTTATTTAAAACTATTTTATTTTGAAAATTGGTTTTTTTTCTTTTTATGGTATATTTAAATTGAATAGTAAGAAAATGCGTACGATTTTTATCATTTAATGTTCGTTAGCATGTGGTATTTAAGCTAGTATTTTAGTTACTAGGCTACTATTTATTCAACTATTTTAATACTTCTTCGCTACTATTTAGGCAACTATTTTAATACTTCTAGGCTACTCTATTTTTGTTCTATTTTTTTGTGGCAACCCTGTTAATACGACGAACATTATTAAGATGCTTAAAAAGCAGTATTTCTTCAGTAAATAATGCATGCATTTTTTAATTATACAAGGCCTCACAAAAATATTTCGCGATGTTATCTACTGTAATTAATTACTACTGAAAATATATTTTCGGTATAGTAATATAGATGCATACATTGGGAATCGGTTTTAGCGATAAACACACTCAAAAATATATCATTGTAACAAACCATATTATTATTGTATAAAATGTTAATGAATAAAGTCAAATCGCTAATTAATAAGTAATGCCAATGGATGGGCATGGTTTGAATATATTTAACGTCGCACTGGAGCTATGCACTAATTAGCGACGATCTGGGATTCCCCCTTAAAGATAATCTACATGTATGCAATCATTATTTTGATCCTCCGCGGACTGTATGGTTCCCCGCTTCGGCAAACTCAGATGTATTTTTTACAAAACATAGAGAACATTGTGTCCACGTCGAATTTTTCGTGCATTTGCATCTTTAATTGTATACGACGGTTTTTGGTCGGCTCTAGTGTCAAACCGAGCAATCTTTCCGTTGGGAACTCGACCTTCTTCCAACCTGAAGGCTGCAACAAATGAAACACTGGTAAAATTCAACTCATTACTCATTCATACAACTCATTATCTTTTTTCATTTGTAATTGTTTTTTACAATATTTTAGAAAACATGTTTCACCATTGTCCCCAGAATGGTTACTCTTTAAATAATATATTTAATTGTTTGAAATTATTTTGATCCTGTAATGTCCTTTACCGAAACTCAAAATTTTCAATAATTAAAAGAAATATATATTTGAAAGTTTTCGCAAATAATGGATTGAGCTCTAGATCCCGGTCTATTTTGCCTTCATGTGTAAAAAAGGACACTAGAGCAGCAAAACCAAACGAAATCATTACCAATGACAAAACGAAATTAAACCAGTGATAATATTTTTTATCTATAAATTTGTTAAAACCTTTTTATACAAAATCAAAAAATTATTTAGAAACTAATATGAGGAGAAAAAATGAAAAAAAAAAAATCTTATGCGTAAATTCTAAACACAAACTCAAGTTAATTTGTTTAGGTTTAAATCAAGTTTTGCTATTGGAGTCAGAAGAACCTTAACAAATAAGATAAGAATTTGTCAACTGTAATGGCGGCTTTAAATGCTACAAACATTTGCGGTAGACGAAGTCTTACTTTGGTTGTCTACAACGCAAATTTTGGATTATCTACGAAGTCTAATTTCGAAACCAATAAATACGATATATTTATCGTAATCTTCAATTAGAATCTAGTTCCAAATTTACATTTTCTCAAGGGAAAAACCTTCCCTTCTCCAGAAAATCTAAGTAATTCACCTGAAATTGAAACCCAGAGGAAATTCAGAGATGTAGCTCCCTAAGGTATTTAATATCAGATTCAAAGCTTACTGTTTCACTAAATAATTAAACTTTTTTAAACAATCTCAGTGTATTTTTAAAAATATTTTCAATAATAAAACTTCAGAAAATTATCAATTGTTATTGGTCTTTTTTGTAGATCTAAAAATTCCTTATTGATTTTCTCAATGCCGTAATACTTTTAAATGCAATAGAATTATTTTTGACAAACCAATAATAGAGATTTTGACAAATATTAAGATATTTAAAAGTGATTATATATATGTGTGTATGTATGTATATCTTTTTTACCCAATATGTTGAATGAAATTTGTAATTTTAATTAGTAATAGAATTTTTATGAGTAGAATTTTTGTGCGAGTGCCACGATATTATTCTGGATTTTGACCTTTATTGTGTTGAAATATCATTATATATATGTATATATAATTAACAACTGTAAAATGTATTTAGTAAAGAAAAATATATTCGTTGAAAATTTACTAAAAAGATTTCAGAGCATATTAAAATTTAAGTAAATCATATTAAATACTTGTCTGTTCTGTTTAAGACATTCAAAGAATAAATATTTATATCTGCAAATATTAGACGCTTAAAACGTTATTTTTGTGTTTAAATTTATTTAAACATATCAATTTATTTTCGCAAATAATGTTCATGTTAAGCTATTTTATTTATTTTTATTTTATTTTATTTGTAGCAAAATCATAGAATGCAAGAGAAACCTATGATCAGATGCCACATTTGCCCATTCGATTAATATTACACTAAGGGACAATAAATAAATAAATAAATAAATAAAAAGAAAAAGCTGCACTTGAATAATTTTATTCTTCCTTTGAAAAAAGTCTAATTTGATCATATGAAAATACGGATAAAATGAATAGTGATTTTTGCCGGATATCGCATATGCGGATTTAGCATGCAATAGGGTTCCGGATATTTGATATTCAGCAAAACCATTATCTGTTACATCACTACAGTTAAATGTTAAAATTAACTTTAGTGGAGAAAAATTAACTGTAGTTGGTTTTTAGTTGTAGGTGTTGGTTGGGCTGTGGTTGGTTTTGAAAGGAAAAATACAAGTATCCAAGTTCTTTTTTTTCCCTTTAGTGTACATATATATATATATATATCCAGGCTGGCCACCCTAATTTGTAGAAGACTAATTTCCCCCCGAATTATCTCGGGATAGCCAGTGAAGTGATTTAAACAAATATGAATAATCCACAATACTTACACTTTAAGGAACAGGAATATCCACACACCTCAATAATGAAACAGATCAAAAATATTATATTGACAACAGAAAAAAATATTTATCTAGACAAATCAGTGGCGGCTCGTGCACCGAAAATTGGTGTAGAGGCACACTGTATTTTACGCTGTATTCATTTATAGAATATAAATTTATATTTAAATATGTATTTTTAGTTAATTTTAGTTAAGACCATGCTTAAAAAAATTATGATTAAAAATACTTAAATATTATTTTTGAGCTCTTCACTTATTTTCGATTCATGAGCCGCCACTGAGACAAATATCTTTAAGAAAGAAGTGAACATTTAATAATTTAATTACAAGGGTTAAATTCTCAAAAGTAGAATTTTTTTTTCCTCGGGGAATGTACATTTTTCGCAAAGCGAAGAACGTCGCAAGATTTCGAAAACTATAATAGCTGTGTTAAACCAACACGGGATATAATCACAAATAATTATAATTGATGTATCTTATGCTAAAGCAGCATTCAAAGTACATTAACAGCCCTCTTCACTCACCGTCGCCGTAAGCCGAAGCCAATATTATTCTATAGGAAACTTCATTTACTTATAACTCATTAACTAATACGTCTTTTTAAATTCTGTTTTCACTTTCAGAAAATTTACAACTGTTAAATAGACGGACTTTTTCTATAAACGGATATTTTTAATAATTAATATTTTATTTTAAAGCTGTAAAACACGAATTTTCAATATGCGAAATTTTTCATTTTGCAGTTTCAAAATAAAATATTAAAAATTAAAAAATATATATATATGTTTTTAAAAAAGGTCCGTCAATTTAACGGTTGTGAATTTTCTAAATGTGAAAACAGAATTTAAAAATATGTATTAGTTAATGAGTTATAAGTAAAGAAAATTTCCCATAGAATAACATTAGCTTGGGCTTCGGCGACGGTAAGTGAAGCGGGGCCCTTAAGAGTTGAGGTGAGTCCAGAATTCCATAGAGTTGAGTAGATTAAAAATTTAATGAAAAAAAAATATAGATTTAACACAATTGGTGTTGCCCTACAATAGCGATAAAATAAACCAAATCATGATATATTATATATGTATTGAATGTTAGGTTACTAAATCATTTAAATAGAATTAGTCCATCTTTTATATAACAATATTTTACTGGAAGAGACAAAAAAAAAAAAAAAAATTAAATTAAATGCTATCAAACGTAGTTCTGCCATCTGTCGAGATAAAGCATAATTATTTTATGGAAAAATATTATTTCTATGCTTTTACAAATTCAGATGAACATTAAAATAGTTTTAAATTCCAAAAGATATAAAATAATTTTATTGTATTAATATATTAAGAGAAAATCTGTGCTTTCATAAATTCAAATGAAACAGTAAATAGATAAATATATAAATGAAGTTTTAAACTGAAGAAAAGGTTAATCTATTTTTAATTTAAGAGAAGAACATTTTATTTTGCAGGAATGTTAAGAATTATACTTTTACAAGTTGAATTTAGCTATAAAATAGTTTTGAATTGAAAATAAAATCAATTTATATATATTCTTAACCCTTTGAACGCCAAGATAATTTCTCTCATTTAAAATGAAAAGCTACCACAATTTACAAACAAGTCTAGAAGAAATGAAATAAATTCCTCTAAGTTATGCAAGTAAGATTTTTCTAAAAATGATCAGGATAAGTTTTTACAGTTGATAATTAAAATTCAGAGGGTTAAGCTGGATTAAATACACTGCTAAAATTGAACGTTTACATATTCGATTATAAGGTTTGCTGATTTTAAGAAATATGCATTTTTGTTTTCATTCAAAATATTTCTCTAATAATCCTCAATGGGAAAAAAAAAAAATGTCGTTCATGGTTACCGCAAAACTAACTATTCGCACATCAAATTGTTGTAATGAAAAATAAGAACAATGAGAAGAACAAAGCCTTTTGGTTAACCAATAATTCTTCATATGTCTTTATGTTTTGAATGGGCTCTGAAATGGATACTTACTGTCATTCTTTTACAAATAAGTACAGCGAAAATCTTTCGATTTTAGAAGGTAGCGCAGATTGCCACTTAAATATTGAAATCCGATAAAGTTTCCGCGCTGTCAGTAAAACCCTAAGTCAGTTGTAAAAATTTGTTATTTTGTACTGTTATTGGACACATAATGCTAAAGTAATAACCCCAAGCGAAAATGGTTATGCGCGTAAATATTTTTCCACGAGTTAATCTTTTTTTTTTTTCCCACTTAAATGCCCTTTATTTATGTTTTTCTAAAAGTGCAACAAACACTACGAAGTATTTTGTTTAAATATGATTTATGACTATTTTTCTGTTAGAAGTACACAATATATATATGTGTGTGTGTGTGTGTTAGAGGATTATTTGATAATGTTAATACATGTTGTAATCGTCCTTTCCTACATTGAATTTGCAAAATTTTTGTCATATAAAAATGTTAATAAGCATGTTTAATAAATAGTACACCGGAGTTCATTATTAAAGCACATATCTGTTTTCCTCTTTTCGTCTTTTGTGCATAAATTTTAAACAAATAAACATGTGAATATAAAATTTCATGGAATGTCTTTTAGCAAATCATTAGTCCATGATAATTTATATATATTTAAAAAGGTTTTCTACATATATATATATATATATATATGTGTGTGTGTGTGTGTGTGTGTGTGTGTATCTCTAAAATTATTTATTCTTTTCACATGTTCTTTGCTTAAAACAAACATGGATTTCAATAAAATTTTACAACATTATTCTAAAACATAAAATGCACACTTTCAATTTTCGCTGAAATATGAGTGTTTGTAATAAATAATTTTTTTACTGCGCATGCTTGAAAGACAGCATTTTATTATTATTACATCGTTTGAAAGCAAGGTTTTTGGGCAACTGTCAAAAGTTCATTTAAATACAGTGAAAATTAACCAAATTATCGGGAAAAGAATGAGATAGATTTAAAATTCCATAAAACAGTTTTTTTTTTTTTTTTTTTTTTTTCGCATGCCGCGTATTTAATTTTGATTTTCAATTATTTCAGCCACATTGCAAAAATTCTTTTTATGAAAAATACCTAATTGAATTTGAACATATTACTCGATAGATATGTCATATCTAATAAATAAATAAAAAAAAACTAATCATCATTTCTATTTTTTTTTTCCAGACTGTATTACAAATAATACTACTACAATAAAATAAAAATTTTGCATTTAATACATCATGAAACGTCCTTTACTATAATAATTGACGCAGTTAATGCTTCGTATTTGATGTATTTTCTTCGTGGGAAAAAAAAAAAAAAAAAAAAAAAAAAAAAAAATGCAAAATTAACAATGCAGATCTGCAACCAAAACATTGCATAGGATTTTCGCATTGTTTCTTACAGATATTTACTCATGAAAATCTTTACCTTAATTTTGCTTGAAAACATGAAATATGGTGCCCTATTGTTGACTATTAAAACCGTATTTAATAATTATTTCTTACTTTAAAACGATATCTATAAAAGTTAATAGAAATAATATAAAAAACGGAAAATAGTAAGGATGAGAAGAAAGTTTTTCTTGGGCAAAAAGAGGGAAATATATCATGAAGGTTTAATTGTTTAATTATGAGAAAGAACATTTTTAGTTTAATGCCATAAAATTAGTGTCTTATTTTTTACCCTTATTATTATTGTTATTATTATTTTTTTTTGGGGGGGGGGGAGGGGGGGAGTACATGGTGAGAAGAAACGACATTTTTAGATTCAACATCCTCAAAACCATAAAAATTACCAAAACATTTCATGCAGCTATTTTATTTTTCTTTGCAACCCTATGTAGTTTTCTTAATTCGTAAAAAGTTAATTATTATTCCAAAAGTTTCTTATTACTTGAAAGAAATCAAATAAGGCTGTCATAATCAATTTTTACCATTGTGATTCTGTTCTATTCTTTTTCTTTTTTCTTTTCTTTTCCCTTTCATTTTTTTTTTTTTTTAATATATTATTTTTTTTAAGCACTCATTTGCACTCAAGCACGGCTCAGCAATGAACAAGGAAAAATAGAAGGTTGGTTGGTTGGTTGTAGGATTTAAGGCCGATTGACTCCTGATGTGTCCTAGGCCTAGAGGGGGAATGCCCTCCGTGGGGGTCTTTCTAAGGGGTCCTAGCCCGTATTTACGCGAGTTTCGGAGGAAACCACGGAAAACTCCGAACAGCTAGGTCGATGAGCGCGACCTGGGATCGAACCCGGCACCTCCCATCTACCAGCTTTGAGCGCAGAACCGCTCGGCCGCTGGTGGGCCGGAAAAATAGAAGGAGACTCCGTATAAGAAAATTTTTACTTCCCCCTCTCTTTTTTTTATTTTTTTTTTTTTACTTTCTCTTGCCCTTACGGTAGAGAAAGTATTGTTTTAAGGTTAAATTTTCGAACGTCAGTTTTTGTTATATTTACACGTTTTGAAGTCCCCTGAATACGAAAATCATGTTTTTAGCGAATGGTCTGTGTGTCTGCCTGTGTGTGTGTCTGTTATCAGCATATCTCAAGAACAAATAGCAGCAGAAAGTCCAAACTTGGAATTCTAAATGTGTACGATATAGGGATGCTACACTAAGCTTTTCGTTAAGATGAAGCAAATGGTTCGTGTACAGGGACACCTAAGGGAATTCAAATACATTACGTGTATGGGGGAAAATGCAGGAAAGTAGAGTTTAACATCTATAGACTGCACTACACCAAATGAAACTAATATATATTTTTTTCAATAGAGATAGTCAACTGGGAAAATTTTTTTGTGTATGTAGGAACCTCGCCTCCCCCCCCTGGGGGACCTGTCCCCCCAGGGGGAAATGGAGAACAGTGGAGGAGAAACAGTGGGACAGAAATGGAGACGCACAGTGTTACTTAATCCTGTGATTATTTTATTTTTGAAAAACATAATTTATTTTTGCATTATCATTCTTTACAGAAAATGTTGAAAATGTTCGCCACCATTTTGAATACAAACATGAACACGTCGAACAAAGTTTTTTGACACACATCGAAACATTGTTGGTGTTATTGGCGAGATTTCTTCAGTTATTATCTGTTTTAATTCATCGACGTTTGCAGGACTTCTCTGGAAAACCCTATGAAATGGTAATGTAAATGTAATGTAGGAATGATAATGTAAAAAATTTGAATTAAATTTTGTTTTTTCATAAATAAAATTATCACAGGATTAAATAACATTGTGCGTCTCCATTTCTGTTTTACCTCACAAATAAAGTTGTAACAGTCCAACAATGTTGGAAATTGTCTCCAACACTTAAACAACGTTGAAACAATTTTCAGTGTTAGAATAGTTGCCACATCCGTCATAGTTAAAGGTTATAAGAAAAACCAACGGGTACTCTTTTAAATTAATCACCCTGTATATAAGCCCACTAAAAGAAGCATCTAATGAACAACAGAACGAAAAGTGTTATGTAATTGTAATTTTGAATGTCATATTTATCAATTATTGAAATATTAAAAATAAAGACAATTTTCTTATTCCATATCTCATATTTATGCATTTGCATTTAATAAAAAACTTAAATATTTAACAAATTTGGCTGTCCATTTTGAAATACCTTTAACTATTCAATGTATTATGCAACACAATGTTACTAAATATATCAGAAGATTTATTCTTTTCCCAGTTAGTCATTTATTCTTTTATCATTATCTTTTTTTTTTTTTTACCCCGAAGAAAATACTATGTTATCTTCAATCCTCTGTAACTGAGATCACTTACGGGAGCTCAATTAGGAAATAGACTTTCAGCCAGTCTGTTGGGTCTCTTGAATAAAAAAGAATTGGCACAAAGGTTTTGCTGTATAGGAATATATTTTCCTGTTTTTTTCCCTAAATAACATGATTGCCCGTGGCATTATAATGTAGTGGTAAATTTTGTGAAGAAAAAGAAACTTCTTTATTCATCTTTTATATTTACATTCGTTATTCGTCACAAAAAATACGTAACTGCACAAATATATTTTTTCATCTGTAATTTATTATATATATATATAGATAGATAGATAGATAGAATATTGGGAATCCTCATGTTTTACGTTTCAGACATTTATATTCAGTTTGCATGTCATAAAAAGTCGCAACATTTTGTAAAACCCTAGATATATTGAATTTTGAATTCGTGATTTTGTGGGTGATTGGTGTTATTTAAACGTCACGATCGTATAAGAATGGCGTATAATTTTTATGTTGTCATTATTATACATCTACTGTGTGCTTCTTCCAGATAATAATACCTCGTATAGATGAAATAAAAAAAATCTTTTGATACTCAGCGACACTCGGCTATGTAATATGAATCTTCAAACAGATTTTTTTCTCCTTCGTTTTAAAGAATATTTCTTTCCACATTGAGATTTTATTATCGTTTATTATAATTAGATAAATTATAATGCGATGAATATTTCATGAATAAAGACGATCAATTATTATAGTTCAAGTGGCTGGAAATTTTTAGTCAATTTACTTCACTAGTTTCTTCTATTTAATCCATCAAAAGAAAAAAGAAAAAAAAAAAAAAAAGGGAAAGAGATAATATCGTTCTTATCTCATGCCCATACTGTAGCAAGTTTTCTTGGAAGAACCCATGTCCGACCGAAAGCTACAGGTTAAAGATGTCGATATCTGGCCTAAATAAGTCCATCACAAATGTCATTCTCCCAAATACGTTATATGAGTTACATAAATCTATGTCATAGCAATCCAGAATCAAGTAATTAAAAATATCAAATTATCGAAATTGAATTATGGAAATAACTTGCCTGATAATTGAATAATTTTATTAATACTAGCGTTGCAACCACTTCTTTTCTTTCAGTTTGCATTACTTTTGTATATAGAAATATGGCAAAATTGTAATGTTGCTTTCGCTACATTTTTCTTTAAAAAGAACTAAAGAAATAGTTATTTGAGATTGAAAAAAAATCATGACTATTCAATTAAAGATAAACCTCATGACTATTGTATGTGATCTCCAGATTTTAAAAACAAGAATCTATATAGTTATGCACTTTTGAATTATAAGTGTGTTAGGGACAATACAACTGTTCAGTAAAAGGAAAATATCGTATCCGATGGTTGAACAGTTAAAGAGATTATTTGTCGAGTTTTAAAATAATTATTAAAATGTACTAATTTCTTCTTTTGTATAGGAGGAATAAAACCAAGTTATAGTATGATTCCACCATGAGATATTTTTTTTTATAACATAATGTTATGGTAAAACTAAAGCAAGTTGATTACTTTGTGTAGCTTGTCGAGAATATTCTACTGATAAATTCTTAATTTTCAAAGAAATGGGTTATCATTTTTATTGTTCTTAAACTCTCCAAATATTCAGCAATTTATGCATAAATCTTCCATTAAAACGTTTACATATCTTGTTGATTTTCATTATACTACTAATCTACTTTGACAAAGTTAAGTTTTTTGTAAAAATTGTTTAAAAAATATATAAATTCTGAATTCTTAAAACATATAATTTTATATTACTCTTAGCTATTTTTTTAGTTATACTAATGAAGCTGAAAATTTTAATTTTTAGGTAGTCACCAATGCCTGGCAGATCTTTTACAACATAGTCGCCATTTTTTTTTTTTTTGTATTTTTTTCCGCTGGTTATTCAAATAACAATATAGTCTTTTTTTTTTCTTTTTTAACTCTAAAATTGTTCAATTTTCATATACTATCCGTTTTAAATTCTCATGATAATTAACGTTTCCCTCACAACTGATTGAGCAAATACGGAATTATGCGTCTAAAAAAATTCGCACTTTTATTAAAATTGATTTCCAAACTACACTATATTTTTGCGTCGACTTTCGAAAAAAAAGATCATTTCGCCGTTATTTTACTTACTTTTCGTTAATTGTTGAACTACGCGATTTTTACGGGGGTTTTTAATGAAATTTTCCCTCATGAAGCTTATGAAAGGGAAGAAAAGTGGCGAATTGCTTAATTTTTTAAGCCACCACTTACCACTTTATTTTTCTTATTCCCCACGTGGCGAGTGGTGAGTAGATATTGTTCATTGCCTTTATGTACTGATACACAGTATATATATATATATATATATATATATATATTAATCCATTACCATATTTCCACACCTTTTTACTTTGTGGTTCGGGCATTAAAAGTTAAAAAAGATTCATTAGCATTATGCTCATTACTTTACAGAAATCTACGGAAAAACCCTTGCATTATTCATATATTATTGTAGATGAAGTTACAAATTCAGTGAGCTTCAACTATTTTATTTTATTTTATTTTATTTTTCTCTTATTTCTCACATACCATTTAAGCCCATTGTTGATAAATATCACAACTAAATAATTTGTCTGGCAGCTAAAATTTTTCATTTTAAAGTTTGAAGCAAAAGTAATTTAAGGTCTAGTCAACGCATTTCCATTTTAAAAGGAAAATGGTAATGTCACCGAGCCTTTAAATTAGTAATTACAGAGCATAACTTATATCTAACCAGCGACATTTTTCGCAAGTGTATTTTCATACATATATAATGAAGAATCGATCTAGACAGACCAACGAATTTAAATCTGTCGTTAACGTCTGGAACGAATGCGACAGAACATTCAAATTTTTCTTCAGATATTATTGATTAAGCAATTGCTAATCAGAAAATTCCTTTAGAGGTTTTCTAAAAGTCTGAAAATGTATGAATAAGCTAGTTAAGCTCAAATATCTTTGGTATTTTTTATGTTAAATGATTAGACAAACTGCTTTCGAGAATAATCGTAATCATTTTGCTATATTATACATGTCATTTATTCGTTGTTAGAATGAAATAAATTACATTGCTATCTAATTTAAAATAATAATAATACTGTTTTTATAAGAGCAAGCAATATATTTATTATAAAGGAAAATTCAAGGAGAAATTTATCTAGATAAAGTCTTTCAATAATTTTGCGTCAAAGACTTTGAAAGCATGGAGTATTTCTCTTTAGATATGCTCGGAACTTCGTAGGTTTCATGTTTTACACAATTATTGCTAGATCTTGCGTGGTTCTTTAAATTCAACTTGTTTTTGATAAATAATACTTGCTCATTTCTGAAATGATTAAACTACTGTATTTGCGTGATTTAATAGACAGTTATAGAAACAAATATTTGATAAATAGCTAAATATTCGTATGTGCATGTGCGCAATAAATAGTGAATTTAAAAAATAACTGTTACTCTTTACTTTAATATTTTTATTGGAGCTCATACATCGCAGATTTAAATCGAAAAATATTTAATTTCAAAATGGAACTTTTTAATAGTTATGATAAAATATATTCACCTTTTAAATTAAGGAAACCTGCATAATTAATATTTTTAAGAAGTAATTTATTTCTTTTATAAATTGTTTTAAACAAATACTGTTTATGTTATTTAAAATTGACATTAAGTATATTTTACGTATATTGATCTTTAAAACTTTTTTTTTTCTAATATTTTCATTGCTCTACTAAGGATGGATAGCTTTAAGTTGTTTTAGTAATAGTCTTGAATTATGTTTATTTGAATAACTTAACAACAAACTTATCTTATTTCAGAAAATTCGGCTTTATTTAGAAAACGAATACTAGAAATTAGTTGATTTTTCACGGAACTAAAGCTAAGCAAATATACTGGTGAATTCAAATCGATGTAAATTGTAAATATGAGGTAATTTATAAATCTACAAAAATGTGATATTTATATTGGTATTATTGTTTTTGATGTTATATTACTATATTTAATTTTATCATAATATTATCAAACTCTATTATCCAGATGTGCATTTTACAGAAGCTTAGTTATTATACTTAACTTCTTCCTTTCTTCTGTTTTATTTGTTATTATTTCTTTATTCAGCATGCTTGTAAAATAATTCACTAAGAAAGCTATAGTTTATTTTTTTCTTTCTTTCTTTCCTTGTGGCGAAAGAAAAAAAAATATATAAATTTAATATTCATTCTTTTTACTTTTATTTTTATTTATTTTTTTATTTTTCGAAATAGATATGTTGTTTTAAAAACCGTTGCCATCGTGGCACATAACAATCGTACAGCACCAGAAAAGATACCTGCTACATAAAATAGTAATATTCTGAATTATCAGTGATTTAAATGGCAGTGAATTTGTCAAAAGCATATTAAATATTTAATCACATTTAGCAAATTAGATTTTTGCAATGTTTTTTCATACCACTTTCACTTACATTGATTTTGATTTTGAATATTAATACCTACATACTACTTTATCGTGTTTATGTAAAGGAATATTTCCAAATTTAAGATTTAAGAAAAGTTTGCTATCTCTAATCTCGGAACAGTTTGGAAAATCAAACATTTCATAATTTTAAATTTACAGATTTACAGTTCTGGCAAATTAAACTTGCTGGTATTTGATAATATTTTTCACATTATATGTATATATATATATATATATATATATATATATATATATATATATATATTATATATATACATCATAAATATATTTATTTTATTTTATTTTTGTCATCAATATTTTTTATTTTTTCAGTTGAATTTGTCAAAAACTACTCTAAATTTTAACATATTTCTTTCTTTCTTTCTTTTTTTTTTCATCTGTGTAAAAAAGAATAAACGAGTTGCCACTGAATAAAATATGTATCAGATTTTTTAATTTTTTTTTTTTAAGTATTGATCTCATAAATAACTATAATTTTAAGATATAAAATCAAAGTTAGATTTTTTTCAAAGCTGTGATTTTGGATGTTAAAATTTCAACGTATAATTTAATTATCATGTGACATTTTTAAACCTTTTCCTGTTATATTTGTAGTACTTCTATTTTAAACGTTTTCCTAGAATTAAAGTACGGAAAATTATTTGTTTAATGCTTTATTTGGTTACTAGACTTCTTTTATATAGATTCGAATATTCTTATTCCCCTCTTTCAATGCGTGTTTTCTAGTGTTTTATAAAAATCATCTTTTTCCAAATAAATTTTAAAAATTTCGATTAAATTTATTATGCATTAACTTTATACTCATGAGAAATCTCTAATTTCATATTTTGTGATCTATATTTCTTCTATTTAATTAATTAAGGAAATATTTTTAAAAATAATATTTATTATGAATTAATTTATAATGCATTTATAATATTCCCTATTTCAAGTACCCTGGGAATACCAATGGCTTCTTTTTAATTATATTCTGTAAACAACAGTAAAATAGTAATAAGTTTTATTCACATGACAATATCTGTCCTTTCCTTTATTCTTTTTTGGATTGGGTATGTCTAATATTGAAATAAAAGGTTAAAAAATTGTTTATGTATATATAAATTACTAAGTGAGTATATTTTTTTTCCCTTGATGTTTAGATAGAATTAAATCTTCTTCTGGTTCTGTAATAGAAGGCCTACTGGCTGAGTCAAAGAATGGATTGATTTTTTATTTTATTTTATTACTATTTTATTTTTTTCACGTAGCCACCATTTTTAAACAAAATGGTAGATCAACTTCAGAGATAAACTTGGTTGAGACCTGTGGGTTATGAATAATATTACTTAAATCAGTTCAGCAGTAAATTTTTTTATGTAGAATTTTTTTTATGTGAAATTTTTATGTAGCCACCATTTTGAAATAAGATGACGGATTAAAATGACTAATATTCACAATTGGGACCTCGATATGAGCTATGTACAAACCTAGATCCAAGCAAATCGGTTTATAAATACTTTCTTTTATATTTGAGTTTGTAATTTTCATGTGGTCGAAATTTTGAAACAAGAGGGTGTATCAATTTTATTAATGAACTTGGTTGAGACATTGATATGGGTTATGAACATTCCGAATTTCAAGGAAACCTGTTTATAAATACATTTTATATACGAGTTTGAGTTTTTCGAATGGTTGTAAGGTAGACGTAGCGTTGGGTTGAGGAGATAAAGGTCGCCGAAGGAAATCAGTGTTGAAGGTGATAAGCGTTGAGTTCGGATTAAAATGTTGGTTTAGGATGGGTAAGTCTCGCTGGATCCAGCATAGTTTGGCGACGTTAAAGGTGAAGTTACTAGATTGAAGGTGTCGAGTAGTGATGATTTTAGGTAAGCATGGAGTGTTTAAAAGGAAATTAGGATCTACGTAGATTGGGGAAAGATGATTGAATATGATTAGTTTAAAGGAGTAGCTAGGTGAAATGAAGAGAATGGTGGTATCTATTTTGAGGGAGTTTAAATAGTGTGGTATTTGCGTCGTGAAGAGTGGAGTATTAAATAGATTATTATGAGATAGTGGTATATGGAGTAGTGGATATTAAGCGATAAGTTAGTGGAGAGCGCATTATACTTGTTAATACTCAGGAGTTAGATCGAATGTTGTTCAGCCGTGACGAGAGAAGTTTGGAAGTCTAGTTTTGGATGAAGATTGAGTCGTAGCGTAAAACTACGATCTGGAAGTTGTTCGACGCTAACAGTACTCTTTGAAGGCCGAAAATTCCCGAAAATCCGATGTAATCTGTTAAAGCTTCAAACAGTAAGCACTATTTGTTTATAATAGTATTAATTTATCTAAGTTAAGAAATTCGATGAGTTTCTTTAAACCCATCTACGTCCTTTTATTCTGCTAAAATAAATTTTGATGGTTTTATAGCTAAAGTTTCCTAATTGTCTCTTAGCTAAACATTTCTTACAATGAGTTCTATTGAACCCGGTACACAAATCTTACATGATTTGTTATATTTGTTTGGTAGGAAGTATGAATTCCTTCTTCGTAACGGCCGTGATCGTATAGTGGTTAGTACATTGCGTTGTGTCCGTAATAACCCAGGTTCGAATCCTGGTCACGGCACCACATAATTTGTTATATTTATTTGGTAGGAAGTATGAATTCCTTCTTCGTAACAGCCGTGATGATAAACTGAAGAAACGTTGTGTTCCAAAAAATAACTCAGAAAAGCGAAATCTTTAATGCAATCATTTAATAGAGTTCAGAGTCATCATATGTCTTGCAATTTCAATAACACAAATTTTTTGAACAAATTGACAGTACAAATATTCACCCGAAACATCCAGATTAAAGTTTTTATGTATAATATATGGGAGGATGAATATGAATGAACATTACTGGGACGGAATGGACACGGGGAGAGAAGCAATCCAAGAGACGTCTTTACAGGATCAGATTAGAAACAGAAGTCATGAAATTGTTGGCTGGATATATTTCACAAAACCACACAATTATGATGCCAAGACAACACCCAACTTTTTCAGTTACAGCTAATTTAGTGTAACTTTTTAAAATATATTGGTGATTGATTTCTTAGCCAAAAAACCGTTATCAGTTCGTGAGAATCTGGCAAACTAACCTTAACTCTTGACCACAAGAATTTTATCGTTAAATTTTTACTCTAAGACTTTAGTCGAAAGTATACGTTATTTCTATTTTTAAGTAGCAGATGTGAGATCTGTTCAATGTTCAAAAATGACATCAGGAAACATTTTATTCTGTTTTATTTAATTGAGATGAAACGAATTGTTCTCCACAGAATTAAGCGATTATCCTCATCTCTTGCTTTTATTTTTATTTATTTATTTATTTATTTTTTATTAAAGAAATAGAGATATAATGGCTTGCTCTTTTGGAATAAAGGAATGAAACCGCATATATTAACTCGCTTTTTATGCAGATAGAAAATGAATTGGGAAAGAATTAAATTTATCAGAAATGTAATACATAATTTAGAATATGTGATTTTCGATATCACATGATTACCATTTTGAAACAACATGGCGCATCAAATTGCCCATCCAAGATATTTCTAAGATAATTCTACTGTCTAATTAGATAAACTGTGCGATTGCAACAGGTTTATTTCTAAAGATATGAATTTAATATTATCTGTTACATGTGGCTAATTTACACTATAAAATAATTTGTTGAAAAACAGAAAGCTTCTGTAATTTTCTTACAGAAATTTTCTGTTTTCCAAAACTACAAAAATTTTCTATAAAATTACATATCAATCTGTCAACAGACATATTTTTTTTCGGTAAACAGATAAAACCTACAACTACTGTTACAGATTCTATCTGCTGGGTACATGTTTTTTCTGTTTTGTGTGTGGAAAACTTGGCATCAAAGCAGAATTAGGAAGCGCTAACTAACAGTGTGAGACATGATTCCGTAGTAAAGTTATTGTCTTCTGAACGGAGGGCTCTGGTTTAATTCTGTGTGGACGAACGGATTTTTTTTTTTCAATGTGCACTACAGACAAAATCTGCTTGCACGATTATAGAAAATTTCTATCTACAATTTTTACCTGTAGCGTACAGATATTTTCTGACAATTTTTGCTGCCAGAAAATTTTTGTAATACAACATGATTTCGTTTTTTTTTTTTTTTTTTCCGGTGTAGGCTTAACTGAATTCCTGCTATAGAATGGATTTATTTCTACATAGAATGCTTTTATTTTTCACTCTTTTCTCTCTTTAATAGACAACGAATAATATTCATTTGTTCTTTTTAGAATTAATTAAATTAGATCTAAAATTTTATTTCACTGCCCGTATAACATCTTGTATTTAAAGTATTGATTAACCATGCATTTTTCTACATTAGTATTTCAGTTAGTATCGTCAAAAGTAGCCTAAAGCGTATATCTGTCTAAAATCGCTTTGTACTTTTTCTTTTACTCACGGGAAAGAAACAGAAGAAAAATAACCATTATTCAACATTCGGTAGCATTTCTTAAAATGTCATAGTGGTATATCCTGAGGGTGTTTCAGAAACTTGTGTAATTCAGCGATGTGCACAGTTTTCTCATAAGCAAACTCAGCAAATAAGTTTAAGAGAAAGCATTTTGTAATTCTTCTTAAATTTTTGCTCGTGACATATATATATAATGAATAGTTATTTTTAGGAAAAGTATACTTATTAATTAAATTAGTGTGTTAGTGTGTTTCTTAAGTATGATTTATTTTGCATCAGTTAGTTAATATATGTACAACGAATAAATAATTGACCAACAATCTTTTCTTTCTTTCTTTCTTTTTCTTTTTTTTTCTTTTTTTTTTTTTTCTTCTTCTTCTTTCATGTTTCCTCAACAGCGGTGTTTTTTTTTTTTTTTTTTCAGCAGGTTAAATTTTTTCTTGAATAACAGTTAACTTACAGTACCGCAAAAATTTAATGAAAAAATAAGCTGATGAATAAAGAAAAAATGGGCATAAAAATAATAAAAATAAACGTACATAAAATTTCCCCTTTTTTCTTTTCAGTGGAAGCAAAACGAAATATATTTCGTCGCTAATATTTAGTGCTTACTTTGACAATACGAAAAAGTAATGAAGTATACAAAAAGTATGCGAAAATATACGAAATGTTAACTAAAAACTAGCGCAGACTGATGGTCAATTGTTTTACCTTACCAAGACAAGCACCGTTGCAGATGTGCAATTCAGTTTCCAGTGTTTAATTATAGAGGTCAGCAGAGAAAATCCAATTCAAACTTAGCTTTGCAAATATATAAAGGGGCGCAGTGAAGGGTTAAAATATGTTGTGGCAATTTTTTTATTTATTTATTTTTTTTTTTAATCATTGTACATAACAGCATCATCTTCCGGTTAACATGCATAAAAACTTAATCCTAGGGGTACATACAAATGAAGCACTTCCGATTGCAAAGCCGTTTGCAAGCGTTCCAAATGTATGACAACAGTCGGCAGCAAAAGTATCCGAGCACTAGCAAAAATTCCTATGCAAAAAAATCACGCTTAACACTGTTTTGTTAATTAAATCCTTGTCGAATCAATTTCTTAGACTGACTAAGAACAGGATTCGACAAGGATTTTATTAACAAAACTGCATTAAGTGTACTTTTTTTACATAGGAATTTTTGCTAGTGTTCAGATACTTTTGCTGCCGACTGTATTTGCAAAAAACTTGCAAAATTTACGTCATCGAATTTGCAAGCGTTCCGTTTGTATGTAACCCCTAACTTCTTAAAATAAAGATTTTACATATTCGGTTTGGTGCAGTTTTAATCAATAAATGTTGAAATATAGCTATATGGAATAAAAATTAAGAAAATGTGAGTAATACCAGCGCCACCTGTTGGCCGATATACACACAAATTAATCCAGCATTCTATTTCGCAATAGATCTATTACATAACAAGTTTGTTGCATTTATACGTTACAGAACGTAAGATATAGCCTTCTCGTAAAACTGAAAAAAAAAAAAAAAAAAAAAAAGCAGCATAGCAACAGCTCTATCGGCCTATATGCAACCAGATTGAATTAGTATAATTTTTCATAACATTGTAACATATGAAGTTTTGTGCAATTATACACCATAGCACTATAAATATAACCTTATCGCAAAATGTGAAAATTACAACATAGCATGTTCTATAGATATATCAACACGCGTAAATCCTTTTATTTATTTATTTTTTTTTTTTTTATTTTTTTTTTTTTTTAAATATTTTCCTATTTGAATATATAAAAATGTTAATATATATATATATATAATTAAAAGAGTATAAAACATACAAATATATTTGTAATACACTATACAATGCAACAACATTAATAACATAAATTAAACTTTCATAAAGTAAATTAAACTTCCATAAAGTAAATTAAACTTCCATAGCCGAAATTATATTTTTAAATAGTTATAAAATGAACATGTTATTACACTTCGTGTAATTACTTATTAATTCCTGCATATTGAACAGCATTTCATATATTTTAAATTATTATCAAGTTACACACCAGTGCATATCTGTTTTCGCTTACTCAGCACTCTTTTACTTAAATATCGAAAGTTTATATTACTTAAATATTGCAATAAAAAATTTAATCTCGGATATACGCTTCAAAATAAATGATTAACGGTTTAAAATTGTTTCTTTTTTAAAACTGATTAGCAGTTAGACTAAATTAACTCTTCTGCATATGTAAGTAGGATGTAACTGAAATTCACTAGGCTCTTCATACATGAGATAAATTCCATTAGAATCACATCTTTACTTGGAAAACCTTAACGACTTCTCACAGAAATTCGTGCTTTTACTTCTCTTTTTCAAACTTTGCTGCTCGTTTTTCTCTATTATTCGCAGAAGAAATCTCAGTTCATCTCCTGCCCCTCTCCCCTGCACACCTTCTTTACCCTTAATGCTAACGAGCCTTGTTTTGGTTTATTTTTGCTCTTTACCTTGAAAAGAATTTGGAAAGTTTATATTAGGGTACTGGTGATTTTTCAACCTCGTTTCTTAAATTTCCGTTTTTGAATTTTATTATTCCGCATAATTTCATTGATATTTATTTTTAGATCCTTTTCCTCGCTTATATATATGTATATATATATAAATTTCTTAGAACTTCAAATATTCTTATTTACTCCTCCGTTCGGATAAGTTTTGCATATGTGGGTTGTTTTTGCTTCATTTCGCCAGAACCGTACATAATTCGCATGTGCCTTATATTTGAATGGTGTTCTAGAATATTTTCTCCAAAAGATTTCGAGGTGCGTATAAGAATATACTTTTCTATTGTACTTTTCTTTTCCTGACTATTGTTGAACTTATTTGTCTATTTATTTTGTTGATTTGTTTGCTTTTCAGACAGTATTTATATTTTAAATGATGTTTTTATCTTCATTCAGAGAAGCAAATTTGATAATTAACAGTGGAATTAAACAATCAAAAGTATTTTATCAATTAACTGAAACAATTCGCAATCAGTTTTTGATTTTCATTAATTCAGTATATGCCTATGTATAGTTCCATAAACATTAACGATAGTAAAATAAATAAATAAATAAATAAATATAATATAAATTAAATAAATAAATAAAGATAAAAAGCCTATTTTCATTTTGTAAGTAACAGATATATAATTCTATGTAAAACAGAATTTAATTTAGTACGACAGGACTTTTTTTTTTTTTAAATCTATTCTTCCATATAAAGGCGTGCGGCAAATGTGTTTCATAGAGTTTTTCTTTTTTGTTTTGTTTGTAGGACCCCCTTGGCTGCTTTTAAACGTTTTGGCGATGAATTAAAATACCTATCGCAATAACGAAAGTAAATTTTTTGACTAGCAATGTCCGAGCTAGCGCAACAGTGGAATTATCTTCATACCAGATTTGGTGCCAATCCGCTTGTCCCTTTGAACTGTACAATGATGTATATAGCGGATGTTTACGCACCATGCATATTAAATTCAAACATATTATGAGAAGTGATTTATGATATACTGTTAAGGCAAATATAAAAATAAATAAATAAATAAATTATCCATGTAATCCATGCATAATAAAATATAGTAATGTTCACTGCTTGAATTTTACCTTTTTTTTCCCCCATTAATTAATCTGTTAAGCTTCCATTTTAGTTTCTACGTTAAAAACATGCTTCTGCTGTATTTCTAATCCCAAACGCATCCTGTCTTTCATTTTCTTCATAGTCTGCCTAATTGGATAAACTTAAATAGCTGATCTACTTGGAAAATGGAAAAAGAAATGCATGAAAAATGTAACACAAGAAACTTGTTAATTAGTGTTAAGAAAGACCAAATATCAGAATTTCCCTCATAATCTTCCAAAAACTGTCTGTCTTACGTGAGGTCTAATCCCATCTAATAAGAACATATAAGAGGGATAAACAAAGCCTTTGCTGTGGTAGCTATTTTGTTTTTGAGTTTTTATGGCCTGTATTTTGGCAGTTTAGTAAAAATGTGTATTATATTAATTTTGTGTGTGGACAAAATTAAAAGGCGTGTTATGCATTGTGTTTATTAAAATATTTTTTGTACATTTAATAATGTTCACGATTATTAAACTATTTAAAAACTTTTATTTAAAAACGATTTATTTAAAAACTTTTGCATAATAGACAGGATATCAAGAATTATCAGTACCCGATTTTAATTACTTCAACTTTTAGTTACAGAGATCTATTTACATTTGCAAAAATTTATAATTTAATTTATATATATATATATATATATATATATATATATATATATTTTTTTTTTTTTTTGAAAAGAATTATAAAACACTGCATTCCTATGATAATTACGAAATGTATAGCTTCATTGTCTTCCTGTCTTAAGATTTATACAACAAAGTGCAAAATCCAGCGAAAAAGTTCGTTGTATGAAATATTCGAGCAATTGAAACTTATTTCTTATAATACTTTGAACTATACAAAGAAAAAAAAATTAAATTCATAAGAACTAAATATCATTTGTAAAAGAGTACTGAATTATACTTTTTGTTATATAAATAATATTCATGTGTTACAATATATTAAAAAAAATAATAATAACAATTTTACAATCTGGAAATATATTATTTCATTATTTTTTTATGTAAAATTTTCTTTTTTATTTAGTTTTTATAAAAACACAAAAGTCAAATATTCCGTGAAGGTTTGTTATGCAGAATTTTATGTGAGATTTAAGAATCACGAGTATTACATTTCCATGCTCAAAATTAAAGAAAATGTACCTGTTTTAGAGAAATTTCTTACCTTATAAAGTAGCATCTAATGCTTTAGTCTCAATTAATTAGGATAAAAAGCAAATAAAAAGCAAAGGATGAAAGGTAACCAAATATTAAAAAGCAATATATTCCTCTGTTTTTTATTGCATTCTTTCTTAATATTAAATTAGAATGTTACATTTTGGAGAACACACATACTCAGTTTTTGAGTACATATTAAAAAAAAAAAATACTTTTGGTGGAACTGTGTATACATTCTGCCTTCTGAAACTTGGAAACTCATTTTTAGTACCTTCACGTCATTAGTAAATGGTACAGACGTACAAACAAATGGTGAAAGTTTTTTTTTTTTTTTTTTTTTTTTTTTTTTCCCATGCCGTCTGCTACGTTCGAAGCTGAAAAGTGGACTATGTCTAATATCGCCGACAGCCGTGCCCATGTTATTCTATAGGGGAAAAAAAATATCCATAAGTACTCATTACCTAATATATATACATATATTTCAAATTACGTCTTCACATTCAAAAAATTCACAATTGTTGAATTAGTATTCGTTTTCCAAAACTATTTTTTTTTTTCTCATTTCTAATATTTCATTTTGTGGCTAAAATATGAGAAAAATGCTCTCAGTAAAAATTCGCATATCAAAAAAAAAAAATAATAATAATAAATAAAATTTTAAATAAAATAAAATAAAAAAATTATTGTTTTTGAAAACGGCTACTAATTTATTTGTTATGAATTTTCTGACTGTGGTAAAGGAATTAAAATAATAATAATAATAATAATAATAATACATTATGTAATGAGTAATTGTGGGAAAAACTTTCCCCGTTAACTTTTGGCAGGATTAAGTGTTGCCCCTCTTAAATATGAGAATGAGCTTAATTTAAAATTTTATGTATTGCTTATACTCAAAGCATATCACGCTTTAGTTTATGATGTTATTGCGCTTTAAAAATTCGAGTAGGTTCACTTTTTCATGTTTTACATGGTTATACTCGTAGGTAGATAAATCGATAGTATAATAATACCTCTCTCTACCTACGTTACATATGAAAACAATAGCAAAACAAATTACTATTTAATTTTCTAAAATAAATTTCTGAAATTTTGTGACGGGTGTGACATTTTACGGGATAACTCATATATACCCATAAGCTGTGGCACGTTTTGCATTTGTATTTGCGTTATAGTTGATGTATAAAATTGTGACTGAACACATTTTTCCCCTTTATGTTTGTCATGTTGTTGATTTTGTTTTCCATACATGGAAAATGCATTTTGGAAGTTGACATGTGAATGACGGATGCCACATTATGCATGTGATTATTCATTCTTAAATCAAATTAGGAGACTATCGTGTGACACATGAAAACACACTAATATTTAATATTATATGTTTATAGTTGAAATTGTTTTCTTTTATACTACAAAATTCATAATGTAATATAATAATGCTATTAATAATATAGCTAAGCTACGTTTATACGTTTTTCAACGGACTGGTGTAAAAAGACGTATCAATGAAAGAAATGAATTTTGAAAAAAAAAAATTAACAAATTTAACATTATATGAATGTAATTTTATTACAAGCAATTATTTTAAAGTTTTTTAAGACAATGTTAGTTTATATTTTCCTAGTAATATTTATATTGAAAATATTAAGTAATTTTAAAATAAAACATTAAGCATCGAATGATTAAAAAAACATACTTTAATTGCATGCAAAAAAGCACAACTAACTACAATTATTTATCTTACGTACGAATATATATATAAAGCCTCTTGAGTAATAATACAATATACATTGCATTTATTAAATACTAATTATTACACGGTTTATATTCAAACGTTTGATTGCAAAATAATCTTTAATAATAATGTGAAGGGCTAATTCTCTATGAGTATTAATTACAAAATTATGAAAAATTAAGTACATTGAATGATTGTATCATTGGTGTGACAGAACATAAAAAATGAAGAAATAGTTTTTAACGAAATTAACCAAGTTAACCAAGTCTAGAAAAATTGGTAATGAAAGAACAAAAAACTAGCGCTGAGGTAGAAATATTTTAATTTTAGAAAACTGTAAAATGACAATTGATATCATTGGTATTTGTCGAGTATAAATAAAATGCATTTGTATTAAAATGAATGAAGTAAATTTAGACTATAACACTTCATATAAACACAAAAGACGTATAATGAGAAACGTATAAAGAGTATTTTACTGTAATATAAATTATTATTATTATTAAATAAAATACGAAAAAAATACATCAAAATATCAATAATACGATCTGAAAATTAAAAGAAAAAAAGAAAAAAGCCATAATCAGTTAGCATTCGTGAGATATCAGTCAGAAAGACACAGAACATAGACTACTGGCGAAGCGTATTTTAAATGCAGACTAATTATGTCTTTTCTGAGCTATTTCTTCGTAATTCGCATAAAATTACTCGCAATAAAAATTTTACTTAATGTGCCATAAAAAGTTTATGATGAACAAACGTTAAAAAGTAATCACTTTCTTTCTGCTCGAAAAAGGACGATGGTTCAGTAGATCGAATTTTTACTAATGAAGGCAAAAGAATTTAGCTTTTTTTGATTTCGAACAATTAATTCTTTTACTGCCATTTGAATATTTTCTTAGTTACTGTTTTCTACAGAAATGCGTTATTTGTCTGTTACTGAATAGCTAATTCATTTTTCTATTTTCAATTTTTTTCATGACTTTCTTTAGCTCGAAATAATAAATAATTAGATTTATTAATTATTATAATAAATTAAAATAAAATAAAATAAAACATTGATTTTGTTCAGTATTTTTGTGTACCTATTTTTTTTTCCCCTTCAGAATTCGATTTATTATTTTTTCAATTCATTAGATAAATTTATGCCCAGTTGATGTAATATAATGAAATCAAATTTCTCTAATACATCGTAAAAATAAAGTTTTTGTTTCCATTTAAAAAAATACGTATATATATACCTGAGAGATTTTGCTACTTAACATTTTTCTTTGTACAAAATGTTACATTTATAGTTCTTTGTATATATTAATTAGGATTAATTAGAATTTTTATTATTAATTTCTTAAAATTAATTAATTGGAATATAATATTAATTAGAATCACATCTATTTTATTGGTAATAACTTCTTAAAATTTATTTTAGTAGTACTTATGGATTTTGCATGAGACATTATTGTATATTACGCGTACTGGATAACATTTTTTTTCATACAAAGCCACATAAATATATACTTATACCTAATTTAAATTATAACTTTGTAATGGAAGAAAAAGTTTTATAATACATATAGAAAGCACGATATTATTTTCTTATTTTAATTAATTGTATTCTTAAAGCAAATGCATTTACATTTAAAATAATTTCCGTCAATTATTTAAAAAATGTATGTAAAATTTCCTTACAACCCTGATAACTTATAGGATAAAAAAGCACTCAATCAATTGAACTTTATATATATATATATATTTTTTTTACGTACTTTTCATTATTTTGAACAAATTCCAATATATTTCGATTTCATCACAGTGTGGAAAAAAAAAAAAAAAAAACTTTAAATTTTTGAGGACAGAAGCCTGACACTACAAAGCCTATCCATCATCATCTTATCGGAAACTTTATCGCACTGAAAATTTTCTCATTTAAATTTTTCCTTCACAGGATTTTTTTTTCCCCCATCCTCGCAAACAACGTCGAACATTTCTTCTTTTTTTTTTTTTTTTTCTTTGCCCCTAGACAGGGCTGCTAATCCATCATTTTATCCCTTTCTTATTCCATATTATGTCATTCTTATCTATCTTTCTCAGGCAAAATCAACAGCTCCAGAAAAAAAAAAAAAAACACTCAGGAAATAAGTTAATTAATATTTCTATGAGTGTTCTAAACCAGGCCTGTCTAATACAAAATACTTTGCGGGACGTTTTGAAAATATATTTTATTTTCACTGACCGTATTGTGCTATATCCATATATATTACATATATATTACATTTTGAAATACATTACATTAACCTATTGTTATTGGAGTATTTCGTTATTTGAAAATTAAGTTTTTGGCGCTCCTCTAAAACGTTAAATTATTTAACAACTGAGTTTACGCATTTGTGATTAAATAACTTATATTTTATCTTCAGCAACAGATACGATAAATGCCCCTAGCGTATACATAGTTAGCGGCACATAACTATTAAACACGAATAGGCAAAATAATTCTTGCAAGTAAAATATTATATTAGAGGTACACCTAATAATTTTAATAATCAATAAACTAATCGATTAGTTCGATTAATATCTTACTTGCAACATTTAGAGCGATATTTGTTACCATGCGATTTCACTTAAAACTTTTTTTTTTTAAACAGGTACCATAACCGTTTATTCTGTTTTAACTCCGGTATTTAATTATTTATTATATGTTACCGGGTGATGTCAAATTATATATTTCATGAATACTGATGGCGGGCCGCGAGACAGTACATGGCGGGCTGTGGGTTGACCACATCTATTCTAAACTATCATACTTGCTTCGAAAATATTATTTTTATTAAATCTAGTTAAATATTTAATAAAGCTGGAAAACGACTTAGGGTGTTAGTAATCTTACTATTTACAATAAAATAATAAAAAATAAAGAAAATATAATTAATACAGCAAAAAAAATTAGAATACAATTGTTTCAAGGCTTATAGGACCCCCTTCTTTAGTTCTAACCGCAAAATAATTTGAAAATAGTAAGAAAATCACCATTCTTTACATAAAATGTTGACCCATGAAGTATTGAACTATGTTTTAATATGGCCTGGTAAAACAATTAGTAAATTTTGAGGCATTTTATATAAAATATATAATATAAATTAAAAAAATAACTTATTTGAATATATTTTATATTAAAATAAGTTAAAATAAAAACGTTTAGTGTTCGCAATATATTTTAATTGATATATATATATATATGTGTATATATTGTGAACAATAAACGTTTGTAAACTGTAATAATATGAAATTTTTGTGTATTTCTGCATTATAAGAGTAATTGTTTGTATACTATTTTAAACTAGAAGCATGTTGTAATAAACCGAAACACTAAACATAAATGCTCTCTCTCTCTCTCTCTCTCTCTCTCTCTCTCTTTTTTTTTTTTTTTTTTTTTTTCTTTATTGCCTTAATAAAAGAATGGTAAAATGAGTGACAAGAAATACCATTTTTAATAGAGTTCATATTGTATTGAATCTTAATAGTTGCGTAAATATGAATCAATACAAAAACCCTTGACAGGTTAAAAGATTGTGACGCAGAACACACTGTCAGTTGTATCACGCTTTCACTGCACTTCTATTATGTATTGAAATGTATTTATTTCAATAAGCTGATGTATCTTCTGCTTCACGCTATCCAAAACTGGAAGTGAAATTTATGTAAATGTTTACTTTGTGTCACAGTACACCAACTAACTGAAAATGTAGGCGAATAGATTGTGGAATGCACTTGCGAAAGATAGACGAAAGGGCATATAAAGAGGTGTTTATATAGCGACTTTGACGAAAATAGTTAGAGACGTTTTTGAGATACGCATTTATGGTCTCATTTCCGGGTTCCGAATTTTCACCAAAAATTATTTAAATCATCTGTACACTAGATCTGTCTTAATTCTGAACTTTCGTTGTTCTACCTTCATTAGTTTTAAAAATATGATAGTCATATTCCCTACACAAAAACACACATATACACTGACCAATTGCTAAAACCACTTTTTTAGACGCAAGAGACCTTAAAACATGTAAATCAGGTGAAAACACGATGTCGAAATTTTTGACCTAAAATAATATTTCCATTACGATAATGAACAGGGAGATTTATAACAAAATATTATCATCTCCGATAAATTGCCAGTTTAAATGTGCCAAAAATGAATCACCAATTCAAAGCAAAGTAAGAAAATATTATAGATATAATAATTAAACTTAATTTATAAAATTAGCGAAAGAGCTGTCCTTATTTTGCGTTTTATGTGTAGCATATAGTGCAAGATTTTTTTAAGTGTGATATTTTAATTATTTATTTTAAAGTACTATTTTATATCAGATGACATAAAAATGTATACAATTTTTGTGGAAAGGAGGAAATTGGTCAGAGTCTTTCTTTAACATTTTTGTAAAACTGTACAGCTTATGAGTACCATTAATGCTGTAAATAAGGCCTGAATCACGTTTTATTGATGTTGTCACGCATTCATTACATCATAGATGAATCATCCTTTATGCTTATTACGTGCAAAAAAGAATATAAAGGTTATTTTCAACTTACTCTTTTTTTTCTCTCTCTCTTTTCTCTCTTTTGCAAGTCTAAAAAAACTTTTATAATAATGAGAAACTATCAAATATCCATGCACACATTCATTTTTGTGACATTTCCATTCCTAAAAAAAATAAAGTGTATTTATTTATTTATTTATTTATTTCTATAATGTTGACTTTTATTTGATTCCTAAATAATCCTGGGGGATTTTTAATATCCTAAATATTGATTTTGGATTCCTGTTTCGCTACATTAAAAAAATATTTATAGTACATATATGATTTGCTTTTCCCTTTTTCTTATGACAGAATGATTGATTTGTGACTGAATATATATTTATTTACAGAATCTGAAACTCGAAATTAATTTAAGGGGAAACCTCATTGTAAAATTTATAAACAGCATATTCTTGTTTGTAAGAAAAACTCTGTAAGAATAAAATCTTCGTAGACAAATAAAATCTTAAAATCATTGTGGAATTATGTAATAATTATTTCGAGTCGAGATAATTAAAAAGAATCCTTTACCGGGAAAAAAAAAAAAAAAAAAAAAAAAAAAATTAGGCACAAGTACAGCGGAAAGGAATAATGCTACATTTGTTTTCGCGCTGCTCTTATGTTGTACTTAAATGTTTATTTCAAGTTATTCAGTAAATTTCTGCTTACACTACTCTCTGAAACTTATTTGAGTTCTTTTGTATGCCACTATCCACGAACCATATTAGTCTGATCTCAATAAAGCGTTTCAAGTAATGTTTTGATGCGATACAAATTTAGAATGCAAAGTTTGGATTTTATTATAAAATTCGTTTTTGAATTATGCTAATAACAGACTGAAACACATACAGATTAGTCGCTAAAATCTTGATTTTTTAGATGCAGGAGGTCTTAAAATGTGCAAATTTAGCAAAAACTCAATTTCAGAAATTTGACCTTAAAGAAAACTTTTCCTATTATAAACAAAAGTTTAAAAAAAAAAAATGTTTTATGTAAACATATTTGTAATGCTTGTACACGAGGTGTATTTTTCACATTTTAGTGCTCTTCGAAACAGAAACTTTATATAATTAATCCCAGGGCTGAATATTAAACATGCTCCTCAAATAATGTAATACCTTAATCTGATAAAGCGAAAATACTAACGTGAGATATTATAATAATTATATCCTTACAAAAAAGAAATTCAGTCACTGGAAATTTTTCCTTCAGATACTCCAAAGTAGAAGCCTGCTCATTTGAGGTTGTTATTATCAGAGATTCTACGAATAAATCTGTTAGCAAGTGATAGTATATCCTCCTCCTTTACGGTCGAAGTTCCTTTCACAAATTTCAAGCTTCGTTTACTCTCGAGGTTATGACAAAGCCACGCCGAATTAACCCGGAAAATGGGATTTTTGTGCTAAGGTTATCTTTTAGTATATCTATGTATTTATGAATATGATGATGGATCTGTTATAAGTCGTTGTTGTAAGATCAAATTATCTTTTTTTTCCTCTTGTGTTAATATTTTCTAAAATATTTGTAACAGATATAAACCTCTGTTTACCAGCGTGTTTCGAAGGCAATGGTAAATCAGTTTTACTAATGAAGTTTTAATTCTGTTATTAATTATTTAATGAAAGTCAAATCTGTTTTATTATTACATTACATTCAGATGTAAATCTTTACAAATTCGTATTTCATTTCGAAATTTTAATTCAATGTAACCTGTCGTGAAATCGATATTTTATTCATTTCAAAAACTTAAATGTATATATGTTAACCCACTACCTGCCATTGTCGTTTTTGGAAACTTTATAATTTTTATTACTGTTTATAAATATTTTAAACATTTATGGCACCATTGTTCAGAAATTGGACTCGTATATAACTCCTTAAGTAATATACATGATTGTGTGAAATTTGTTTTAATTCTTTAATAACATTATTAATATAAATTTGAATAATTACCTGAAGATTTAAAAAGTTTTGGCGGATAATGGTTTAATTAAAAAAATAAATAAATAAAACTGTGATTATTTATAATTCTTGATCCCTTTTTCACTCTAAACACTTTTATTATTATTGTTATTATTATCTTATGAAGTTAATAAATATTATCTACTTAAGCTATTTGACAACTGTCAACTATATGAGAAAAATACTTCAAAATGAGATAAAACTTGTATTAAATAAATTTAGTTTTACTTTGATACCATCGAATTATTTCAGCAATTCAAATTATTTCCCTTTCCATGTTCAATTACCGTTATAGCATCATAATATAAATATACCATACAGTATATAAGGGTATTTCCATTTATTATATATACTGTCTGACTATTATGTGTATTAACTTAAAAATTCATCCCTAACGTTTGACTGACTAATATATGCTGACTATTAATGTATGCATGACTACTAAAGTATGAATGTATGAATTATTGAGGACATGATATTTAAAGTTACTTAAAATATACCCCTCCCCCCCCCCCAAAAAAAAAAAAAAAAAAAAAAAAAAGACCAGAGTGACATGAAAGCCTGAAAAAAAAATTAGTACAAAGTTTGAAACTTGTTCAAAAAAATCTGAAAAATAAGTTCTTCGATACAGAATATGAATGAAATCTGAAGTGTTTCTGACAACAGTAAAGACAGGTTATCCATCATCAAAGAAAACTATAACAATGCTGAATGTTTTTTTTTTTTTTTTTTTAAATAAACATTATTAATTTAGCTATATGTTCCAGTTTCAATTGAAAAATCAAGTGTTGTTTGTTACTTGTAAAAATTAATTTTCCTAAGCAATAAAATTGGTTTAATTACCATGACCTTTCGAATATATTATACAGATACATTTTTATGTGTACAAAAAATAAAACAAAATAAAAAATATTGTTGTGCCGTCATTGAAATAAGAATATAAATATATTCTGTATAGACAGATTAGAATAGATCAACATTCAAATAAGAATGTATAAATATATACAGTATAGATTTTATAGGCGTAAATTTATACGGCGTAAACAACCACAATATTCACAAATATTTATCTTTCTCAACCCCTCAAAAAAAAAAATAATAATAATAATAATAATAATAATAATAATAATAATATGAAAAATTAAAAAAACACAATCTTTTAGAGTAAAACTCTTCTGAAGTCCGAAGGAAAAGTCATGCATAACGGAGAGTCCTTGAAAATGTTCCATAATTAGGAAGATAAATTATCATATTAAGTAGCTTCCTACCTGTAAAAATCAAAAATCAAAATTAAAAAAACTCATATCTTTGAAATAAATTATAAGTTTTAGGGCTGTAGGTTTTTTTAACCCGAATGTTGTTACAAAAAGATTATATTTTTAATTTGAATTATACATTCAAACTTTATTCATCTATTATTCACCAGGTGTAAACAAACCAGGGTCAATCATTAAAACGTCCAGTCTTTATACAACAATTCAGTCAGACATCGCTTAACTTATAGCCCATCTTAAGAAATGTCTATTTGAAATCTATATATATCTATGCAATTCGTAATTTTTTTTTTTCTTCCTCTTGCAGTTATTACTATTAGCGTTCTTCTTATCAGCATTTTAAAACCTCTTTCTATTTTTTCCAATTATTTTTGGACATATATATATTAATAAAACACCAGAATAATAATAATAATAATAAATCTTATTCATCACATTATTGATTAAATAATTTTACAAATATACAAATAGCCATATAATACATTAAAATAACTTTTTTCAGAATTTTTCCTTTTAAGATCAATGATTACTTCAAAATATATATCTTTATTGACATGGGCTCATATTTCATCATATATATCCAATTACTGTTTGTCGAGCCATTTAATTCAAACTTTTAATGTTAAAGAGAAATTTTATCTAATTTCCTGTCCGTAATACTTATTCTCCAATAAAAGTAATATCTGTATTCATTCATGTGTAGTTTTCCGTTTCATAAAATTTTCCATCCAAAACAGTTACAGTTATTTAATTTAAACATCTAACTATCCCTTAGAGGGATGTTTCATGGTGTAAACGGAACTTCCAAGTGGAAGTAATTGTTGTACGAAATACATTAAACTATGTTGAGCATTTTTTACAGGCGACAACACATATTAATTATACTCCAGGATACAAATGCAGATATTATTTAATGAAGAGTACGTGTCTTAATTATTCATAAAGTGTGGTAATTTATAATCTATTTAAAAAAGAAAAATGTTAACTAGCTGACATCTGCTGTAAATTATTAGATGTTGATTCTTCAGAGATTTTTTATTTTATTTTATTTTATTATTATTTCAAAACTACACGATAATACTGAATTAAAATATTTCAATGTGTTTTGATGCGCAAGTTCGTTGTGTTTTGGTTGTTAGGGCATTAATCCGGGTGTTTAAACGTTTATTTTTTGTTAAAAACTCTCATACTTATTGATATAGTTTGATTGTATAAAAATTCCAGAAATTTCTCATTTCAGAATTCTGAACATGAGAATTTTTCAAATGTATATTTTTCTATGAAAATAGGAAAAGGAATTTGACATATTTTAATAGCAATGCATTTTATAAGTATGAAAGCAAAGAGTACTTTTTGGAAAGCTTGTATTATAGGAAAAAGTACTTTAGTTAAAAGCAGGATATAAATTTAATAATATTAATAACGTTTTAAATACTATAGTGAGTATAGTGTTTGTTTTTAAAGTATTAATGCTCTGTAGAGAAAGTTATTATTCACGCAAATAAAATTCGAATAAACAAATACTTTGTAATCCATAAAGAAATATACAAAATAAAGTATGTTGAAATTTGGAAACCAGCATTTCACAAAATACAGCCTAACTTCCTAATTACATCTACTATGGTTATAAATGATAAAATTATTGTAAGTTTTCATCATATTTTTCTGTATTAATGATTACAGCAAAATACGATGCCATCTAAATTATCAGAAGCTTTTACTGTAATTTTCGCTGTGTTTTATTAACTAGTGTGAATCATTTTATTTAACTTAGCGAAAATTATGATTGCTGCGTTTGAATGAAAGTGTCCGATTTTCCATCAATATGTTACTTAATATTTTCAATTAAATAAAGAATTTCATACACGAATATATTGAAGTTTTTTTATATTTTCCCAACACCAATACACCCGATATATTCAGACTCGAATACTGTTATCTCATTTGCAAGTAAAGATAAAAAAGATCACATTCTTTATAAATAGGTAATTGTGTTTTCATAATTCATTATACATATTAACTATTATACATATAGTTGCATTGTTTTATAGTAATTTTTATTGTCAAGAAAATAATTACGAAATTTGATTTTGATTTATCTTTTTTCTCTAAGTGATATCTAAATGCATACTGTACAAAAATAATGCAATAAAATCTTGATTTCTAAGCCAAATCACTATTGTGAAATATACTTGTTTTTTCCCAGTAAGTGGGGGAAAGTTTTAGTATGAGGTAAAGTTAATTATAAAAAATTTAATTAACATCATGTCTGCTTCACAATTTCTACACGCACTTTGTTATTTTTACACTTTTAACGCATTTAATGGATCTCAAAATTTTATTTCCTTTCTAACATAGTATTTTTATTTCTTAATAAATGTTACATTCTCAGTATATTTTTAAGTAAATGATATGCAAATATTCTAAATGCAAAAATAAATGTAAATTAGAACAACTAGTGTAGCCTTGAATTTCAATTATGCAACTACTTACAGTGTCGTTAGAGAGCTTTTACATTTATTATTTATATATCCCATGAAATGTCATTTCAAATTAAATTAAAGCTCTTTAACCTTTAATTCTTAAACAAACGTTTCTGTAGTTTAAATTCATATCCGTGAAACTCACTCAACATGAAATTACACGTAATTCTGAATTAAATCTTACTACTTTGATCCCTCAAACCCCAATTCTTGGGGGTGGTAGACGGGTTTTGAATTTGGAGGCCTTTCTTGGTTAGGAAAGCGCTTATTTATTTGACAGTTGGTATTTGTATGTGGAACATCTCTTATGTTATTGCGTCTAATGCGAATAATTCTGTTTACGTTATTTTCTTGTATGTGTCGAGCATCTAAAACTTATAGTTAATGGTATCTCGGAGAAGTTTTGTGTTAATTAGATGTTACAACAACGCAATTCTAATTAAATAAGAAACGATGTAGATTTTGATACATTTTGTGAATCGTTAATGACATTGTAGAATTCTAATTAAAATTAGTTTTCTTGAGATATGTCGAAGAACGATTGGATATTTCCATGTGTTGTTAGAATAAATAATTTATAAATTATTTCCGGATCGCAGATGGTGATTTGCAGATTTGCTTCTCGTGTAATTTTAAATTGTTTTGTTTGAAAAATATTTATGGATTTTAGACTGATTTAAATTTAATAAGAGTATAAGGATTTCACAAATTTTGATCTGTTAAAGGAATTGACTATTAATGAATTGAATGAATTATAGAGAAAAGGTTTTACAGCAAAAAGGAAATGAAATCGAATTTTATGTTTATTTTTGAAAGATCATCTTAAAGTTTTTAAAACTGGTTTCTACGAAATTAAACATTTGAAAACACAAACAATTTAATTATAAATTAATTTTATTTATATTTACATTTTTTAACTTCGCGATCTGAGAGACCACTTATATGACAATTTTGGTTGGAGTTAGTTAAAGGTTAATTTCTATTTTACCTATCTAACAATTATATTTATTTCTATCATTCCCTTTCTATATTTATTTCTACCATTCCCTTTCTTTACTTTCCTTATATATCCATCTCCGTCTTTTACTCTTCCTCCCACCTTTTATATAATATTAAATTCTCCCAATCTCTCAATTATTTCTATTGAAACAAATTCACCTCGATCACTCTGAAATTTTTAACATGCAATTACTTAAGCAGCATGTATTAAAAATTGCATGATAACAAATGTACTTTCACAACATAAAATATAAATAGCATTAACCACATACACTATAAATATCGCTAACTATTACTGGTATTTCCGTAACTTTTCAATACACGGCTTTTGAAATTTTAATTATGTAATGGTCTTTCTGCAACAAATCACCCGTGTATTCGGAAGTTCTAACTCACTGCAATATGCACAAGTTTATCGTAACTATGAGAACATTAAGTCTTTCAAAAGATCCCTACTGTAATTAGAAATTCGTTTCAAGCTAGATTTAAAATTCCGTGTAATACCCAATTAAGTATTTTAATTGAACCACTACACTTTTAAGAAGCCTTCAGTCTTAAAGTTAAATTAAAAGAACCTGAAGATTGCATGATATTTATTCTTGTAAACAAACTTTACGGCTCCTAGATGAAAACAATTATTTATTTTGAAATTCGTCCTCTGAGACGACGCTTTTATTTTGTTTAAGATAATCTGAGACTGAATACTTTATCTGCATTTAGTATTTTAACTTTATATCCGTCGTTATTTGGGACTCATGTTAGAAATTATAATTTTTTATTATGTTAGAGAACGATTAGAGGGGAAAAGTGTGTGTGTGTCATAGATATAATAATATATATAGATCTCCATGTTATCGAGCAAAACATTTTGATGCCGAAAAAAAGTTCTAAAATCAGCCATTAGAGAGTATTGAAAAAAAGAATAAAAAGAAAAATGAATTTGAAACTGTACCTGGAGTTTTTCATTCACCTTTAGTAAATAAATTATTCATAAATTTTATTTACTAAATTATCCGTGTGTATTCCTGTGTGTGATTTACTCGGGAAAAGGCAGCCATTAGAGTGACTTTTCCCGAAAAAAAGGCATCACTTTTTCCCTCTCGCTGATCAATTATGGTGTGTGTATGTGTGCGTGGGGGGGGGGAGGATAGCAAAGCATTCTACAGTGCAACTTCCATATATCGAGACCGAAGTTTCTAGGGGGGGGGGGGAATCGATATAATAGAAACCGTCTTTAGTAGAAAGTGCATTATCTAAAATATTGCTATTTTAGATATTTATATAATTAAGAAGATTAATTACCAAAAAAAAAAAATCTAAATATATCTCAAAAAATACAAATCCTTTAGGAATTAATAATACTATTATTAGTAAACTAGATTCTATTCACAAAAGTATGAAAGTAGGTGATAACAAGAACAACAGCATGTCATTAGATAAAGAAGCGAAAACATAACAAACAATGACCTCTGAGAGCAGGTTTGTTTTCTTCTGGAAGATGCAGATTTTATCAATTATTTCAGACCATCACCGTTCCTTCATTTATTGATCTCATGGGAGAAAATCATCTCGATTTTCATGAAACTCAAAGAGATAAAATTTAGAAATTTATTTTAAATATGCAAAAACGTTTTTGTATGTCTTGATCACAGGGATTCATGAAAGATCCATTACACAAAAATTTGAAATTTATTGAAGTTACTATCGATTGAAGAATTTATCGATATATCGAGAGTCAGTTGTATTTACTTACCATGCATAATATTTTCAAATAAAATTTTATTTTATTTTTTCTTTTAAATTCATATTAAACTTATAAAAATTATTTTTATGTTCAGTGTAATTGACAAACAGTTCTTTAGTTAGTATAGATTGAAAATGTCCCTAATTAATCTTAAAACATCATCTTATAACACATGTACCCGTATAATTTGTAGCCAGTGCTCGTATGCCACACCTTGAAAATCGTACTGTACGAGGGGGTGCCATAATGTTTTAATTGTTGTCAGAAAGTAAGCTAAATTTTTATTTATTATTCTTAAGACTTCTCTACACAGAGTTATATATTTACATCCAGAGTTATATAATTCTTCCAGGAGATCTGAACCTTCCGGTGGCCATCATTGGCCAACAGTAAATAAGGCAAATGTCGGTTAGTAAATTTTATTTAATACTTAGGTAATTTGTTGGTAATATCACAGACCTGCATGCTAAAAAAAAAAAGCATAAATGTCTTTTACTATATATATATATATATATATATATATATTTTTTTTTTTACTCATTAAAACCGATTAATATTTTTAGTTTTAATTCTGTGTGAAACCGTGAAGTCTGGTATCCTTTTGTTGATTATAAAAACCATATTGAACATTTATTTCTTACTTTAAAATAATATGTATTTATATGAATCAATCTGAAATATAATAGAAAGTGATTTTTTTTTAAACCCTATTATTTTGAAAATAAATAAATAAATAAAAGTAAAAATAGACGTTATTTTTGATTCAGCATCCTCAAAACACTTACAGTTTACTAAAAACATTTCATGCAAGTGTTTTTTTTTTTTTTTTCCAGATCTGCGTAATTAAAATATTATAATGCCTCATGCAGGCATGCCATTTTTATTTTATTTCCTTTGAGAAAATAGCGAAATATTTGAAAATAAATTAAAATTAGACATTCATAAAATTCGGAGATTGTTATAATTCGTCATAAAATTTCTAGTTATAAAATTTCTTATTTTTTATAGATTTTTTTTTTTTTTTCGATTTCTGTTATAAAGTCAAATTATAACAACATTTGGATGAATTTTCTTTGAAAGCAAATACTGGTTGCTGCTGCTGCTGTAATAACATGTATATTATTATAAATATATCATTTTCAACTAAAATTTCATAGTTGCCAATTCTCCCGATTTCTGCTGGAGACTTTATACCAGAAATTTTCTACAGCAATTTTCACTTTATTATTTAATCTTACAAATGTATATTAGGCCATGTTTCTATTAAAAAATACTGGTGATAAATATGATGAAAAATTTTTAAATGTTAGTAAGTAAGAAATTTAAAAGAAAAATTATTTCTATTTAATTAACTGTGTTCTAGTAGGTCGTAAGAATATATTGCTTTCGTAAAGATATTGTTTGAAAAGTTAAACTTGCATTTGAATTTTCAAAACAAAAACATTTACTTATAAAAATTATAAATTGCTTTTAAAAAATTAATAATGTACCGGGTGTCCTATAAGTCTGTAGACATTTTAAAAATTCATAAAAATGAAGGAATTGGTATAATTGAACGCGGTTTCCAAAAAAAAATTGTCATACAGTTTTGTTTTTTTTTGGGGGAGGGGGGGGTTAAAGAAAAAATATTAGTTAAAATTTGCGTCAATAGAGGACGCTGTACGTGAACAAATCACACATTTCCGGAGAAAAAGAAAAAAAAATCTATATTTATTCATCTTCATATGTTTACAGGCATATAAATCCTATTCTATATGTCAACCATCACCACAAATTACAGTTTGCAAACGAGTTACAACACCGCTAACAGAAGCTTCAAGTCGGCAGTTCTTACCTGAAGGAAAACCTTTCACCAGTAACACTTTATCCATCTAGTCTGTAGTGTTTATTTAGATGACCGTCGATTATTGAACTTGAATTAGAAAAACAGCTTTATAATTCTTGCGATATGAAACGCTAATAACACAGGAAAAATCCAATTATACAGGCATTTTCTTGTAGATATTATGAGGTATTTTATTATATACGAGTTGTTGACATATTTAACACGATTATAGGTGACCAAATAAGCAATTTACTATAAAATGGTAGGTATCATTGGGGTAATTAAATAATTTGGAGTGGGAGCCCAAAGCGACGACTTCACTGGTCAAGTCATGATGATGAAGTGACGCTTCGATTTCTTGATTAATTTCGCCAGAGCTCTAGTCGACACCAAATTCAAAAAGTAGAGAAAAAAATGGTTGTAATATGTTACGTATAAATACATACAATTTTTGAAAAGGTTACCACATTATTATAATTCAAACGGTCCTCACTAAACGCCAAAACACGTCATGAGAACCCGGAACTTTTGAGCAAAATTAACACACCATGTTATGAGACAAGGAATCCACTTATGGCGACAAAACTGCATTTATTTGTAAGATGAAAAAAAAAACGAATTAGGAAAAGTCAAAACGAGCTATTGTAGCTCTGCATTAACGTTAAAGAACGAATAATATATGATCAAAGGTTTAGATAGAGTTGCAATTAGGAAAAGATACATATGTGGGAAGAGGGGGGGATGTAAAAATTTAGAGAACATACTGTATGAGAATTTAAGTTGCAATTTAGAGGTTATGAAAATGTGTTCGTTACATATTTTATTTTATTTTTAATATAATAATGTATTTTTTAGAATATGTGATTATCGACATCACATGATGTCGATAATCACAAAGTCAGCATCGCAATTAAAACTTCATGTATGCGTAAGTAGGAGACAAAGTAGGAAATAAGCTAGGTTAATTGTAAAACCATGCGGAAACAAACTATATTTATTCACCTTCATATGTTTACAGGCATATAAATCCTACTCTATATGTCAACCTTCACCACAAATTACAATTTGCAAACGAGTTACAACACCGCTAACAGAAGCTTCAAGTAGGGAAAACCTCTTCACCAGTAACGCTTTTTCCATCAAACCAGCATTGCAATTAAAACTTCATATATGCGTAACTAGGAGACAAAATAGGAAATAAGCTAGGTTAATTGTAAAACCATGCGATTTATAGGACTCTGATTTGAATCTTACTAGTTACGCATCCGTGCAGCGCCCTCTATCGATAAAAAAAAAAAAACTTTTTTTTTCTTTAGCATAAAAAATCCCTTCATGAGAATAACTTTTTCGCAAACCACGTTCAATTCTACCAATTCCTTCAATTTTTATGATTTTTTGTAAATGTCTACAGACTTAGGGGATACCCAGTATATCAAAAACAAAAAATAAAATGAAAATTTTATTTTCTTCGCAATTTTTATCTTGCAATATTTACTACCAAAAAACTATTAAAAAAAATAGTTATACATAATACAGCTCAATTTAATAATAATTAAAAAATAAAATAAAAAATGCGGTGCTTTAATATAGGATTAGCTTATTTTTATCTTATATTACAAGCATATATGTACGGTATATTTAATATAACAACATAAAGTATTTCTTACTTTATTCTGATATTTTATTTACGTGTTTTCTATGTTTATGAAAAATTATCTGTATTACTTTTTTTTATTCCCAGCAGCTATTTATTAAAAAACTTAAGTCTAGTTTTCGAGGGATATTAAATCGCTTAAAGCTTATTAGTAGTTACTAAAACTTCTTTTTAAATTTGTAATTCAATCTATGTTTGACACATCTGGACTTTTTTACCCAGATTTCTTATTTATGAAAGATAAATTTTGGTCTGGTTATTTTCTCTCTCTCTCTCTTTAACATGCATAAAAATAGAATTTCATACAAAATTAGTTTCAAGATTTTCGTATAATCTCATTTGACATAAATAACAGCGAATTATTTTTATTATTTTATTTTTTAATATTACTTTACTTTCTAAACTACCCGATTTCCAAGGATTTTGAATTAATATTGGCAAGATTAAATTATAGATAACTGTTGTGAGTTTGAAATTAAAACAAAAAGTATTATTATTTATAAAAACTAAAATTTCTTGCCTAAAAAGATTTCGAATGTTGCTAAACAAGTAAAGAAATTTTTTCAGCACGCATAAATTCTGAAACATTTTCTGGAACATTTCTTAGATCTTTGACACATGTGTTAAAATAAGGAGTCGTACTTCTTTTCCTCAAGTCTTGAATGACAAATTCCCCATGTATCTTCAACCAGTAATATATAATAAGTAAAAGACTTTGTATAAACACTGTAATAAGCAAAAAACTCGCAACAATTGTTTCAGGATGAAATAAATCACATTTCTTTGTCAGGCGAATAAAGTAAGCGTGAGTGCTGCAACCAAAGCGGCAACAATACATTGTTGCAAGTATTTTGCATTTTATGATGTTTATTCAAAGTTTTTTATATATTACTTTTCAACGGCAATCTTCTGGTGTATTTTTATTAAGAAAAAAGAAACATATGTGTTACTAGTGTTTTAATAACAAAGAGCTGCTATATATTCAAAAACCGCGATTTTATAGGTGGCTGCATCATGCCATCCTTAAACCTCTTACATATGATATGTACAATTAAAAAAATTACGTGAACTGATATTGATGAGTTTAAATATTTGATTTAAATTGCATGTAGGAAACAAATATTGTTTGAACATCTGTAGCAGGCGTCCTAACACAAATATGTTTCTTGAAATTTGCCAGAATGTACTTTAAATGTTAGGATGGTCTTAGCATTAAAATATCAAAATTGGTATTTTTGTCAAATTTCGACATTTTTAGAGGTGCTGTATTTTTTAATAAGATGAAGGACAGATTATGGGGAAAAAAGACGCTCTTAAACCCTCTTTTATTGCATTATTATTATTTTATTTATTTATTTATTGTGTGTGATAGGCTTTTTATTTTTTATTTAAAATTAGGGTAATAAAACTACAAAATATTAATTTATATTAATTAAGCAAAAATACGCGTGATTCTAAAAAATTGTGATATCTATTTATATCTGTTCTAGTTACATTATATATTCTTAAAAATCTTTGTATAAGCTGATTGTCATTCAGTGGATACCTTTTCCCATTTTCCCTTCGTAAAAACTTTTTTTCTTTCTTTCTTTTGCGAGCCTATTGTTGATTTTTTAACCCCTAAAAAATAGAAAGAGAAAAATATATCACAATAATAAAAATAAAAAAGTTGCTTATCATATTCTTAAAAGTATTTTTTCGGGCGAAAGTTTTGCCGTATATAACTGCGTAAACTTATCGTTTGTAATATTCCCTTCTTATTACCGTGCATTATTTATGCCTTAGATTCAGGAGTATTAATTTCATGCAAATATTCCATTTAAAATTTCCATTACGGTAATAACGTCTTTCTGCATTATTTAGCAGACATCAGAAACCATCTGTGGCATCTTTGAACCTAGAAAACACATCTCTTGAAATGACCTGCACAATCTTTCGGAATTGCACTGTGCCTTCTACTAAAGCTTCCAAATTGCCTCCACGACGCTGAAGCTTAACAACATCGTGTGCGTACGCGTGTGCAGATTCGATGAAAATGAAAATCCCATCGGAATATCGATCTGTGTGATACTACTAGATGGCTCCAATCAATAAGAAGAAGCTTTTCGTCACACTAGGCTTCTAGAAGTCAAAGTATAATGACCGCCAGTTACGTACGAGAGAAGCGATTTAAACAATGGTTTACGTTAATGAGCTTTTACAATAGCAACATAACTATCCCATTTCTGCCAAATAAACGAAACTTTCGTCTCTTGTTTAGATAATTCCAGTTTTTAATGAAAGTGGATCAAATTAAATCTCAGGAGTTGTTGCAGTTTATATATTTAATTTATCATGTACTGTGGAAGTTTCTTACAAATTAGATATCTGTGTTAGGTAAATTTTTGAAAACGACTTAAATGTCCCTTTAACTTACATAATTAAATAAATTAATGAGTATTATAGATATTCTTCAACGTCAGGTTTAGAAGCAAATTAATTAATACAACTCCCTTGTGTCCTGAAAACTTGAAAAGCTGGAGAGGGTTAAAAATATCTGTTTATAGGCATAATTTTTCTTATAACCAAACTTTAATAAGTATACTAAAAGAAGAAAAAAAAAAATGTCACCCGAGGCTCTAATCAAGCTAAAATTATTATTACATGTGTATAAATCTTATTTGTAGAAAATCACAACTAATAAGTAAAAATATTTCGAATTAGGTTGTCCAATTATATCGATATATGGTGTTTTTAAAATATAAAAAATTTCATTTAAATGAGAAATGTTTCTAATTAATATTTCTTTAACATTAAATTGGTTTTTATCGTTAATTTTACACATTGAATAATCCAAACTCTCATGCACATTTTCTATTTTTTACTAAATTTTAATTCGCAATATTATTTGGAAACAAACAAAAAAGAAATTTAGAAAAAACTTAAAATATGTAACACTGTAGAATCTTAAGAGTCTGAAGGTGCCAATTGTAGCCTAAAATCAAAATTTCTGCCATGTCCAAAACACAGCTTAGAGCCTAGAGATAACATTTTACAATAATGTTATATGCAACTGTAATAATAATGGTCTGGATATCCTACCCTTTCATTAAAAAAATTTATTAATAATTTATGTTTAAAAAAATAATAATAAACTGATTCACATATTTGAAAAAGAAATAAGAACTTCTGCAAAGACAAATAAAAAGTTTTTTGTTTTTATCTTATCTATTTCTATTTATTTTCGACACCTATGTTGTCATTTGCATGATGCAAATTGATTGAAAATAATTGTTTCTTCAATTTAATATTTATTGATTAATACATTCTTGAGTTTTTATAATATTTCAATTCTGTATAATTTAAAACACATTACTGTATTTTGTTAAAGACTTAAAAAGTGTTTTGGACGTTTAAAGTTTCGAAATTTTATGAATACAAATTAGGAATATATCTTGCTAGATTTTATGTTTATTTTTGTGTTATTAATTCATTTTCAAATGTATTTAAATCACGAATAAAAATATATATAGTATAGATTTAAAAGCTTAGAAAGAGTGGTGTGGAATACAAAAAAAAAAAAAAAAAAAAAAAAAAAAGTTTTTGACGGTTTTATTAGATTTGCCTATCAATGCTGGCATGGTTTCCGTAGGGTATTTGAAAAAATGAACGTCACTCTAGAATTTAAAATAGCTCTATTTAAACTACTCTATACCACAGTTTCGTAATTGAAAGAAATTTTTGAAAATGTTTTTTCTAATTTTTGGGGGCATATTTAATTTAAAGAGGAAAAAATATTAATTCTTTCAAATATAGTTTAAATAAAAAAATATAATTATAAAATCAAATATCTACTATATTTTTTCAGTGCTGTTGTTTATTAATTTACTATAATTTTTGCTAACGTGTGCTGTAATTTTTAAATTTTGCTGTAAGTAATATGGGTTCCTTATGGTATTTGACAAACGGACATCACTATAGAATTTAAAAGATTTCTATTTAAATTTTTCTTCATCGCAGTTTCGTAATTGAAAAAAAAATTAAAAAAAAAAAAAAAAAAACTGATATTTTTTAGCATATTTAATTTATATATATATATATATAGAGAGAGAGAGAGAGAGAGAGGGAGAGAGAGAGAGAGAGAGAGAGAGAGAGAGAGAGAGAATAAATATATAATTACCTTTATAAAATAAATATTCAAGTAAAAGATAAGATTTTATTTTAGATGAAGTTTCATTTTTACAGTGTGCTGCTAAATAAATTTACTGTCATTTTATTAAACTGTGCTGTAATTATTAAAAGTTTGTCGTAAGTGGAGAAAGTACGTGTCCTAAAATAATCAAAAGTAGCCAGTCAAAATTTAGGAATATTATAGTAAAAAAATCTCATATCAACAATTCACCTTGGCCTTTATGTGCTCGTGCATTTTCTACCATTAAAAAAAGAAAGAGAAAGAAAGAAAAAGAAAAAATAAAAATACAAAAAAGATAACTGATTTTTGACAGTTATTAAAAGTTCCTAAATCAGCTGTTTGGTCGAATCATATCTCAGCAACTATTTATAATATAATAGTGAAATTTTGTACATCACTTTATTTAAGCTTGGTCCACATTGCACTCATTGGAGGGTACTGTTAGTTGTAATTCTTGAAATTAAATCCCCAGAAATGATTGTATAAAATTATGTACTTATATTTACTCATTATTGTAAATTGTTATGTATGTACGATATCAATATTTAAGGAATTTAAGCTGAGGTGAAAGTTTTTCATAATACTGTATACATTCTTCAACCTAATTTATCATGAAATACGAGAAGCTTCCATTTTCATAAAATTTCCACATAATCGTAATTGATTGACAATGTCAGGGGCCTCCGACTACCTCGTTTTATGTTCTATCCAAAGAGCTTCATTATGTTTAATAGGATTATTTTTGAACAGAGCATTATTTTGCTATCGGGTGCCAGGCAAACTTGTGAAAGATCAATGTTTAAATGATGAGGAAAACCACGCAACCTGAAATTGGAAATCAATATCTACGTTTCGTTTGATTTCTCTTTCTCAACGCAGCTTTGCCTTGAAAGATTAAAAATGAACTAGATTTTTCCTATTTTAGAGCAATTTGTCTTTGTTGTTTTTTTGCCGATAATTCCCTACAAACTTGGAAATTTCTTTCATTTTCTTTCTCTCTCTCCCTTTTTTCTGTATTAAGATGACATTGATTGTTATTCGGTTTGATTTATTATAACCAGTATTAACTCCTGCAGGAAAAGTAACAAATTGCTTTCAATATTGGTTGTATAATTCTGCTGTGTTAAAATTACTTCCACTCACGTAAAGGAAGTCATTTTTAATGTATTATGTGCATCATTATTTAATACCTTCAAATTATGTTCAATATGTCTTAACGCTTTGTATCACCGTGTTGCATTTCTACAGCATATCAAAAAAGTCCAAATTATACCTAAAGCAAGCTTTGAAAACAGATTTTATTGACTATTACTATCTTGCAAATGAAGAAGAATATTCAGATGTAAACTCTCTAAGCGTAAAGAGTTTGCATAAACGCAATTTGTGAGAAATAAAATAATTTATGAGTCAGCTTTCGTTGTAACGAAATTAAGAGATTTTTTAAATTTCATCTAAACCGAAAACTTGAATATTTTGAAAATTTTTAATGTCATTTTGCACGATGTTTCAGACATCCAACAAACATTTTTTCCTCAGTAAATGTATAATGTGTATATTTTCGTACAATTTTTTTAAACTATTTTTTATATGATTCAGTTAATATATTCAAACATAAGGTAAACATTTTTTAAAATCTGAGACCTTGAGATATAAAGGGTTAATATTTAAATATATATATATATATTATTATTATTATTATTATTATTTGTCTGTGAGTGCGAGCGTTTCGTTATTTTTTTGTACTTTCATCATCCGATTACTATAAGCAATGAAAATATTGTATTTGGTGAAAATTCTGATATCGAATTTTCTCCTGATCTGCATGTTTTAAAGTCTTCTGTCCTGAATAGTTAAGTCAATTTTAGGTCTCGGCACTGGATGACTCAAAAAGCAGCTCTACCGATTTTCTTTAAATTTGATTTTTAACTTCCTTTTAGATTGTCTGTTGACGTATGTATAAGATAGTTACTACAAAAAAATTGATAGAAGACATGATAAATGAATTTTATATATTCTACCCACACTATTTTCAAAAAGAGTTTACAATGAGAGAAGTAGTAGGTAATGGAAGTCATAAGTTCATTACGCATTTGTTACTATTATTTATTTATTTATTATTATTATTATTTTGTAATTAATCGAATACAAATTTACAAAAATTAATTTTATTTATTACAGTCATAGCATCATTATATCATATTTTGTTAAAAATAATATTTCTTTATTCTAAAACTGTAATAAAACTACCTGTAAATCCGCAATGGTAAAACAATATGTGCAATTTTTACATTAATTATAACTTTTAACCAAGTGTGCACTGCATGAAATACAACGGCCAGTCAAGTAATTATTCCACAAAAAACTTGTTTCAATAGTAATTTATTATTATACTACTGTTATTGTATTACTTTTATAGTTATCTAAAGAAAGAGCTTTGAATTAATCTTCTTTTAATTGTCTGTTAAGTATTGTAACTTGCATGGTAGTTGTCAAAGGTAAAAATTAAGTGAGGGAAAAGGTAAACAAATATCGATTAATTATCGTAAATAAAATATTATTGGATTATTTTATTGATTATACAGGTCTACAAAAATAATATTGGCAAAATTTGATTTGATAATTTTAGCTGGTACATACGTTTTTTGGTGTGCTGAAACCGAAAATGAAGCCAGTTTTTCTCTATCACGTATATACTTTTGCCAATGCAGGATGTTTACCTGACACAATTTATTCACTTTTGGCACTTTCTAGTATATTTCCATGATTAATTATCATTAATCATGGAAACATACTATAAAAGTTACCATATATTTATAATGGTTAAAGAATCGTGGAATAAATTGTGACAGTAGGCACCCTGTATTGACAAAAATCTGTACGTGATAGAGAAAAACTGGCTTCAGTTTCCGTTTCAGCGCACTAAAAAACTTAAAGATCAGCCAAAATTTTAGATCTACACCTGTGTATATTGTTTGTATATTCATCATAACTTCTTAATTGCCATATTCTTCGACCACAGATCATAAAACCATGGAAGCATCTGCGCAAGTGCTAACTCAACGAATCCAATGCTAAAATAGGGGTGACAGTCATCTGACTCAGAGAAAATGAGCAATAACACAGAGCGCGGAATTACTGGACGCTTTCCAAATTTCAAACTGTCGGTCAAGCTGGCATCCCTCCAGCATTTTGGACGCGTTCTCACTGCTAGTCTTAGGATATGTGGCTGCACTGTACTGTTAATTTATAAATAAACTGAAAAGGATGATATTAACGTATTGTGTTTCAAATTTGTAGACTTTATTTATACATTTATACAAATAGCGATTGATATAAAAGAAGCTAGAAATTTTACTAATTTAATTCAAAGAATTTAATTAAAAGTTGTTTGTTTCTCAAAACGTAAAATTATGCTCTTTTATGGTCCAAATGTTTTTTACAGGCTTTGCCTGGAATCTCTGCTGCCGGGAGTTGCTCGTAATCTGGCTTGATTTTTTTTTTTTTTTTCTCCTGTGTGAAAAGCTTGTTCTACTTAACAAATATTTCAACTGTATTACTAATAAGCATAATAAAGTAATTCTTTCAAATAAAAACTAATATGTAATTTTTTTACAAATTAGGTAATTTAATTTATTCAAATTTAACATGTTTTTCCTTTAAATTTTGGAGAATACTATATTTATTTTGTTTAGTTCATGTTTTTCTTTGTGAAAACTTAAAAGAATTTAAGAAAAATATTTTTTTTTTTTTTTTTATTAAGTTTTGATTTTAAAATGCACATCAGATAGTCACGATTTGTACTTAATTAGTCATTAATATAAAAGTTTTCATTTATCAACACAAATCATTCAAGCTCATTAGTCATTCTTGTAAATAACTATTTTATTATTTCTTAACAATGAATATGTTTTCGAACTCCCTTTCTTCACTGAAACACAACGCTATTTATTTGTTTATTCATAGATAAACAGCTTTTGTCATATATTATTAATTGTGGAATGTCGTATAATACTGCCACTGAATGTAAAATTATCTTTCGACAAAAAAGTATTTTTATTCTTTCTTATTTATTAAGTTATTTCATTCAAATTCATATTGCATTCTTTAGCCAACTAAATATATTAAATGAAAATTAAATTAAAACTACAATTTGCTTCATAAAAATTTAATTTCAAAGCATTTTCTTTTTCTTTCTATTATCTTGCACAATGCCATTATTGATTATTATGTTTTTTGTGTTTCATTCTTTTCTGGGGTTTTTTCAAATGCCACCGTATTTTGCTCATGATTTTTTTTTTTTTTTTTTTTATTAACATTCATTAGAATTGCAAAGTAATTTTCTTTAAAAGACATCTTTCAATATTGATTCCGAATTATTTCAATAGAATATTCATTAAAAGACGCGAATATTAAAAATGTATAATAACGGTGGCTGATAAATGAATCGGAGGCTGGGAATAATTTACTAATGAATTTTTTTTTATGTTAATTTGTTACGAATAAAATAAAATATTATGCATTAAAGTTCATCAATATTAAAATATGAAGTAAATATGCTTATATAAATACGATATTAAACTACGTTTTGTTTTATTTTCATATTAATATATTATAAGGAAAATAATGCTTTAATATAAAATAATAAATAAATAAATAAAAAGATAGTGGTGTAATTGGATGTGGACTATTTTTTTTTTTCTTTTTTCATTATTCTATCCACTTTTGATCAAATGGTAATGAATTAAGCCATGTGATATTTATGTAGAACAGGTTCTATACTGGGATTTATAAACTTGTAAGTTATATATCATATATAGTAAGCATGAAACATCACAAGGAAATTTAGAGTTTAAGGGTTCAATACTTGCGGTGATTTGCGTAATTTTTCAGTTTATTTTTCTAGGAAAATGCAGTTTACTATGCTTTCCCACAGACAAGGAAGTAGACCTTTTCTAAAAATAAATTTCAATAAGTTGAACAAAATTTCTTTGTGCTTAGTAAAACATGAATTGTAGAATGCTAAAATCATGATAACAGATAATTTTAAATGTAAGCAATAGTAAAGACAATAAACGTTTGATTGAATTTTTGTAAACCAGTAGCCCAGAAAGTTACCCAGAATTCGCACATTATGTGAGAAAATAGATCAAGAAATTGTAACAAAAAACAGGAGGATAACAAATTTCTTAAAAATATACAAATAGAAATAGCGCAAAAGCAGCTCATATTTAAGTATGTAACAAACTATAGTATGTACAACGCCAAATAACACATGCAATATATATATATATATATATATATACATATACATATATATATGAAAATTACCAGAATATGAACAAGTATAAAAAGGATCAAAATAGGAGAAATAAATAAGCAATTTGAAAGAGATCAAAATTAAATTAGACGAAATTGAATTAATATAAGCATGCTGAATTCGTAATGTCATCAGTGGCATTATGTATATGAACATGAACTGTTCATGCAAATTGTGGTTTTCTGTGAAATTAAGTGCAAAGTGCTAATGATTTTTTCTTGATAAAAAATTGTGAAGAAATAAATAAATTAAATAATATTAATAATAATAATAATATAGAGATAGATAGTTAGATAATTATAAACATGATAATAACAAATATAAATAATCTGGTGTGTCACCCCTGAAATCTCTTACCCTGAAATTTAATACTATAAATACAGGTTGGAGATTAAGAGGTAAACCTATGTTAAACAATTCAAATTAGGCTTCGGAAGAGTTCTATATGATAATTAGTTCTGTGTGAGGGGGGCTACCGCCCTCCTCAACACCCCGTTTTATAATTGCACCTACATTTATATAGAATTTAATTCGGTTATTAAAAAATAATTTTGTTTGTAAAAAATAATTAATTAGAATTATTATTTAAAAAAATTATCTTTTATTATAATACAGACGATTTCCATATTAGAGAAGTAGTATAACACTAAATATACAAAAGAAAGTTGAATTTATTCTCAATATTTCATTAAAAAAAAAAAAAAAAAAAAAAAAAAAAAATGCTGTTGTTGTTGTTAAAAATGAAAAAAAAAAATGATAACTTTATTTTAAATTATCGCAGATCGATGGTTCAACCATTCGTTTTAAAGGTATTTGCGAGCTCTTTTGAAATATACCTATCATGAAAATTTACTCCCCTCGAGGGGGAACTATCTCCTCAGGGGAGGGGGGGGGGGGCGAGGCTCCTACATACACAAAAAGAATTTTCCCAGTTGACTATCTCTATTACAAAAAATATATATTCGTTTCATTTGGTTTAGTGCAGTCTATAGATGTTAAACTCTACTTACCTGCAATTTCCCCCATAGACGTAATGTATTTGAATACTTTTGAGTGTCCCTGTACACGAACCATTTGCTTCATCTCAACGAAAAGCTTACTGTAGCATCCCTATATGATACACATTTAGCATACCGAGTTTGGAATTTCTGCTACTATTTGTTTTTGAGATATGCTGATAACACACACACACACACACACACACAGACCATTCGCTAAAAACATGATTTTTGTATTCAGGGGACCTCAGAACATGTAAATATAACAAAAACTCACGTTCGAAAATTTGACCCTAAAACAATACTTTCTCGACCCTATTGGTAAAAGAAAGTAAAAAAAAAAAAGTTATTTAAAAAAAAAAATTATGCATCAAAATGCATTAAAAAAATTTTCTTGAGCAAAAAAAAAAAAAAAAATCAATAAGTACTGTATTTTTATACCTATCATTAATTATATGAATTTATTCTTCTGTATAGAAATATGAGCTACTTTTGCCCCTGTTTTATGCAAATTCAATTTCATTTAATAACTCTTAAAATTATACCTATACATACATATATACGTTGGTCTTTTCGCTTACAGATCTGCAGAAATTCACCTATTATTTGAATATATTATTCAGTTAACACGTCTAAAGAACTGCTGGTATTACACAAAAATAATATGCAGTTTTATTTGTTTATTTATTTATTTTTTAATTTGTGGATATATTTTTAATGTAATTTTCTCACTAGAACTATAAATCTGTTTTAAAGTGTTTTGTTTTAAAACCTTTTTACCTTTTTATGCTTCTAAACAATACCACTGAACAAGTAGCAAAATGTCTCCTGTAATTTTATAATTTTCTGTATTAAAATATAAGAATTAAAATAGAGAATTAGTATTTCAATCAGAGTATTCAAATTTTGTAAACGATACGACATATTTCAATCGTTTGTGAAAGACTTCTTATTACAGACTTCTTATTTTCTTAAAATATTACATTTTAAATGCTTTATATATATAACCATCCTCCTTTACTTTATAATATTTCCTCTAATCTCATTATTAAGTAAAATTATAGAAATATCTCTGAACCGAATATTCATTAAAATTTAACTCCAGGTATTTATTATATGCAGAATAACATATCTAAATATCGCTATGCCTTTCAGTTTTAATGTTGAGTTTAAATGTAACGTCGAGTGCTTTAATTTAAATGGTATAAGTACTCTTACTCCATTTAATTCAAGCTCTTTCAGAATACTTGTTTAGTTTTGATAAAATAGAGCACGAACGCAATTGCATAAAATATACTTTTATGTAACTATATGTTTAATTAAAAAGTAACGAGAGTTAATTAAAATGAAATGTGGTTTGTAGTCACTAATGCAAGATATTTGCTTCTCTTTACATATTGTTTTATTCGCTATGGAGCATTTCGAAATTGTGTGTAATTATCCTTTCAATGTAAGCATTATATATTGACATTTTTTTTCAATTTATATAAATAGAAATCTATTTGGATGCTCTTTGTACGATTCGAAATAATCAAAGAAAATCCATTTTAGATTATGTTTGTATTTGTTATTTATAAATGCTTTTTCCGCCAAAATTCCATAAAAACCTTTTCAAGAAAAAGAAAAAAAAAAGAAAGAAAAACGAATTATTTCTTTGAAAGAAGAAAAATGTTTTAAATATGAACCGATTACTTGCTATATATTTATTGATTTTTTTTTAATCCCATCTATACATGCATATAATTATTAAGTGTTCTTACTGAGTTTTAGAAGATAACGCTCAACATTTACTTTTCTACAGGGAGTAAATCAAAAACAAAATTTTACGACTTACTGTGAGATGTGAAAATTTAATACAAATGGGAGTCTTGTAAATTATAAGCATTGTTGTTAATAGAATAAGATATAATCAGTAGGTGATCGAAAAATGTGGATAAATGTGTCACCATCGCAGCAGTTGGCCTAGAAATTCGCCAAAATTATAGCAGCTTTTTCGTATTAGAATTCGACTAAAAATTTATTGAAATTCATTATAAAAGGAAACTATGCATAATATATATATATATATATATATATATATGTGTGTGTGTGTGTGTGTAATTTGCCAGTTTAATGAAATGATTATATATGTGTTTCTTTATGTGGTTTTTTCCGTACTAATTCTTGTCTTACTTCTTGGTGTTTGATAATTCTAATGATGAATTATTATATAAATATATATATATATATATATACGTATATATTGTCTGAGAAACTACCATATACACATTGTAATTTACTTACCGTAAAATCCCGAAAGTAACCCCCCCCCCTTTTTGAAAAGCAAAACTGATAAATTTCAGGTGGGGGGGGGGTGTTATAATCAAGATTCTTTAAAAAAATGAAGAAAAGGGAGAGGAGGTTATATTCGATGGAGGGGGTACTTTCGGGATTTTACAGTACTTACTTAAAAGGAAATATTAAAGGTAATTTCTTACATTAAAGGTAAAAAAAAAAAAAAAAAAAAAAAAAAAAAAACTGTGTAATGATTCCATTGATAACATGCATCCGACACTTTATGAAAAATTAGTTAAATTAGAAATAATATATAAATATTAAAACTTAATTCAATACCAAACTTAACTTGGAATGCCGTCGTACCGTAAATGCGCCCGAAGATTGGATGTAGCTTTGTTGGATGGAGAAAACAGAAAAGGGGGGGGGGGGGTACTTTCAGGATAACGGAGACATTTCACTTCCAGCGAGAAAAGGGAGAGGGGTTATTTTCGATGGAGGGGGGGTTACTTTCGGTATTTTACGGTATTTTATAAATATAGTCTTAATATCATTATCAAGTACTTTAAAGGTGATATCTTTAAGAATGTGCAAATAATAATATTAATAACAATAATAATGACAACAATTATAATAAGAATAAACCAAATAGAGGAAAAGTATTTTTTTTTTCTTTACCCAACTAAAGTTGAATTTAGCCTTAATTATGTTTGTTAAATATGGTGTAAAATGATCGTAATAGAATTTTATTTGAATTATAATAATAACATTAGTCATTATTAATAACCAATTTAACAAATTCAGTTTAAAAGATTCAATAAATAGTTTTAATAAAATGTGTGCAATTTGCTTGACTTGGTAACAGAGAATATATTCTCAACCATCCATGTCATTCTTAGATCGACATGAGAATATCAGAATTATAATTAGAAATCTATTCTGCTATTTCAGTCCCTTTGGGCGCTATCTGGTTACCAATCTCTTTCCCTTAAGGAATACCCAATGAGAGAATGATTATCATATTCTGCGAATTATTAGAAGTGATATAGAATAGCAAATATGCTCTTCTAAGTGATAATTTTGTCTATATTTCAGTCCTTGTAAGATTTATATAAATCTGAAATATATACCAATTTATAAACAAATATACGAATAACACACATCCGTACAAAAAAAAAAAATACATTTTTAACTTCTAGGTATAATTTCGAAAGCAATAACTGAAGTTTCTTCTTAAATCCAAACCGTTTCCTTTTTATACATTTTTTTAAATATTTATCATTATCTATTATTTATTATAATTCAACATACACATGAAATTTGCAGTTGTCTAATTGTTCCTATTTTGAAACTAAATCTTACTTTTAATTCTTGTATAAAGAAAGCAGACAAAAAAAAAAAAAAAAAAGAAAGAAAGAAAGAAAAGAAAAAGAAAATCATGTCAATGTTTGTTAATATTTTAAGTTGATTTTTGATTCAAAATGTTCGCTTTCTGACGTATTTTTCAATGCATTGTTCCCGGAAAACCACAATTTGGACAATTAATACACTTGCTTTAAAATCAAATGATGCTTAACATTTTTTTTTTTTTTTTTCTGTAAGAGTAAAATAATTTTCCGAAAATCAGCGAAGACATCACATGTGCTTACTTTCGGCATATTCATGGTCGGAAATCGTGATCATCACATGCAACAGTCTTTTCCATAAATGAAAAACTCTATTCTATTCATAATCAATTGTATACTACTAATGATTGTAAATTTCTTATACATTCATTCAAAAAGACTTCATTAATTTTGGATTGTTGAGCACATTTGAGAATACCCTTAAGTGTTGAATACATACGAAGATTTCTTTAATTATATCACAGCATACGGAGGCACGTTAAATTATATGTATGTTGTGTTATCTAGTTTAACATAAATAATACATTTTATTACTTGTTAAGAAGATAATTATTAGTCTTAATGAAATGTACACTAATTGTACAGTGGGAATTTTGGAGTTAAACAAAATTAAATTTCTTTGTCATAATAGCTGCAAATAAAAACTAACGAGAAATTTCTCTATGATTTAGTGCTCAGTGACATTTTTATAGGCTAATTCTCTGAGCTGCAGTTTCCGTAAAGATATCCATGCATATTTATAGAATTTAATCTAAAATCCAATAGTTGAAAGCTCAGTAATTGGCAATCTTATGAAGATTCGAAATAAATTAAGAAAGAAAGTAATGAAAGAAAGAAAAACAAAATTTGCACAGAAAGAAGAGGAATGGAGCATTTATTATTATTATTAAGAAAATAAAAATTAATAACTTATTTATTTATTTATTTAATATATAGCGTTATGTATTTAAATATTATATATCGGGCAATATAAAAAGAGAAATTCTAGCAAAAAACCTCATTTAACCTTTTTGCCTCTAATATTTTACAGGTTATTGTGTTTTGTATACTACCAAACTTTTACTTTTAAACCTGGTAATTCTGCCAGTTGGTCTTTATTTTAACATTAATTTTCATATTTGAAAAAGACAAAGTACTGCATTTCTATTGTAGGTACATGCAGTATTTTTTTTTTTTTTTTTTCTTGCGAAGGTACATAATTTGCCGCAACTGATAAGGTTAAATGTTGTCTGTTCCCGAAATTTTAAAAATCCCGAGCCATGCAGTATATTGTTTTGTTAGTCAGATTCTAGGATTAACACTGTTCACCATTTGATAATTTCAAAATTTTGATGATATTGCATTGCAACTTTATTAACATTTTCAAGTATACAGTAATTAAAAATTAATTTTTAATTAAAATTATTTGTGATTGCATTGTTCACTTTTCTCTTCCAGAGCCATTTACCGAACCAGCGTAGCCATTCGCTGTATCAACCGCCGCCTTCGAGTGTGTACGATGATGACCCGGGTATTATGTCGGAGGTCGAGACTTCGGCCACGGGCTTTAGGAGAGCGAGCAAAGCGAGGGCGAGCCTGCCCATCGTCCGAACTCCATCCAAGACGCAAGAGCGGCCTTTGGGTGAGTAACTGTGCATGCATTTCTTTTGGGCAATCTTTATACTGTCTATTCCTGTTAATTATTTATTAAATGTATGTGTTTTCAACTGCTTAGGAAGCAAGAAAGATGCTTCTTAATATTGTACAAACTTCTTAAATGCAATAAAAAATTATAGGAAACTAAAAAGTTTCCAAAGAACTTATTTTTTATTTCTTCAAAAAGTACAAGCCGCAATTTCAGTTGTATTAATCATATTTTGTCTTATTTATGGTTAATTCTAAAGCAATGGTTTATAATTGTCGAATGGTTATAGTTTTCCGCTTAGAACTCGTAGACGAAGGATTTTACTGTAAAATAAATTTCTAAAATAGGTAAAAATTTGTAAGATATTTGGGTAAAGCTAAGTTCCAGATTGGAAAGTTCTGTTTATAACCCAAAATGGGTCAGAAAATCTATCTATTTTGAGTTTACAAACTTGTTATGTATGGTTCACTATCTTATTTTATATTTTTGTCTATAATGAATAAAGACGTTGTAGAAACTATTGTACCACTCACCTCTTAAAAAAAAAAAAAAAAAAAAAAAAAAAAAAAAAATCTAACATACGTAGATGATCGAAACAAAATGTAAACATTTCGTATGTATACGTATGTACACTGCAAAAAATAAACCCCAAAACAATGCTATCCAAAATTGGTCTCGTATCCAATTTAGGTTGAAATTTTGGGTTATAAACAGAACTTTCCAATTTGGAACATTGCTTTACCCAAATATCTTACAAATTTTTACCTATTTTAGAAAAAAATTTTTACAGTGTTGCATTTGATTTAAAATGCGGTCATTTTCCTTTCAAACCTTCTTGTGTACATAGCATATACATTCACCTAAAATCCATAGCCATCTTCTGGTTTATTTGTATCATAAGATGTGCAAAGATGGTGATCTAAAATTAAAAAGTAACACTATATTATTCAAAAGTAATTTTAGATCCATGCATATCTAGTTTTGACAGCGTAATTAAACATGTCGTCAGGATTTCGCGCGCGTGTGCGTTTTTCAACGGAAACTTTATTCTGTTGGTATGGATGGGACAGATTGGCTAGGGATTTTAAGTGAATGTATATGCTATGTACACAAGAAGGCTTCAAAAGAAAGGTTGAACATACGAAATTTTCAATGTCAGATACATTGATTTAAAAATAGAATATATATATATATATATATAGTTAAATTTACAAACAATAAAAATGAGAAAAGTCAAATGGCCAACATTCAAGTATTATTTGTAAAATGTTTGAAGAAATAAAAATAAAGAGCGTTTATCAAAGTCTACAAGTTAAGAAACTGTAATTCCTCATTTGATATGATTCCCTTGTAAATTTCAAATAATCTCTGCGGACTATCATAATTTTAATGGCATGTCTTCGGATCATGCCTGAGGAAGGGGGGTTTCAGACCGTCGCTAGTTGCCCAGTAGCTCTAGTATGGCACTGAACTCACTCAACCTCAACCTTGTAAAGGTCGAAATGCTGCGAGTCCAAGTACGCAGATCTTTATATAGTAGTTTATAGATCTTTGTAAGTACGCACACTTATAAGTTAAATGTTCAACATTTTGAATTTGTGAAAGGTTTCATGAAAAGATTTCAGTAAACTTATATGTTTGATTAAATCTTCGAATAATGTTTCCTCGATAGAGATCTTTGTGGCATTAAATTTAGCAACAAATGACTACTGCTACTTCCGAAAAGCCAACATTTCATTTTGCGTACATATCTTAATTAATGTCTTGCAATTTTCTTAAAACTGAACGGAAGATCAAGTGTTGTCGCAGCTTTATCCAATTCATCCACTTGACCATTTCCTATGTTATCCAAATATTCCCAAATTCATTGTATTTTAATTTTGGTTTTCTTATTTGACAGATTATAAAGTAAAAAACGAAAATTACAATATTTTTATGATATTTCTCACTTGTTATTTTGTCTCGGCAATTCGAGTTTCTGTGTAGATGATGATGATGATATTCAAAGAAGGAAGACGAGGATTTTTAAAAGTTCAGTATAAATCTTGAAATATTACGCTGGATTATTTGAGCAGTTAGAATTAATACAGTCTGTTCTTTAACATCTTTTTCATTTTTAAAGAAAGCGACTAAGTAAAGGAAATTCTCCTTTCTCACACTGATGACAAGCAAATTTCGAGGAATTTTATTTTCCAATTTTTTGGACTTCTTGTGCTTTATTTTATATTTCTTAAGTGTTAGCAACTAAATATTCATTTATTTCTGTGCTTTAACTTTAATTTGTGTCCATTTTTGTTACATATATTATGGATGTATTTAAGAAGTTTGTAAAACATTAAGTCTGTTCTTTAATGCAAATATTTTTTTAATTTATTTTATTATATATATATTTAGATAGATCGTGCTCTATCGTTTATTTTGGTAATTTTCTGTAAATTTTAATATAAGTATGTGTGTGTGTGGGCGTAATTTTTTCACTTTTACTTTTATACATTAATTCATTATAGAAAATACATTTCTTTCTTTTTTTTCTCTCTCTTAAAAAAAAAAAAAAAAAAAAAAAAAAAAAAAGACGAAATGAAAAAGCTACCTTTTATACTGGATGTCAAATTTTGCCCTATAAACAAAAGAACTTAACTTTTAAATAATTTTTTTTTTTTTTTAACAATATAGTTTTCTGGAAAGAGATTAACGAATACTGTTCAACCAAAGAATAGCTAATTTAAAGAGAAAATCTGAGAAGAAAGAACTTTTATTGTAATAAAAAGGGAGGGGGGAGTGGAAATGAAAAGAAAAGGAAAAAAAAAAAAAGAAAAGGTTAATCCTGTTAACAAGTAAATTCTAAATCATGTTGTTCTTTATATTGTTGTACTAAGTGCTTAAAAAAATACATAAAATATATAAAAAGTTGTTTTATCTTCTCTATTAAAGAAGAACAACAATATTACATTAACACATAACATAACGATAATAAAAGATATCAGCCCCAGAAAAAATTATTAAATTGTTGATATTTTGTTTTTCTGTTTTAAAGCAATCATATCGAAATAATCTTTTAGCTTTTCACACATTGGTTTCTAAGAGTTCAATTTAATTTTCATATAATTTTTTTACTCTCTCTACTGTTTGCTTCATTTTTTAATTTCTGTATTTTAATATTGCTAGTTAAAAAAAGAAGTTATTGTGTATATTTTTTGTATCTAAAAGATTAAAGAAGTGGTAGAATAAATCTTTTTTTAATAATAACGCAATCTTAAATCTATATTTTAAAAATAACTATATGACAAAAATTACTGACACCCACGGAAAAAATAAACTATAATTTTGAAAACAAATACTATTTATTCAATTTTTAATGCACTGATTAACAGTTTATTATTAAAACTAAATCTTAACTTTTCCCGAAAAAAAAAAAAAAAAATGGTGTCCATTTAGGCTAAATTGGTTACAAATATTGGTTGCAGACATAGTTGATCTAAATTAACACTTTTTTTTTTATGTTGAAGTTTTTTTTTTTTTTTTTTTTCTTTTTTTTTCACTGTTGTTAATAAGAATAACATACTTTTATACAGAGAAAAGAATAAAGAATTCTTTGTTTCCCTATTTGATAAAAAAAAAAAAAAAAAAAAAGGAAATTATATACTCATCCAAATGTTTGACGGTGACCTATAACATACCTAATAACTTTAAGTTAATGATAAAGAAATCTTTGTGTCATTATAAAAGAATTAAAAGTCCTACACTCATAAAAATGTATATATCTCGTATGACATTGATCTATTATAGCATACCTATCAACATTCAGCTCAATCGATAAAAGTGTTTACAGGTTGTAGCGTTCACTCACACATATAAGTACATACACATTCACACGCATACATACATATATGCATACTTCACCGTAAAAATAACAAAAAGGAAGTCAGAAAACCTCAAAAGGTATAGATACATGAAAATCTCATCATCGAATTTTTTCAAGATTACAATACTTTTCTTAAACAATATGTGTTCTGAAAGTATAAACTGCATGGTGATTTATTAAATTCAATGTTATGTCGCGTTTCCCCCAAAAAAGTATTAAAATCGTCATTAACTTTTATTAATTTTATATAATTAATGTAGAGTTTTTAGAGGAGTCATGCGAAATATCATCGTAACGATTGTATTGATATTTACAATAATTATAGTAAGTAAAGTAACAATAGATTCAATAATTATTCTACATATACTCCAATACACTATAGTTAAAAAAAATACCCTTTTGTTATTTCAATGAGCAAATTTACTTAAATCACCAACCATAACAATTTAATGTTTGATGCATATTTATATGAATCTCAAGTGCTTCCACGCATTGATTTTACGTTAATAAGTAGTTTATTTGAGTTTGTATCGATTTATTTATTGTAGATCATAAGGACAGATACAATGACTTATATGTAGCCACGTGTTCAATTTATGATCTCGTCTCATTCTGTGAATTTAATCAAAAAAATTTTACTGAAAATGTCTTTGTAAATATTGATATATTGTATAAAATCGTACATTCAATTATTTTGAAAAAAATTATAATGAAAAAAATTAATAAGTATTTGAATTTGTGGCTGTTATAGAAATATATGTAGATCAGTCGATTTAATAAGTTGGTATATACAACTTTCTTTTACGCTAGTGAATCTAATGATATTATTTAAATAAGTTATAAATACTTCTGTTTCTAGTGTTGTTTTAAACTAAATATGTAACTTTTGTTGTTCATTATAATCCAATAATTTTGTAGGTACATTTCTTTCTTTGAATAAAAATGTTTCAGAAAAATTAGAAAAAGAATCATTATTTTTATACGGTTCTATTAAAGTTAACTTTAATTATCACAAATAAGATAACAACCAATAAATTCAATAATTATTTCACTTTACTCTGTTACACCACAGTTAGAAAATAGTATCCTTATGGCAATTATTATATATTTCTCTGCAATACATTGAGAAATTTGTCTGTTTGTCTATAGAAATGCTGATTGGATAACATAAAATGCTGTTACAAATCCAATCATTGTTAATTGCCTTCATGATAGTGTCACGATTAAGATGATATCAAATTATAAATACGTTGTAACCAAAATATAACCTCTGCAACTCATGACGTAGAAAACAAACTTTTTTTTTTTTTTTTTTTTTTTTAATTGACGTCTTTATGATGTCTTATTTTTTATAAATATGTAGCAGTTCACAAAAAATAAAAATATATTTGAACATCACTTTGATCTTTTTTTTTAACTACGAAATGTCTGTGTTTTTCGTCACTATATAATTTGTCACAAGATCTAAAGGCACGGCCACTTGTCACTGAGTCACGCTGTGATTAACTTAAAGTATTTTTTTAAACTATGGAAATACGCTATTAATTTTCAATAAAAATGAAACTATTCTAAATATTTAATTAATTACTTATTAAGAGATAAGATAACGAGTACTGTTATGTAAACCTATGTTAAAACAATTCAAATTAGACTTTGAAAAAGTTTTATATGATAATTAGTTTTGTATGAGGGAGGCTACCGCCCCCCTCAACCCCCCGTTTTATTATTGCATCTACATTTATATGGAATTTAAATCTGTTATTAAAATTAAGAGTTCACTTAAAATTATTCAGACAACTTTCACACGCAACATTCCTTAAGACATATCAGTCTCGATCAAATTGTTTCAGCAACAAACTTACATTAACTTGAAAATGCAGCTTTTGGATAAACTGAAATTATTCGTTTTTAAGTTGCTCTAAGAGACACAGACAAAGATCAAACGTTAAAAAACGTGACGTCGGTAATCAGGAAGCCTCAAAATGTGAAAATACACACAAAAAAGAAAAAAAAAAAAAAAAAAAAAACACGCGATACAAAAACAATGTACAAAAAACAATAGTCTACATCTATAATAATTTATTCACCACTTATTTTAAAATCCCAATTCAAATTTCTCTGGGAGTCACTGCAGCGGGAGAGCCATACCCTCCGTTGATGATCAGAATTTTGATGGCATGTCTCCAGACCATCCTTAGGGTTGAGCCCCAGACAGTCGCCAATTGTCCATAGAATAGCCCTATAGTGCCACGCAAAATCTGCTCAATTTAACCTCAATTCAAATCAAATTGTATACAGTCGACAGCAAATTTATTGAAGCGCTAGCAGTAATTCGTATTTAAAAGATGTGCACCTATTACTGTTTTATTAAGTAAATATTTGTCGAGTCATGATCTTAGTCTTTATACTATTTATAAAAAAGTAAGTTGATGATAAAAATTACCGTTCAAACTATAAAAGAAAAAAAAAAATTTATATGAAAAACGTGGATGTGGACTTCAATCATTTTGCTGCCTACTGTATACTACACAAAATATGCAGAAAAGCATTTTTATTATATATTTTTGATTTTCAATATGGAATAAAGATATTTCATTCAGAAATTTTATAACGGTTATCCTAAATGTTACTATATTAATCTGTTTGTTTTATATTTATATAATTTCGATTTTTATGATGAATTTCTTTACATATTTTTAAAGGATCTTTGTTGTAAAATTTATTTTTTTAATTTTTATTAGAAAAAAATATTTATACGCTTTAACTTTTGCTCTGAGAATGTAAATAATAAATACTTGTTTAAAATGTAACATTCTTGGTGCAAAAAAATCACTGAATATTATTTAATTTTTTTTCTCATTATCATGTAGTCTCAAGCCTAGAGCAATATTTATTTAATCTATAATTTATGCTTTTATCAACCATAGAGAAAATTAAAGAACTGACTAGATGAGATTATTTCCAGTTTTGCGAACATTGGTAATCACTTTGACTTTCCAAGCACGATTGATTTGTCACACATAAGATTTAAAAAAAAAGTAAAGTGAGGAAAAGAAACTCGACTAGAAAAGTTGTAAATGTATTTTAGAAAAGCATTTTGCACCACTCCCTAATCTAGTTTTTCTCAGAAATCAGGAACAACTAAGTTATCTAACAATGCACTTTCGTAAAAACTAGATTTTTTTTTTTCTTAATTCAGTATATAAATCAAAGTGATCCCATATCCTGTGCATGGTAGTATTTTTAATTTCTTTATATTTTTCTTTGTAGTTAGTTTGCTTGCTGCAATATCCTTTTCACTGCATAAATTTTGCTATGGCATTTTCCTGTTTCCCAGTCCCCTCTTTTCTTTAAATCAAAACTAAAATTCTGATTACACTGTACTCTCTTTCTCTTTCCTACTCAACCTTTGCCTTTCTTGACCTCTGTTTCAGTCCAATCTGACCCCTTAAACTTCTATCTGAGAGACAGGCCGCATGATTGTCCAATATTCTGGGAAAATCTAAGATCCATTGCAGAAGAAGACGGTCCTAAAAGCACCCAACAAGGTATTTAATACAATACAATATTTTAGTAGCGCAGTCGAGATAAGGAATTAAATTTAGTAGATATATATTTTTAAACAACGGTCTAATCCCCATAAAAAGATTAAAATTTTTTAGTCCTTTTTGAGGATTAAGCTTCGATCCATTTGAAAACAAACACTAGTAAAACTATTGACCCTTTAACGTTCACTAGCTTTGTACAAAAACCAAGCATTTAAAATTTTTCATTTTTTTCCTCGTTTTAATCGATTTTTATTTTTTATTTATTTATTTATTTGTTCAATAGATATCAGCACTATTCTAGAATTTAACAAACGATGTTTCAGAGGAAGCTAAATGCGGAAGTCACTTTAAATTTCTTAGTAAGTGCGAGTGCGAAATTGCTGCTTTAATGATGCACTCATGCCTAGTTTTTTTTTTTTTTTTTCACCTGATAAAGGGCCACGCTATTATTATTTTTTTTTTTCAATTTATAGTGTTTACTTACATTATTTATTTATTAAAATAATTATTATTTCAATTTAATCAGGTTAACAAACAGATGTTTCAAATTAAAAAATTCTCAAAAAAAATGGATTCTTTTTTTTTTTTTTTTTTTTTTTTTTTTTTTTACATATTTATTATCAATTATGTGTCTAATATCCATTTTGGCTATTTTTAAAATTAGTTTATCAACTTACAAAAGAAAATTTGGAGTGAACGTTAAAGGTTTAAACTTCTACCTATTTTGAAAAACTATGTTTTCTTCTTTAAAAATCATCATGACTAGCTTATAATTAATTGCAGACATTAAAAACAATTACTTTAACTATAAATAATTAAAATACAATAATTATTACCAATAAATCAAAAGAAATAATAATCCTCAACTAAATAAACAGATTAAAAAATAAGTTTTAAAAGGAACTAACGTTCATTATAGTTATTATATTTTGAAAAGTTAATATTACCTCTGATTAATAACTTTTAAAAGAAAGTAAACAAAACAAATTCTGTCTGATTTTTTTTTTCTTTTGACTAATTAATCTTATGCATTTTTATAGCTGTCTGGATGTCTGTCTGCGTATATTAATAAATTATAATAAAGCTATAATTAAAAGAATTTAAGATTTTTCTTACTTCAATAGATAGGACAACATTAAAATTCTTTCTTAGGATAAAATTACAAAAAGTATTCTATTAATAATTTTTATATTCCATTTACACCAAAGGAGCCACTTGTTTTAGTTTAAGATATGAAAATAATTATAATTAATAGTCTCTCAAAAACCAACCTTGGGCACTTTTTCTTTTCTTTTCTTTTCTTTTCTTTTTTTTTTTTTTTCTTTCTTTTTCTTTTCTTTTTAGTTTATGCTTTAATTGCACTTCTTTATCTCTTTTTCTTTTTTTTTTTTTCACGTTTATAAACTCTTGAAAAACTATCTCATTTTACATATTAACAAGTACAAACTGTATATTTTGAAACTTGATAATTTTAAAACATTGAATAATGTTATGTTAAATTACACTTTAAGAAAAACATAAAATTATGAAAACATTCGCAATTTTACTCGTAGCTTTCTCAAAAATAAAAATAATAAATAATAATAAATAAAGGAAAAAATAAGTTAATAACTGTTAAATAAATAAATAACCAACTAAAACACTTTTGTAGAACTAACTTTAATAATTGTAAATTTATGTCTTGTTAAATTCTCAAAATTTTATTTTCACTTGGAATCTCAAATGGCATTTTGCTGCATGCTTTTCAAATTTTCTTTGCATGGTATGCTTAGTGCATGTTACATTCCTCTTTCAAATTGCATAGTAGTAATACTACTTTGTTTTATTTTATCATCGTGTAAAAAACAGTATAATTTGTTAAACTTATATATTGTAATATAATATCTGTAAAAAAAAAAAAGAGTGAAATTTTTTCAGTATTTTAAAGTATTCAGTGAAATTTTGTAATGAATTAAATAAAAGAGGGAAAACTGAATTCTATCCATATTCTGATGGATTAAAAAATTCTGCATATAATCCAAATATTTATTTATTTTTAAACAAAAAAAAAATTTCTTAAACCTCATACTAGCATTCATTAATACCTCTCTAAGTAATGTGACGGTGAATGATGTTATATCGCTCTATATATATAATGATCAAACACCAGGAATGAAGACTTGAATTAATCAATAAGCAATTACATATGGAAATGAAGCCTTATACAAAGCAAAAGATATCAAAAAAGTTAATAGTCATATTTTATCACGAAAATACGAAGAAACCAGGAAACATATCATGAAAATAGTTATTAAGAATTTAAAATACAGCCATAAAAGTGAAATAATAAAAAATCATAAAATAACTATTTTTTTTTTTTTTTTTCTTGTTACTTTCTTTCAATGGCGCGGCACTTGCGACTAAGTATTGACCAGGGTGTCACCGTATTGATGACTATTTGTGAAAGGGCACCCAATGGATTGTCATCGCTACCCCTAACAAGGACAACACGTCCATTCCTTGTCCGGAATTCGAACCCAGGCCCAACCATTTAGAAAACACAGACGCTAACCACTACCATGAAATAACTATGAAAAAATCCAAAACAGCCATGATTTCTTTAGAAGTACTTATGACTCTTAGAGTGAATAAACTAACATTGTTTCTGTAATGATGAAAGGTTTTAGCAAAAATTTACCATGAGTACCCCATAATGTTTTCAAATGTAAACAAAAAGGATGTACTCGACTATAAAAAAGAATTATTGAAGTTAAAAAGCTAAATAAGGGGAAATAACAAAATAAAAATACAATACCAAGCACAAACATGTGATATTTACAATCAAACGCTAAAATCTATATTGAGAGATAAATTGAGATGTTGTACAAGATTAAAGTAGACGTATGATGTATATATAATTAATTAAATTTAAATAAAAATTTTAAAAAGTTATATTTAATTGGCCGAATGCAATATAAATAAATATTAAATGTATGAAAAATAATTTAAAAAAAAGAAGAAGAAGAAATAGAAAGGTAAAAAATTTTGTATAAGTTAAATAACTACTCAATTTTTCAATACTTTTATAATATAAAAAATTAAAAATAATACAACGGTAATTAAAAAAAAAAAAAAAAATGTAGCATAGTTTAACAAAGAATATAAAAAACTTTAAACTAAAAACAAATATAAACTCTACTTTATTTTTATATTAAAGGTGTGTTCATGTTTTGCTGCACAAAATGTGAGCCTCGCAAATTCTTTTGAAGCATATGCATCTTCTTACACTTACATGTTTGATAATGTTTAATATAAGAAAGTTTAACAACATTTCTCTCTAAATCTAAATAATCATTATTTTGTATTTATAGAAACGAACTACTAACACGAATGTAAAACAAATAAATACTTCATAGTACTTCTATTTAAAAGACAGTGTATTGCTGAAAGAGAGAAATTCTTCATCTTTTGGTTTATTACCAATTATAAAAGTATCTATGAGATTGATGTTTTGCTATTTTTCTTGAGAGTTGTTTAAACTCAAAAAAATATTTGATGCTTTTGAAAATTGCGTCCGTTATTGCCATTGTGACTGACAAACCTTATTGTCTGATAATACCTGATATTTTTCTCTGTACCATAATTTTATGATCTGGTCAGGTCCTTCGCTAACAAGCAAAAACCCTTAAATTTATTTTTTATTTTTTATTTATATTTATTTTTATTTTTTTAATTATTATTATTTATTTATTTTATTTTACTGTGTTCGCTTTTGTATAATGTAAATTTTCAAGAGTATAAATATTAAATTTATGTTGTAATTAAATTTTAATAAATTCATTTTGGTTAAACTAATTTAAATTAAAATTAATTGAAATATAACTCTGGTGTTACACACCCCAGATATGCACCTCTTAAAAAGTTAAATTAAAAAAAAAAAAAAATGATCTTATAAATGTAATATATATCTTTATAATCTTTAATAAATAAATAGAATATAACTGTCAAAATTTCAGAAAGTCAAATAAATCCCTCTAAAAATTTACTGTAAGAAAAGAGAAACTACGTTTTAGGAAGGGGAGGGGGTCTTTATTTTTAAGAAATACGGCCAAGATTTATTAGTCCTGGCTTCTGGCAGGAGAGATTTGCTAATGAAATTTAATGCTCGCTTTTACCGTCTTGCAATCTTTAACAAATATATAATATAATGACTAACAAATTTTCAGAAACAAAATCTCCTTAACGATCTTTGAAATTAATTTATTGGCTGTCTGTTCTGGACGCAAAATTCTTCCTTAACACCAAAATTACTTGCTTATAGTAAACTAATTTAATTGAAATCCCAACCACCGAATCTGAGCTTTCATAAATTTGTTTAGATTCATTATATCTGTTAATTACAGAAATCAGTCTGCTCAGATTGTTTGCATAGTTAATAACTTCCTGTTTTGCCTTACAACTGTTTACGATCCTAATTGCTTAGTCTAAATAAATTTATTTAACGCTGTTCGTGCAATTTCACATAAAGAATTCTTATTAATTTCTCATTAAGCTTGGATTTACAATATTTGTCTTACGGGTTTTGATGTTGGTCGATATTTTCTAGTTTGATTTAAATTTTCTTCCAAGTACCTCTTCTAAAATTCAAAGGTGGTAGTTTATTTAAATTTATGCATTATCATTTTAAAGATCAAGCTCTTGCAAACGTAACACGAGATTATAAAATGATTAATGATTGGTATATAGACGAGATTTTGTTTAATGATGTTCGCTTAAACCTGTAATCGAGATAAAATTTAAGGAACTAAATACGCTTCTTGTTTTTAATGCATAAATTGTAAACTGAACTTAATTTAAATCATTATGTGTAAAACTAATACTAAATATGTGAGCTAACGATAAATATGCAATATGTAATTAATCACGAAATAAGAAATTTTAACTATCTAAATGCTTTGAACATAAACGTCACAAGGCATCATAAACAAACATTTTTTCTTTCGTCTGTAAGTTTTGTAACATCTAAGAAACACTGTAAGGAAAACAACTGTAATGGAATTGTATTTATCATATTACAGCTGTTTTAAGACTACACAACATGAAAAAAATCGATGTAATGCATTAACTCACACAGGCTATTGTTTTCAGTCTGTAATAAAAGTGTTGTTAGCTTTTCAGTGGATCATCTGAAATAAAGTAGGATGAAACACTTACCAATATTACAAGATATAATTTCAATTCCTGGTAAATGAAAAAATAAAAAAAGAGTTTAATTTAATTAATGTATATTTATTAAGTATAAAACAAGTTTCTCATATAATAAAATATGAGAAGTTAAAATCATGTATCGCTCATAAGTTATGAAACACTCAAAAATTACTCAATATAAGTTATAGTAAAATTGAGTGTGGGTAAAGGAATGATTGAGCCAGTGTTATTATTTAAAGAATGTAACAGAAAAGTAATAATAAGGAAAGCAATAATAATAACAAAGCAATAACAAGAAAGGAATTACTAGGTATTAAAATCATGCATCATGCATGGATAATGAAAGACTTTCCGCCATCACGAAATATAAATATAATAAAAGAGAAGATGGACTAGAAAATTTTGAATTAATTCTGTTTAAAATCAGTAAAAAGTAAAATCACGCATTCCTCATAAATTATTAAATACATTCATATATTTGTAAGGAAAGTTATATTGAGCGAGGGCGGAACTACTAAAATCTATAAGTGATAAAATTCGACTTATTTATTTATTCATTCATTTTTTCTTTTAACTGACATGTAAGGTTAAAAAACAATGTAAAATATTTTATATAATACTTTTTCAAAATTTCATAGAGATGAAGAAACGCCTTATTTGATTTAAAATATCGAATCAAAAAACCTTAAGTCTCATATTTGGTTTTTGTTCTCTCACTTATTTGTTTATTTAGCACTAAGAAAAGATATATTTCATGCAGTTTTCAAACAGCAAAATTTATTTTAAGCTTTTTTTTATGCAAATTAATTCAAATTTAATAAAAATTAATAAATGAGTAAAAATACTTTGATAAGAAAATAAAACAAGTTAAACTAAGTTTCAACATGATTGTTATAATTACACACACACACACACATATATATATATATATACATACATAAAAAGAACCGAAAACTGTTACGTCTAGCGTAAATTTTTGGACATTTTCAGGAAATGTTAACAGGCACGCATTGCTGTATTTCGGTGGAAACTCCCAATTCCCTTACATTGCAAGTATTTTCACGTACTCAGAATTCTGATATGGGGTTAAGCAGAGTATCACTTATTTAATTAATTATGAAGTTTGTGTGCGTTGAGACGGTGAAATGAATTATTCTCATTTATACAGTCTATGACTGTAATAGCTTGACGGAAACTAGAAAGATTACACAAAAACTGCTGTTTGAAGATTAACAAAATAATGATAATCTTTTTTTCTCTCAGTGATTCAATTGAGTTTTTCTAAAAGGGATTTTTGTTTCAAAGAACTTAGTTTTGAGAAAATTATTTTTTAAAGTCTTAGTTAATTGAATTTTTTTTTTCTTTGTAAAATACTGGGATTAATACTATAATTTTTAAAGTGAATTTTAAATGAAATATAAGATTTCAAAGAAAATAATAATCTCCTAAGTTCTAAAGTTATCAAAGTTATTATCATGCTGCTTTCACCGAATTACTGAGGTATACATCAATAATGTGTTTACTAGATACTATCTTCTATCTCAGTTTCATTCTATTTGTATTTTAATATCCATTGCTATTTTTCTGTATTTGTAATATACATTTATTAAAGTCTTTAGTGATTCTTCTTTTATTTTATCTGTTTGACAAATTTGCAAGAGGATTTTTTAGCATTGGTCAAATGCACATTTTTTTTTTACTTTTGTAATTTACATAATATTTTGTAATTATTATTATTTATTATTATAATATTAGTTAATTGGTATATTTCATCATGAAAATAAATAAAGAATAAAATTAAATAAAGAAAGTAGTAAAATTAAGAAGCTAAATTGATTGGTATCAACTTTATAATATTACATACTTCCTGATTTTACAGCTAACTATAGGATTTCCTGCACACAGAATGCTTTAAAAACCTCACCCACATCTAAGAAACTGTATTTTATTTTCTCCTCAGAAAAAGATCATGAAATTTTCGTGAAACTATTTTACTATTTCAATCGTAAAATAAAAATTCTACCTTAATTAATTTATATTTAAATAAATCATAAATTAAAAAAACTTTGAAACATGTTTTTATTTAAAAGTGTACTAAAAGCTCGAATTCAACAGATGTAAATATACATGCATGGAAAAGACGGAAGGGAGGCCGCTCACCACTATGTAGCGGTTTGGAGCGATTTTATGCAAAATTCAGCTTAATCTTATGATAGGAAGTGGATTAAAATTCGAAAATAAATTTTGAACTGAAGTTCAGTGCCCAGAGCCCAGCCCCAAGTCCATCACTACACTGTTAAAAATTGCCAGTAATTCTCTGTAAAAATTACAGAATTCTGTGAAAGTTACAGAAAAAATACGTTTTGTCAATGTAATTTTTCCGTAATTTACGACTTTTTTCTCAAATTATAGAGAATTCTGCAATTTTTACAGAGAATTACTGGCAAGAAAATTGCAAATTTTTAACAGTGATACTTGAGTATATATTATTGTCAGCGGAGTTATACATATATGCAAATTTTCAGCTCAATCGCACGATAGGAAGTGGATTAAAATTCGAAAGCAATTTTTGAGCTGGAGTTGGAGGCCCGGGTATAGTAGTATTAAGCAATAAGACCGTTACTACTTGAGCATGGTAACGGTCACAGATGTACGGTACACACATATACTGTTATACATGTATGGAGTTTTTCGGTTGAATCTGATGACAGAAAGTGGATTAAAATTCATTTCTTAGATTTGACCCACACATATAAATAAACAACACTCTAAATATAAGTAGCCCCAGTAGTGGCCGAGCAGTTCTGCGCCTAAAGGTAGTAGAAGGGAAGTGCAGAGTTCGATCCCAGGACGCGCTTGTCTACCGAACTGCTCTCTAATTTTCCATGGTTTTCTCCGAAACTTTCGTAATTGGGGCTACGACCCTTTAAAAAGACACCCACGGAGGGCAAACCAACTAAGACTAGGACCCTCGTTTTATTAATTGGCCTTAACCTTAACCCTTTATCTACTGGCGGCACTTTAAAGTACCATTAGTTTAAAAAGCGTATAAAATCAAATTTATAAAAGAAATATCAAAGATATTTATAAGAATAGAACGTATATACTTCCCTTTAATCTCACTATAAGTCAATAGACGCTGCATGTAACTATTTCTGTTCAGTAACTATTTCTGTTAAGGATTTTATATAGTGCTGCCGCTGCTTTTGCTTGGCATTTTTCACGATCTTCATGAGTGTTATAATTAATTTCTACATTACCTCAAGAATCTACTACCAACCTTAGAAAAAAATAAAGGAGCATAAAAAAAAAAAAATTAATCATTTTTTAAGGTTCTAATACCTTTTATTTTAACTCTTTGTACCAATGGTACGCTGAAGTACCACATCAATAAATCCTCATTAAATACTATGATGATGTGATATGCTTAATTTTTATTGTTTATTTATTTAAAAAATACTCATAAGTAACTAAAAAAGTATGTTTCAGATACATTTTTTATTTCTTTCAAAATGCAGTAGATAAAAGGTTTTAAACACTCCACACGTAAATAAACAACATATTAAGTTAAATAAAAGATAAAAGAGTGTTTTTTTTTTTTTTTTTCTATAAATATTTTAGGCACCGTGTTCATCAGTTTACATTTTTCATTCTATTCTTTATATATATATATATATATATATATATATAAGAATTACAAAAATCATTTTTAAATAATACGATAACGTCAAAAGATTACACTGATTTTTGAAATTGTTCTATTTTATTACGCATATGTACTTCATAATTACTTACTAATGTTTACAAATATCATCTAGTATTGCATAAGACGCAAAATTTCTAAAGTATATACAAAGAAAAAAAAATAAAAGGGAAGTTATATTTAGAAATAATAATTAATAATAATAAATAACTGTCTAATTTGTTATTTAACTCAGCAATTCGAATAATGTGTTTCAAGAATAAGATGTGTGATTCTGATGCTTAATACATTTACATAAATTTTACTGGATACATTTTTCATAAATATAAAGGGTATTTCAATCAAAATTTCTCTAGGAGATTTAAAACTCTCCCGAATCGTGATATAAATTCACGGGAGGCTGTCATATTTTCTTTAGTTCATTTCTCTTGGCATAATTTTGACAGGAATGAATTGTAAAAAAAAGTGAAAATTCTTGAACAACTGGGAAAAAATTAGCCGTCGTTTTTTTTTTTTTTTTTTTTTACTTAAATGTATCTTTTGAATTCATTAAAGAAATTTATAATTTCTATCCTGGTTAAACAGGTCGATTTTATGATAAATTCATTGTTCACGGATTGCTCTTATAGTAATATTTGATTGCATATTTAAAAATTTGATTTAAAGATTACAAATGCGTAATCTTTTTAAGAATTTTTACTTCCAAATTTGTATTGCATAATATTTCAAAAATACAAATAAATTACATTTTTCTTCTATTTTCGTAGTTTTCAAAAAATAAGATTATTTAGCATACTTTTACGACTTTAAAAAATGCTAACAATATTTGTTTTACTGCTAAAGTAACGATTCTCATATTACTCTAAAAATATCTTACTTTCTTTTACAGAATAAAATCGTGCCTTTTAAAGAGACAACATCTTTACTTTTTTCACATTGGAATAACAATTTTTTTTTTTTTCTTTTCTCTCGTAGAGATAAAAATTTTCATGAATTTCAAAGGGTAACGAAATGTCGGCAGTAATTTTCTTTTATTGACGACATTTTTATGCGTCTCCTTGTGAACATGTTCTTTATGTTCTTTTAGATATGCTTCAAATTTTCTTTTGTTGTATTGATATTTAGTTGTTTCTACTGAAATCAAATATAAAGTTAGACAAATTTGAACAACATAATACAACTTTTATTTCTGTCATATAAAACATCATATTTATATTAGGATTTAAACTTTTTTTTAAACACGTTAAATTATTATAAATTTAAAAATAATTTATAAAACGCATGAAATTTGAATGAAATATTTTGTGTTATTTTGAGCAGATTCAATCAATCTTAAAAATACTTTTAAAAAATAAATAAAGGAAAAAAATAATGAAGAAAAAATAAAAAGGAAAGAAAAGAATGATTAATCATTGAGAATTATTTAATTCTTTATCGTTTTCATCTTTTGTACTTTGATTACTTAACTACTGTAGGTACAGTCGGCAGCAAAATTATGGAAGTGCTAGCAATAATTCGTATTTAAAAAATCTGCAACTAATACACTGCTTTATTAAGTAAATATTTGTCGAATCATGATCTTAATCTTTATGCTGTTTATAAAAATGTAAGTTTATGATAAAAATTAGCGACCAAACTATATATGTATATATATATATGTGTGTGTGAAAAATGTGGATGTGCTTTAGTAATTTTGTTGCGCCGATTGCAACGGAAATGCTGTATTCGGTCAAAAATTTCGATATCGAGTTTTTGCCTAGTTTTACGGTTTCTCGGGTCCAAAAAAAAAAAAAAAAATTTTTTTGGAAGTTGGTCAATGTGTGTAGAGGGGGGGGGGGATCTTCTTAAAAACGAATAATGTGCTTTAGTAATTTTGTTGCGCCAATTGCCACGGAAATCGATCAAAAATTTCATATCGAGTTTTTGCCTGATTTACCTGATTTCACGGTCTTTCGGGTCCAAACAAAATGTTTTTTGGAAGTTGGTCAATGTGTGTAGGGGGAGGGGGAATCTTTTTAAAAATGAATAAAGATAGAACGACAAAACTTCCGAATCAAGACGTGTCTTGTGTACAGATTATTTGTCAACTTCTGGTGAGAACTGAAAGTGGGACCGTATTCTAATTTAAGTCCATATCTCAGAAACACCTCTAACAATTTTCTTCAAATTTGCTGTGTAAACCCTTCTTTTAGATGCCCTTTTGTATATATTTGCTGGCTACTGCAGGAAAATTGATAGGCCATCAGATTTGGTAGGCCAATTTTAGATATCTGAAGCTGGTGTTCTAAGAAACGGCTCTACGGATTTTCTTCAAACTCGCCATATTATCTCCCATTTACATGCCCCTTTCGTATGTATTAATTTGATTCCGGTATGTAAATGAGTTTGGAAAGTTTTTCTGAAAGTCGGAAGTGGGTCCAAAAGCCGGTATCTCAAAAACAGTTCTAACGGTTTTCTTCAAATTTGCTACATAAACCAACTTTTAGATTTCATTTTGTGTGCTTTAGTTCGTTAGTGCAGGAAAAGTAATAAGTGTTCAGAAATGGGTGTACATCTTTTCTTTAACCTCATATAAAGTCTTTTTAGATATCTTTACGACGCACGTTTGTGTTTGTTGGATACGGTTCTATTATCAATTACTACGGTGAAATCGGTAGGCGTGTGATTAATTAGTTCAGTTTTGTATTTTTTGACCATACTATATATAAAAAGAGTTTATAATATGCGTAGTAGTGAGTGATGGAAGTAGTGTGGTTGTTACAAGCCAGATTATTTAAAGTGAGAGTGAAAAAAAAAAAATGCCAGGGAAAAAAAAAAAAAGACTTTCGCATGTTTCAGTTTAAAGTTTTTTTTATTTATTTATTTATTTATGAGGTGTAAACGATCTTGTTTATTATTATTATTATTATAAGAAGTAAAATGTAGAGTTCAAATTATGAGCATTTACACACTTGTCTATATCTTTAATAAATTTATGTAATGCACAAAAATGTAAATGATTCATTTAAAACGAAAATGCGTTATACTTTTATCGTTTAAACAGAAAAATTTTGTTTCGTTATTTTAAAAGCCTGATTAATAATACTAATATGTATATATATTTTTTTACTTTCCGAACACTATAGTGAGGAAAGTATTGTAATCATGTCAAAAATCCGAATTCGAGATTTTGATGTTTCTATACGTTTCGAGGTCCAACGAGTCCAACGAGTTTTCACTATTTTTACGATGATGTATGTATGTGTGTGTGTATGTATGTGTGTATGTATGTGTGTATGTATGTGTGTATGTCTATGAGTGAACACGCTAGCGTCTAAACGCTTTGTTCGAATAAGCTGAAAGTTGGTACGTATATTGTAAGTCACCATAGTACGAACCCTATAGATTTTGGTGAATCTAGCACTTATAGTTTTTTTACAGGGACACAAAGAAAAATTCTTTATCATTATGGCCAAGGTACCAAAATCTTAAATGTACGATAGCATCTAAACGCCTTATTCAATTGAGCAAAAACTTTATACACATATTATAGCTCACAGATACTCAATCTGTACAGATTTTGGAGAATCTAGCACTTATAGTTTTTTTACAGGGACACAAAGAAAAATTCTTTGCCAAATTTTTAAAAGTGTGATAGCGTCTAAACGCCTTATTAATCTCAGCAAAGAATTTGTACACATGTTATAGGTCACATTTGAACCAACTGTATAGATTTTGGTGAATCTAGCACTTACAGTTTTTTTACAGGGACACAAAGAAAAATTCTTTATCTTTATGGCCCATGAGACCAGCGATAGCATCTAAACGCCTTATTCAATTGAGCTGAAAATTTGTATGAATATTATAAATCGCTGTTGCACTAACTATAAGCATTTTGGTGAATCTAGCATTTATAGATTTTTACAGGGACACAACGAAAAATTCTTTATCATTATGATCTAAGGGCTCAAAGTTCAGTAGCGTTAAATAAAACCTCGTGTGATATATGGAGAAAAGTACTCAAACACTCTGTTATGGTTTTCTCTTTTTTGTTTGTTTAGCAACTCCTCTTTCTTTATTTTATCTACAAAACTGTTAGTTACTCAATGTTCGGAAAGTCGAGTGGAGTCACTCCAGATTTTTTTTTAATAGTACGAGTATTAAAATGTACAATTAATGTTTTGATTGCACACACATTTTGCAATCTTGATTACCTCAAACTTTTTCACACCTTGCATAATTACCGAATGCAAAATAGCATTCATCTTTCGTATATCACATTTTTTTTTATATTTTAGTTTTGAAGAATTTCAGATTCTGTGTACAGTCTGAAATCATCTTTAATTCTAAATATTTAAATTCTCAAATTTTAATTTTTTCTTTACTTTTTTTTTTTTCTTTTTAACTATGTTAAATCTGCTAAAGATGTGGATTGCCTTCTTTCTTTTTTATCTTAAAAAAAAAAAAAAAAAACTTGGGTCATTTTGAGAACTATTATGAGTAACAAATTCGTGTTTTAAAAGTGGATATATACTCAACTCGTTCTCACATAGAAAGTTTCTTTTGTTCTGAAAACATTTTTCCAGTTTCAAAAATGCTCTCTTAAGAGGAATTCAACTTTATGCGTTATTGAAGTTTGAAGTTCAAGTGTTAGGTCTTGAGGTGATGGTGCAATCTTTTTGTAGACATAAAGGTTTTATGACTTCCAAAAAGATACGTTTGGTTGACAATTATGTTGTTTTATTGCTGACGCCTTGGCAAGATTTGTTCTAAACAAATCGTTTACTTCTGGTTTATAGGGCTTTTAACCTTCTCTAAGCGAGTCTGATTTTTAGTAGATGCATTTTGGGTTGTGTTCATTTGATATATATTTCATATACAGCGAGATAGTTCTTTAAAAAAAAAAGTAGTTATAAAAATTTCTTATCGTTCTCTATTTGTAAATTTCTAAATAATATTTATTTTATATTTATGCCTTAATTATGAAATTTTATTGTATTGAAACTGCTTAAAAATTATCTTTTTTTTTTTTTTTTTTTTTTGGGGGGGGGGAGGTATGCTTAAATAATTCTTTTATTCCTTTTCAAAGTAGAATCTAAATTCTAATTTCACTCCTAACTATGAAAATATTTTTCCGTTCTCTTCAAATTTCAAGAAGTTTTTACGAAATTTAATAAATATTATTTTTGTTTGTTTTGATTTAAAGAAAAAAAAAACATTTCTCCAGTTAGTTGAGTTTATTTCGGTTACTATATTTTATATTTCAACCATATTTGTTCAAATAAATATAACAAAAATATGTCTTTTTTTTTTATTATTATTCTCTTCAATCTATATGCATTTACATATTTATACTACATTCATAGTATTTATATTTAATCAAACATGCGAAATATTTTTTTTTTTTCATGTTTAATTTCAATATATTTTGCTTATTAAAAATTTTAGGTATTTTTTTTGGAAAATAGGAAAGTTAAGACTTCGTTTATTTACATGGTTTTATTCAATATGGGATGCCTTTAAATTCATTTCAGTAATTCAGTGTTATGTTTTACATATACTTACTATAGCTCCCCCTCCTTTTTTTTTTTTTTTTTTTTTTTTTTAACTTATGAATGATGTAAAATTTTGTAAAATTTTAGGAAGAAATATTTCACTTTTATTGGGTCGCCCTGTATAATTTGCAGCCCAGATAATCCGATGCCGGATAATTGAAGGCAATGCTGTTTAGAATAATTCTGGTTTGCTAAAAAACTCTAACAACGAAATTTCTCATAACATTCTAATAATAAAAAATTGATTTTTTTTTCTTCCCAATTTCTTTTAAATTCTATTTATTTAGTTATTTATTTTCAGTTGTTATTGTTATTATTAGAAAGAATAAATTGTCAAAAAACATACTTCCCAGGCTATTAATGGGCCGTGAATGCTAGGTGGTAATTATTTACTTACTCAGATATTTATCACCCACTATTTATGCATTACAGTTATGTTGTATGTTTGTTTATGAATTAATCTTCTTGTAGGTGGATGCATGTTACACCCTTCTTACTCGAACGTAAACAGTTTCAGAGTTTGTGTTTGGTAAATAATATATGCATCTAAATAATTCATAAAATACACATCCACATTCGACCGAAATTACCTAATGTTCGGTAAGGTTTAGTAGATGAAGCAATAATAGTATTAAGTTTGTTTCCATGTTTAGTACTGAAAACTTTTATAACTGTCAAACATCTATTTTTGATAAAACTTTGATATTGCTGGAAAACATTTAACTATGATAAATAAATAAATAAATAAAAACGAAAAATCATGCGTTTTGCTTAGATTATTAACACTTTCCAACTGAACGCACTCGTAACATCGTTTAACCTACAATGTACTTTGCCTACTTGATCACACAATGGACAGACAGGATAATCGAATTCATAATCAGTCTTAAGCATCGCTTGAAAATGTTAAAAATGCTTAAAACAAACGTAAATGCAATTCCAGCAATTTCCAATTGTAGTCCTTAATGTATCTGAATATTTTAAAGCAGTCCTGTAAATCTTACACCAAACATACCATATACTATAGAATAGAATCTATAGTAAATGAATAATATTTGTCAATTTGCTGCCGTACAATTTTACAGAGTTATTCAAGTATGATTTATAAAAATACCTTTCATAAAAATCAATGCATTGTTATTCTTTTAGTGTCCCTGTACACAAACTAGTTCTGTTGTTTATTCCATTTTAAATAGAGAGCATGCCGTAGTAAACTTGAATAACATATATCATTTTGAAAAATTTCTGAAAATATTTATTGACGCTGGAGGCGGGCAAACGAGAAATCAGACAAATATATATAGACTAATTCAAATACAAATCCTAATCAATCAATCATTGTTACAAAGTGTTAAAAACGCTTAATAAAAATGAAAATGCAATTTCAACAATTTCCAATCATCGCCCTTAATGTATCTGAATATTTTTGTATAGCCTTGTAAATCTTAATGCTAATCATACTAAATTGTACAGAAAATCTTTTTTTATACATATGAATGATAAATGTCGATTTCATTATGATTTATGTGTAAAATAACGGTCTTAAAAATACGGTTTATAGAAATATCTGTCATAGAACGGAATGCTTTGGGATTGTTTCCATTGCCGCTATATAAAAACACAAATGGTGATATTTAAAACATTTTCAGTAGGGAACATCCCATAGTAGACATGAATATCAGTTTCAAGGAATCCCATGAATATTAACGGTTAAGTGCGGATAGACACACAAACAAAAATCATGGACTCTTTTTAACTTTTTTGGAAAATGTCAAAAAGAAAGAAAATAAAGAAAATTTCCATCAAAGCTTTTAATAAAGAAAACCCAGATACACTTATTAAAGTATCTGGCAGAAGGTTAAAAAATTATATATTTTTTATAATAAAATCTGAAATATATTAAATTAGACGCGTTTTAAAATCTTTTATTATTGATTAATAGTTTTATTTATTTATTTATTAAATAAGAAAGGGGGATGCTTATTTATATATAAATAACATACTACAAAATTACCTGTCAAAAAAAATTATATAAACTGAATTTTTTTTCTTTTGTGGGTTTTATAAATTAAAATGTTGTCCATAACATAATGTAATTTCGGACGGATAACCTGCTCTTTCTTTCTTCCTTTTGTTTCCATATATATAATAATTAATTTTCTCTTGTAGTAATTTTCACGTCATTTATCTAATAACCATATAATTTCAAAATATTTACTTTTCCAACTTTTGTATATACTTTTTAAATTATCAGTATTTTATTTTTAAAACAAGATATATTTAAAATTGAAGAAAGGTAAATTACTTAATAAAACAACAATAAAAATTAAATTCTGTCTTTAACAGACTTTAACTTTTGGTTAAAAATTAGAGCACATTATGTAAGTTTTTATTTTTGTAATCATTTATAAACTGTTTATGTTTAATAATGACAAAATAAAAAGTTTAAAAAAATCCTATCATTTAGTCTATTTTGTCTGAAATAAATAAATCTCCGTCCTAATAATAATAATAATGTAAAAGAAGATATTGACATTTTAGCTGCGTTTATATAAATCTATTTAGAAATGATTAAAAAAAAAATAGAAATTGCTTACTTTTGATGTAAAAACTTTAAATTCGTTAATTTTAAGCCCTTAAAAAAAACTAACCTTCCAGTGAATGAGTGATAGGTAAAAAATTTTTAATAAACACTATTGTTTATTAAAAGTTTTTAACTTATTGCTTTTCTCAACACCAATCCTTAAATGCATTTTTATTACAATCAACTAGTGGTGTATTTTATAATGACAATAACCAATAGCTTAGTTATAATATATTATATATCATCAGGGGCCAATCCAGGATTTCAAAATTAATACCTATTTTTGTGAAAAATCTTAACTATATTTTATTTTTGTGAAAAATTACAGCGTACGCTTTTTCTGTGTGTGTGTGGGGGGGGGGGGGAGTTCAAACTAAGTAAAATAATAAAAATAACGCTTAACAGTTGGTGTGAGGCTTATAGCAGAACAGGAATCAAAACTCATTTCTCTCTGAAGTAAACAGTTCAGTAGAGAGAATGTAAGTAGGAGTTGTTTTTATTTGTGTTATTATCACTGCACTACACATGAATTGTACAAGAGAGGATAGACGCTCATCAAAGCGTCAAACCACCTGACGAATCAGCAAACAGTACACTATGGCCACAACTCCAAAGCGTGTCTGTACAGATACATGTGGGGATCGTTTTGTTTACTATTCTACACCATTTCTTGCCCGTAGAAAACACTTGTGTATAGATTAAAACCAACATTGTGTATGATTCTTGCTTTGTGAATAGCATCAACAGAAATGCAGAAATAAGTTACTCTTCTTTGAAAATGTGATCATTTAAGATGCCAGATTTTGTTGGGATGACTAAGATTTTTATGAAGGTACCGATTTTAGCTGAATGATTTTTGTGAAGGTACCTTTTTTGCCAGATTGATTTTTGTGAAGGTACCTTTTTTGCCAGATTGATTTTTGTGAAGATACCTTTTTTGCCACGTTGATTTTTGTGAAGGTACCCATAAAAGGTAGTAAACTCGACCTGTATTAACCCCTGATCATATGCTAAAAAAAAAATATGAGTTTTCCTATTTTTTAAGAGTTTCTTGCGTTGAAAAGTTATGAAAGAAAAGCAAAAAAGGGCACCTTATTATTTGGTTGCAATTTGTTGATATGTATCTTCTTTTTTGATTAATTTATTTTCCCATTTTTGAATATTACAAACATTCCTGGTGAGACAAAATTCGTTGCTTGAAAAATAATTCTTCCATCAGAAACAAAATATACTACAATATACTAATGTTATAAATAAAAACTTCCTAAACAAACATCATGAATTTTAAAAATATACAACAATTGTAAGAGTAGTAATGTAATAGTAGGCAAGACGTATCTAAGACTAATCGAGAGCTTCAGGGCAGCGAGCCCGCCCGTCCCGCTGTTTGCTATCTTTTTCTAGTATATTTTTCGTGCATTTTTTACTGGTGTTAGTTGATTTTTCACACACTTGTGCGTCTGTGATTGTGCGTTTTTGTATGCTATTTTCTGTGGATTTTCTGTTTTGACTGTTTCGAATCTAAATAAATATTGTCGACCCTGCATTAAGAGAAAATATAGGTACGATTGCATCATGAAAGTAGCAACATGAAATGCATTACTCCTTTCGTGTTTCACTCGTGTCTAAGCAGTTTTTAACTGAAGTAATGTTTTTTTTTTTTTTTTTTTTTTTTTTTTTCATTCTAAGCAATTGTGCTTATAACAATAATTTTTTTTTTTTTTTTTTTTTTTTTAATATGATGTTGGCTTACAAAGATTTTATCCTTCTCCATTTAATAACAATATATCGATATACTTTGCAACTACTACATGATAGTATAACAGTTAATACTAGACTAGGCGATTGTTACTTTCTGTTGAAAACTTATTGTTGTTTGGCGCTTTGTCATACTATTTATAGTAAGGTTTCAGATATTTTAACTATGAGGAAATTATGTTATATAGATATATATATCACTATAATCGATTTCAGCCCCCATTAATTCACTGCAGAATAAAGGCCCTTCTTAGGTTATTCCGATGTGCCCTGTTTTCTGTAAGTCTTCTCCATTCTGTTTTTCCAGACTTCACAATTTCATCTCTCCAACAACACTATAGTTTCTTCCCCAGTCTTTCCTTATCTCTCAGTATCTAAAATAGGACTTTGGTGGACTATCACCGTTTTCTTCTGGCGAGGTACCCAGTCCTGCTCCATTTTAACTTCTCGATTCTACAAATGACATCAATAATTTTGGTTTGCTCCCTAATTCATGTATTATGTTTTCTGTCGCTTTAGGTGAACCCTAACATGCAAGTCCATGCTTCTCTGGGTTATTTGAAGGTTTTGCATACTTTTACACGTTAATGTCCAAGTTTCTGAAGCATAAGTTAATAAAGGCATAATACGTGGATCAAAAACTTTTCTTTTTTAACAAATTGGGAGGTCACTTTTAAACATAGTGCTGTTTCTTTTGAATGCACTCCATGCAAGTTTAACTCGGTTTTTAATTTATTATGTATATATGTGCGTGTATGTGTGTGTATATATATATTATAAATATACTGATTTTTGTAAGCTTACATTCTTTAACTCAAAGAACTAAATTGTTTTAAAACTCCATATATATATATATATATATATATATATATATATATAATTTCTTGAGAAAACTATTACTTGCATTTTTTTATTTTACATTTACAACCTAAAAGAGAAAACTATTTATTCTTGGTAAATAATGTCAAAGAATGTACTCACAAAATAAAAAATATTTTCAACTACATACCAACATTACAGTTCACTTTTCTCTAGAAATAATCTTTTTTCTTCTCCTAGAAATCAAAGTACAAGATGTAGTAATAGTAACCTAACTGAAAAAAATAATGTTAACATTGTTTTCTTTTTCTTTTTTTTTATCCTACAACTCTCGGTGTTGTGTATTTGAAATTTTTTAAACTCACAAGTGTATCGACCGTGCTATGGCTTTCGGGATATGGTTTCAGACAAGACACCATCACGTTCCATATTATTGGGAAGATGCTTTTCCGCAGAGTGGTGCAATTCGGTCGTGATTTGCAGTTTCTGCAGAAAGTCCTTTGCATCTTTTATCGGATAAAGGAAACGCACAAATTCTTTACTCTTTTCTATCCCTTGTGTTTTGATTCTCTCTCTCTCTCTCTCTCTCTCTCTCTCTCTCTTTTCTTTTCTTTTTCTTTTCTTTTCTTTGTCTTTTATCATGGTCCCAAAGGTTTTTTAGATGCATTTTGAACGTGACTTTTTGAAATTATTGGTGGTAGAAAGAAAAAATAATAAGATTATTTATCTGGACAAAAACTTTACTATAATAATGTATTATTTTTTAGTTATTTTATTATTACTATTGTTATTATTATCACCAGGATATATATATATTGTTGCTATATCACTGTGAAAAATCCTATTATAGAATTGTTATAGATTTTCTAGAACATTTTCCATGATAGATGCCCAAGAAACAGCAGCTTCGAAATTTAAATGAGGCACAAAGGTTTATTGTTACTGATATAGAACACCATTGTAAGCTCAAAACAAACAAACGGAACAAGAATAAATTTTCAACTTTGGCTTCTTTAAGTTTTTACATGTTTTGAGGTAATGGAAATTCGACTGTCAAAAAATTGATGTGATGTTCATGTATGGTTAGCCAGTTTGTTAGATAGTTTATTAATTTTAGACGTTTTGAAGTATGAACAATCAAAAAATCACAAAATAAATATGATGTCTGTCTGCCGATTTGTAAGTTTATTAATTAATTTGTTTGTTAGTCTCCATTGACATAATTTCGAGAAGGAATGGTTATAGAGAAATATGACTAGTCTTGTTATATCATTTATGATTCTGATTAGAAATTTATTGAATTTGAATATTCTAAGTACTATGAAAATTTCATAAATTACTTGAAATTTCAGATTTTCTTAACATAGCTGAATAGAGAGAAATTTCGCATAGGCATGCATTATGAGGATTATTTCCATCGTAAGGGAAACCATTGTATAAATAATAATAATAATAATAATAATAACAGAAAATTACCAAAAAATATCCGTATGGTAATGGAAAAAATATGTTAACAGAAATTTCCCGTAACAGAACAATAAAAAAAAAGTATTCGTGCACAACTGCTTTCTGTAGAGTCCATTGTATATATAATAATAATAACATGAAGTTTTTGGCAGGAAAGTTACCAGAAAATATTCGTATACTACTGGAAAAAATATATTAACAGAAATATTTCGTCACAGAACAATACAAAAAATATTAATACACAACAGATTTCTGCAGAGCACACTATAGAAATAATAATAATAATAATAACAGAAATTTTCTAGATGCAAAGTTACCAGAAAAAATCCGTAAGCTTCGGGAAAAATAAAAGAACACTGCAAAATGTATTCGCACATAACAGATTTCTGCAGAGCACACAATAAAATAATAATAACAATAACAGAAAATTTTTGGCAGAAGAGGTACCAAAAAATATCTGTATGTTGCCAGAAAAATATGTTAACAAAAATTTTCCGTAACAGAGCGAATACAAAAAATATTCGTGCGCAACAGATTTCTGTAAAGCACACTGTAACAAAAAACTCACAATAAATAAAATTCTCCAATTCGGCCAGACAAGATAGAACCTGAGTCCATCGCAATATAGACGACGATGTTACCTCTCAACCACGAAGCCACATGCTGTGCTGTTACTTAAGACTTCCAAATCCAGCTTTGATACCACGTTTTTCGTATGAAAAAAAAAAAAAAAAAAAAAAAAAAAGTACCCACCATATATAATCAGTACCAATGGTTACCGATTTCATCTAGTTACAGAGAAAATTCTTTCGACAGATTGAGAATTGATTTTATCGTAAATTTTTGTAATTTTAGAAAATTACAGAAAATCAGTGTTTTTTAAACAGATTTATTTACAGTGTAACACTAGTTTAAAAATAGTGGCATGGTCATTATTGAACACCAACATTCTACTTTTAAAACTTTATAAATTAATCCAAATAAATAATTAAAAAAAAAAAAAAAACTTAGCATTGTAGAGAAGGGTTGTATGTCGGGATTCATGAAGTGAGGAGCTCAGGGAGGGGGGGGGGGAATATTTTACACTCATATTTCTGATCCTATTTATTACCGTGAACTTTTAGTTTATTTAATATTTTATATTATTCTATCTTATTCTTTTAACTTATTCTGTATTTTCTCATTGTTTCTCGTTAATCATTGAACTATAATTTTAGAATCTGACATATGTCAATTTTGCTATAATATTTAATATTCTTTGTCAATGCGTGAAATTTTCTGAAAACGAATATATGATGAGGAACTGAAACGACTCCACCTATGCCAAGAAGCTTATATCAATAATTTCATTTTTCTTTAGAATATATACCGTTAAATCTATTCTTACCAAACGTCTTTTTTTTTTCCCCTTTGGTAATAAACCGTTTTTGCTTTAGTGCTTTGGTCATTCTAAACGCACAAAAAACACTTTCTTTTCAATTTTGAACAAGTTATAAAAAGACCTTATAACACTTTCTTACTGTTCCTTGGGGAGTACTTTAAAAAGACTTTTCAACGAAATCTACATTTTACGAGCTATGAGGTGCTCTCTCTCTCTATATATATATCGTATAAAGGACACATTTCTGTTATTTCGCTTTTAGTACCTCAAATTGAAAATAACTCATATTACTACTTTATTCGAATATTCTCTTATGGTAGTTATCTCACTGAAAATTTCATATTTGCACAATTAAACGTGACAATGCTTCACATTTCGGCTTCACATTTCGTTTGCATTCAAGAATTTTTTTCGTATAAAAGAAAATCGACAGTTTTTTTTTCTATATTAATGTCACAAGAAGAAAATATACATTATCAAAAATACTGTTCATATTGCCGCTTACTGCAGTGTATTAAAAATAGGATGTTCTAATCAAATGTCCCTAACCAAGAGAGACCGCTATATTATACAGAAAGTTTAAAAGTTTTTTTTTTTTTTCTTTCTTTAATGTAAAATTACGTAACAGAACTTTTTCAAAAATAAGTCTTATAACTGATTTTTAGGAAAAAAAAAAAAAAAAAATGCAGTTCTAATACACTTTCTGTACAATTCCAGTACACTTTTTCTTTACTTTTAGTTTCCAATTTTTTTTTTTTTTTTTTCTTTATTTCACTTTTTAATCGAATTCTTTTATAAACTCCTCAAAACATTTTTTGCACTGTTATTACAGGTTTGTGTTCTGCATACCAGAGAACAAATTTTGCTTTTGTAGTGATGCTATGTTTTCGTCTGTCGGCTCGGTACATGTGCTTAATTCACGTGTAGGCGTTCCATACGTAGAAAATAAGAATTGTCTCTAAATCTAAGAGTTTAGAAGCCAATTTTGCCTAATATTGCCAACGTTCGCTAATAGATTTTTTTTAATCAACTGTCGAAATTAGAAACATTTGATTCGGACACCCTGTATATTGGAAAAGATATTTTAAAAAAAAAAAAAGGAAAGGAAAAGAAAGACAGAAAAAAAACTGACAAATTTTTTTTTCTTATACAGTCGAACCTCGGTAGCTGATTTTTGATTTATTCATCCAAAAAGTCAACGATTCGTCAGTGAGTCTGTCAATCTTCTCAAATTAGTTAACACCTCCTGTCAAAACCACGTGGGACACTTTTTATCTGTTTTCAGCCGACATCGGAATTTTGTCCAAGTGAAGAGGGCCGTTAACGTGAACACGCTTCACGTGAATTACTTTTAGCATGAACTGTATTCACAATCCCCTTCTAAATGAGGATTAGTTATATGAAAATTAGTCACTGATAGCGTGAACTATTGATAACATGAATGCATTTTTTGTTTCCCTTGAGATTCATGTTAACGAGTTTCGACTGTAGTTCTTAAAATATTACAGTCTTAAGTACAACTTTTGATTTATCTCCTATTAATAAATTAAACTACGGTCTTCTGCTTTACCAGGACCGTAGACAAATTTTTTCTCCTATGGGAACAAAAATCCCTATAACCACGCGGTTTGGGACCCACAGTGAGAGACCAATGTAATCAATGTTTTTAAACAATAATATTGAACTTAGAATATGTGTTTTGTTTGGCGTTTAGATATTTAATTACTATTACAGCGATTTTACAAACAATCATGATTACGCGAAATTTTACAAACGTGCAAGCATCAGTTACTTGCGGGGTATCTAACATCTACAAAACAAAATAAAAGTTTCTATCATAATAAATATAAGTGATTAATGAAGTATTTAGAAAGAGATAATATCAGCTCGTAAAGATTTAATGCATGGAAGCATAAGAGTGAGTGAGTGCGCGGACGGGTTTTTACTTCAGCACTATCCAAGCATAAAAGTCATTTTAAACCATGTACTTTTTAATTTGTAATAAATTATATTTTATTTTAACAATATTTATTGCAAAATATCATAGTGTGCATGTTTAAAGTAAACATCTTTAGTTTAATCTATTATTAGTTTCTCATCTTAATAATAGCCAAGCCTCTATTAACGAAGTCGCTAAATTCAGCAAAAGAGTTACTTAAACGAAAAATTCGATAACTAGGCTTTTTTTTTTTTTTATAATAATTTGATCTTTACATAGATAAATTTCAAATTCATAAACACTAAATATCATATAAAGAAATTAAGTTTTATTTATTTATTATTTCGCTTATTCGCTCTTATTCGCTATTCATTTGTTACAAATATTCATTTATTTTAATGCTACACATTTATTCATTACCTTTAAATGTAAAATTATTATTTTATTATTTAAAATTTCAAAATATACATTATTTGTATATTTTCAATATTTTTGTGATATTCTGTTCATAATATAAGCAGAATAATTTTAGAATACAATCCTTATGTGTCCTTTAAATTAATTCCTAAAAATAACAACTACAAAACTTTGAATAAACACCATAAAATGCAATAAACTCGAAACAGTTGTTTCGGGTCAAAAGACACACTATCCTTCGTCAGATGAACAAAGTAGGCACGAGCGCTTCAATCAAAGTGGCAACGCACAAAACTGTTTTAAGTGATGAGCAAAAATATATAAAGACGAATGTAAATATAAATACTGGTGTGATAAGAATTATTAAATGAAAGAGGAAAATAAATAAATAAATAAGATTTAAAATATCAAAATTAAACGAAAATCAAAGTTATGTGTGTAATTTCCAAGCATCAGTCAAGAAATATGTGGAAGAAATATCATAAGAGTGGAACAACAGAGTGGAAGAAATATCATAAACAAGATTTTTCGAATCTTTAAATATATAAAAATCTTCATGGATATCCAAATGGGGAGAGGAGACAGGAGATGAAATTATCTCTTCACTTAAAATGGTTTTGTGCGTTGCCTCTTTGGTTGCAGCACTCGTACCTACTTTGTTCGCCTGACGAAGAGTCGTGTTTTTTTTTTTTTTTTTTTTTTTTTTTTTTTTTTTCGATACAGTTGTTGCGACCTTATTGCATTTTATGGTGTTTATTCAAATTTTTGTACTTATTACTTTAAAATGCCAGTTCTGTGGTGCTTTCTTATTATTAATTGCTAAAAATATCTGTTAATTTTGTGTGATTCCTTTGTTTGAAAAGGTGCCTTTATTCATAATGCTTCTCGATTCTCTGTAATCAAGCAAAAGAGTTTATTATATGGAAAATTTGTTAAATTAATGTTCACTTTTTGTATGACTTTGAACTATATATATAAATTTTCAAAAGATATTAAGATGGGGCATAAGTTAGTGAAACAGCGATTTCAGTTCACTATTCGGAGGTTTTCTTATAAGGTAATTTACAAAATAGCCGTACTTCAAAAGAATTCGTAAAAAGGAGAAATTCGCAAAAGAGAAGTTCGTTAAATAGATATACGACTGTATTAATATTAATACCAATTTTAATAATTAAATATATATATATCCAATAAACTTGTTTTGGATTTAATTCTGTTTAGAATTATTTTTTATTGAAAACATTCCCATTAAACATAAAAATATAATTATATATATGTATATTTTTTTTCTTCATCGCTGCAGTAAACCTTTGGAGAAATTCTCTACATAAGAAAAATGATCGTTTTCGAATATTATAGAAATCGAAGTTGTTGACGGCTTAAAATTTTCTTTCAAAGTGTTCTTCTCCGGAAGTTACACATAGCTTCTAAACCACTTTAAGGTATTTGGAACAAACCTTCAAAAGAATTTAAAAAGATATTTCTTCTGAAAAAGAAAAATTCCTAAATTTATCATAAAACTATTTTTATATAGAAATATTTTAGAACTTATTTCCGTCTAATCTTTATATTTATGTGGAGCGCATTTCTTTGCAATTTAAATGTTTTTCTGAAAAGCCGTTTTGTATTTCAAAGTATTTTAAAAAGAATTATTCCCATGGAATAAAAAATATATAACTAATCCGATTTTTAAATGTATCATTTGAAATAAATGTATGTCTTATTTATTTTATAGTAAAATATAACTTACATTAAGATATATGCGAATGGATGATCAATATATTTTTTCTCGTATTATATTTGTTATTTTAAATAGAAAGAAAAGGAATTTTAAATGCATACCACATAACGAGCAATTTCTATTTGAAAAGTGAATGCTTAAATATATGTTTCTCTTCGTGAGGCATTTAATAGAATTATGAAATATGTTTTATTAACATTTTATATATATTTATATTACAAATATTTTTAATATAATAATAGCAAAAGAAATAACAATTAAAAAAATTACTATTTCAACTTTACATATCACATTAATATCATCATAAATATCGGAGAAATAGTCTCGTCAATTACAACTATTTTCAGTTAAATATTTTTATTATTATTATTATTATTATTATTATTATTTCATCGAGGAATTAGTCGAATAGACCATTTTCCTGCGTGCAGCCCAGTACAAACTAGCCTTTGAATGATAGTTGTCAAGAGGTAAAAGATTAGAACTGATGTTGGCTAAAGAAGCATGAATTGTCAAATGTCTAAAATCCATAGTCTCTCCATTTAGGGGAGACTGGACTGGGGAGGGTTGACCCTATGGGAGGCTTGACCCACCTTTCTTTACTCTGCTATTTTTAGCTTTCAAAAACCTCCAACACATGGCAGCACATCCTAATGATGCAAGGTAACAGCCATGTTTCTTTGAAAGCTATCCCATGCTTATTATTTGAACAAGCTTGAAATTTGTGTTTTCCTCATCAAAAAGTTAGTAATTTTGATTAAATTTGTAAGACATTGTGCAAATATTTTTAATCAAATATCAGAATTCAGATTTATATGATTAAAGTATATACCTCAAGCTAATATGTGCTATAATTAGTTTTGCTAAATAATTGTTTAATTCCCTGATTTTTTTTATGAAATTTCAAATGGCCATTGAGGGAGGCTTGACCCACATGATATAAGGGAGGTTTGACCCACCACATGATATAAGGGAGGTTTGACCCACGGGTCAAGCCTCCCTTATATATTTCTTTGTTATTGTGGACTGAAAATATTAATTCATCTATTATTTATCAACCTAAAAATAATTTATCTCTCATTCCTGAAGATTATATTCCTCATAGTAGTAGTTCACAAGTCACTTCTTCTACTAGGATCACCTGTCAGCCAGAAATTGAAAAATCTGTATCTTTGACCCCTGAACAGATTCGAATTTTCCCGAAAGCTGGACCACGAAAACATATAAAAGAAAACAAGCAAAGTCTCGAATATTGATAGGTACCCCAATTAAAGAACAAATAGAAAATGAGCATGCATTGAGAGCATCGAAGAAACGACCTTCTGTTAAAGATACTAAAACCAAAAGATTTTCTAAACAGAAATTTTTTAATCTGGTTGAAACCTTGAGTGATGAGAATAAAAAAATCCCTCATGTGTCAGATATCAGTGAAGATGAGTTTGTGATATCAAAGTCAATGTCAGAAGGAGATTTTGTGCTGGTAAAATTTGTGAATCCTAAAACTGGTAGGCCTAGTGCATCTCATTTCGTAGGAAGAATAACCAAAGTGGAGAGAGAGAGTTCCATGCTACATTTTTACGCCGCGCTGCTGAAACAAATTACTTTATTTATCCAGAAGCGGAAGATATATCTGTTGTTTCAATGGATGATATGATAAAGTTACCAAATTCAATATCAGCTGAAGGAACTGCAAGAGTTGCATTATGAATTTATTTTGACTTTGACTTTTCTGAGTGTAAGTGCTGCTAAATATTCGTTATTATTCAACATTTCTAGCTTTTTACAACAAAGCTTAATGGCAATGACTATTTTTAATTTAAGAGTTGTTTTAGTAGTGTGAACGTGTTCTCTTATATAATTTTTTTTCAATTTACGCTTTAGAAATATTGGTACTTCGTCAATTATAACTTTTATTGTTATCACATTAATTTCATTGCCAAATTTTCTTAAATTTTAGGACTAGCTTAACTTTGTTCATAAATATTATAATATGTGAATATTGGTGGGTCAACCCTCCCACTGTGTGGGTCAAACCTCCCATATGTGGGGAGCCTTGACCCAAAAATTCTGCTTCAATAACATTCATTATTTCTCTTTTCTGTTGTAAAGTATGAAAATTTTTTATGTATGTTTTGATAATAGAATATATCAGGTATGAAATGGTGTACAAAGTTTTTTTCTGGAAGTAAAATTTTTTTCTCTAAAAATTTTTTTGTAAAAAATGGGTCAACCCTCCCCAGTCTCCCCTAAACACAAGGGACAGTAAAGAGTATCTTTCACACCTATGCGGTGGAGGTGTCCTTGTAAATAGTCATGTCCGTTTAAAGTTCTAAAATTTGCAGCAAAGGTTTGTCTAGGGGGGTCCATTGGAACGAAATCCCTAAAAGAATTTTCCAGCTCTTTCCCTTAGCGTCGCTTTTTCGGGTTTCACATACATAATTCCCTGTTGATCTTATAATTGCGGAAAAAGCCTGGCTGCATGTTAAATCGATAGTAGGCTGTGGAAGGCTGCAGCCATGTTTAGCCAGGGAGTCTGCCTTTTCATTACCCAGAATATCACAGCGACTAGGCATCCACTGAAATATAATTATCCAACCAGCACAGTTAAGCAAGTTTACTTTTAGTTTTGGCTCCTGTAGCCTTCTTGAATCAGTATTATTTAGAGAGCAGAGGGAGTGGATTGCAGACTGTGAATCCACAAGAAAAACGGCATGTCTGTAAGAAGTGGTCAAGTCCAATAAAAAGGATAACGTCTGACTAACTGCCTCAATTTCTGCCTCAATTTCTGCCTCATAGTTTGTAGCACTCAAACCAACTGCACAAGAACCCTTGAAAATGTTCTCACAGTAATATCCGGCTCCAGCTGAAGCATGGAGTAATTAAATATTAAAAATGAAACAGCTTTGGTAACACTGACTCCCAAAAGCGCACACTGTCATAATAAAAATCACGTTGTACTTAATGCATTACTCTTTTACTTTTTATAATCACATAACAATAAATAAAAAACTTTGTAAAATCACCATAAATTAAAAAAAAAAAAACTTATAACAATTTTCCCTTTGTTTGCTTCATTCGTGCCTACTTTATTCGGTGCCTACTTAGGTGGTTTTGATTTTATTTTGGCGCTAAATAATTGTTTAGAGTTTTTATTTATTTATTTATTTATTTATTTATTGCAATTTATGGTGCATTTACAAAGTAATAAAATAAAAGTAAAGTAACGAACACATTTTTATGACCACTAAATTGACACTTAAATTCACATACAGTATGTTCTTTAAATTTTTATATTCTCCCTCTTCCCACATATCTATCTTTTTGCTAATTGCAACTCTATCGAAACCTTTGATCATGTATTATTCGTTCTTTCACGTAATGCAGATCTACAATAGCATGTTATGACTTTTCCTAATTCGTTCTCTTTTCATTTTGCAAAAAAATGCATTTTGTCGCCATGAACACATTCCTTGTCTTATAACATGGTACGTTAATTTTGCTTAAAAAATCCGTGTTCTCATGGCGAATGTTGGCTTTTAGTGGGGACCGTTTGAATTATAATTATGTGGTAACCTTTTCAAAAATTGTATGTGTTTATACGTAACACAATTACAACCAGTTTTTCTCTATTATTTTAAATTTGGCTTCGATTAGAGCTTTCGCGAAAATAATGAAGAAATCAGAGCGTGACTTCATCATCGTTGCTTGACCTGAGAAGTCGACGTTTTGAGCTCCCACTCCAATGATATTAAAATCCCTTCAATTATAATTATCCAATAATACCTTTATAAAATGGTCACCTATTCAAGAATAATATATCAAATGAAGTTTTTAATAAAATTTTTCGTGATTATCTAAAAAAAATGCCTGGATTAACGATCACTGTGTTATTGACGAGTCACATCGCAAGAATTCTAAAACTGTTTTTAAAATTGAACATCAATAACCAACGGCCATCTACAGTTCTTCGTTACAACGCCAGTAAAAATCATAATCATACTTTGGTTATGGTGTATTCACATTTTTGCAGATATTTTGGTCATAGTATTGGTGAGATCAATAAAAAGAAAAAATAATTACTACAATATATTACTACAAAAATAATTACTACAAAAATAATAATACAATAAAAAGAAAAAATAATTTTTCATAGATCTGTTCTATTCGAACATCACACAAAATGTGACGAAATATATTAGTCAGACCATTGAAGTCACAAACTTATAATTTCAATATCTTACGTACAGAAAGGTTTAACTACTTATTTCTGTATTTTCTGTTCGTACACAATAATAACTATTTCGGACTTGATTACTAGGATTTTGGCAATGTTCCAGGATAGAAAGTTAGTTGAAATCCTCTCACAGGGCAGAAAAAGGAAGAGAATATTTGTTTCCTGGACGTGTATTGTCCAAGAAAACACCTTTCATATTTGTATCTAAAAGGATTATAATTCGCGATTTGCCGCCTAGTGTTAAAAACTAAAATATTTTCTTTCTTGTAGTAGAAAAGCAATCGAATCAGGCGATTGATTTTTAATCTAAATAACCTGGTGTGTCACTCACACGACTTTCCTTTACCTTGAATTTCAATATCATAAAGACAGATTGCTTATGTCTCCAGATCAATAACGTAAGATAATAACGTTCGATGTACTTTAAAAATAATCTAAAATTGGTTTAGGAATAGTTTTATTTGACACATAATTCTATGGGTTTGATTATATAAAAAAAACCTCAGCCGCCCGTTCAACAATAGTACTTACAATCATTTAAAAAAAAAAAAAAAAAAAAAAAAAAAACAAGAATTATTAGTTTGATTTCAAACTTACCGATTTCGGTCAATTTTTAAGTGGCAGTTTAATACGAACTTCAAAATAGCAAATTCGAATTTCTTGCAGTTATTTGTTTTTAAGTTATAATGATAAAAGATATACATACATATTAACCTCTAAAAATTGGAATTTCGTAATCAAGGCACCTCAAAACGTGGTATTATATTTTTAAAAAAGTTGGAAATTGAACATCAAAAAATACTTTTTTTACAGTATGGGTATAAAAAATTAATCTTCCTTCCCGAGCAGTGTTCGTCGACATAGTAAAATGCAGCAAAGCGCTTCCGTTAATTGCATTCAATAGAAAATATTCAATAGAATTGCATTCTTTGTTAATTCTTGGGGAAATTAGCCCAAGTGGTAATGTTGACATTTCGTTTTTTTTCATAATTTTAATTATGGTAGAATATGAAAGAATTTTACATAAATGTGCACAATACAAACTATTTTTTAGTGAATCATTATGAAGTTAAAAAAGAATTATTTATAGTAGTAATAGTTAACTAGGAGGGGGGGGGAGGGGGGTTGTATATGTAGGAGCATCACTGCCCTCTCCTTTTAGGTGGGTGTAAAACTTTTTTTTTTTTTTTAAGAGCTTTTCTATATTTTTAAAAGGAATGGTTAAACCATAGATATAAGATAATTTAAAACAAAGTTATCGATTTATTTCATTAATATAGATATAAATTTATTTTAAAAAAAAAATAGTGATTCCTTTTTTTTTTTTTTTTTTTTTTTTTAATTGAAAATTTACGACGAGCAAAACAGACAACGTCTGCTAATATGGTGTTATCAGACATGGCTTTTTCAGTCCACTTTTCTCGAAGATTTTTTTTTTTTTCTTATTTAATCGTACAAGTAATTGCATACCGGAGAAAAATTCTCTACAAATAAAATGGTGTTTAAAAAAGTCTGAGTACTAACAGTCCGGAATAAATGAAAATTTTGGCAATATCAGTACTATTTATCCTGACCATTTTCATACCCTCATAGTAAAGATAAGAAGAAGAAAAAAAAAATTGAAAGACGTAATTCTCTTTAATATATATATATATATATATATATATATATATATATATATTTCTAAATATTTAATTATTTTCTAAATTAAATAAAGGAAAGAAAAAAAGATTTGATTAAAAAAATAATTACTCTGATGTATTAAAATTACTCTTTATGTTCTTTGCCGATAAATAGAGAGTAAAATGAAAACATTTGATGATAAATATTTTTAAAATAGCAATGATAATAATGCGTTCTTTGATAAAGCTGTGAATGTATTTTTATGCAAACAGAAGTTAATCATTTGCATAAGAAAAAATAATTTTAATGGTTGAGTAAGTTCCTTTAATTCTGAAAGAAAAGAAATTCCATTGAAGAATTTGAAATGCAAATATCAGAAAGTGTAAAGAGACTCAGAAAAATTTGCATGAAAAAGAAAAAAAAATTTCTTTGAATCTTTTTTTTTTTTTCCCTTCCAATAAAAATTTTGCTGATATATATTTTTTAAACAGGTGTAATAATGAAAATTATTTCAAAAACAAACGAAATTTTTTTATGATTTGTTTCAGATATGAAATGGAGACTTTTAAATCCCGTTATTAGAATGAAAGTTCCCTTATTTATTTTAGCAAACAAAAAAAAAAAAAAAGAAAAAAAAAAGAAAAGGTAATTTTTTAAAGAAACGGAAAGTTTTTGTTAATTCAATTTAATACCTTATATTCTAAACTTGCAGAGTCCTTTTTATTTTTTATTTTTTATTTTTTTTTAATTTCAAAATTATATTTTGATTGACTGCTTAACAGAATCTTTTATCATAACATGTGTTTATGAAAAGTGATTTTCCTTTTGAATTTAGGCTGGATGAATTAAGTTTATTTATTTTCTTAACAAGTGCTAAATTTTTCGAAAGAGCTATTAAGAAAATTGACATTGGATTTCATAGAAAGTATCTTTAATGAAATCTTGCCTGAAGAATTAGACAAATGAGAATTATAATCTTCTCTCCATAATTAATTTTCTGGGAAATTGAGAGCTAATCACATTCATAATTTAGGCGTGATGCCAATTCCAAATGTACTTTAAACACTTAGCTAAAAGCCCTCAATTATATCTTAAATGATAAAAATTTATTTTGGAAATTAATTGCCTTAAAAGATGAAATGTTTTAGGACATAATACATATATTAATCATTAAATTTACAAGTTATTTATCTGAACTTGTTATTCAAGAAATGAAATGTTTTACGAAATTGTCAATGCTCTTGCTCGTAGGGATTGTTTTTGTTTAGTGACATTTTTTAATCTACATAAACAATTATGACGAGAGAAAAAGAAAACAATTTTTGCTAAATAATAATAATAAATAAATAAATAAATAAATAAATAAAAATTAGCAGAAAGTTAGACGTTTAGGTGGTAGTAACGATATTCATAAACTTGCGATGAGTGTCTACTTCTGTTTTATGTTTAAAAAAGTTAAGGGCAATCGCCGTGGCAAATTAAATATTAGCTTTATTTTTACTTTTTCTATGTAAGCTTGAATATACGATTTTTTTTTTTTTTTTTAATCTATGTTTTACTAAGCCTAAGGACGATTTTTTTTTTCTACGATTATGTAAGTTTTCAACTATTTTATAAATGTTGGACGTCTTTTTCAAAATTGAAATCCGCACTTGATATCGAATTATCATAAGAATGAAATTTCACTGTCTCATCCCTATACCATTATTATAATAATTTAGTAGGTTACTAAAAATAAATAAATAAAAACTATCCTTAAAAATTTTAAATTTTGTGTTTACGTATAGGGAGCGTTTGTAAATCGAATATCGCTTTGGGCAAAACAATTACAGTTTCAAATTATTATTATTTATTTATTTTAATTTTTTTTATTTATTTTTTTTTTTTTTTAATTTTTTATATATTTTTAATTTTTATTTTTATAATGCAATCGTAACAGGCAACAGCATGCATTTAGCTTGAATGGCGTCAATGGCGTCAAGAAACGCGTTTCTTCAAACATCTCTAAAACATATTTATTATAAATAGATCATTGACTTGTCTAGTGCAGTAAAATTTTAAATAAAGTACCGGCTAAATTGCTATAAAAGTTTCTTTTTTTTCCTCTTATTTCAAGTGCTAGAGAATGAGGTTGAGTCGGTTTAATGTCACACTAGAGGTACGCAATGGGCAGTTGGCGATGGTCTGGGATTCGCTCCTTGGCGTGGTCCGCAGATATATCCTTACAATTTTGATTCACCACGCAGAGGACATCTCCTCCGCTTTTATAGCCCCAGAGATATTTTTACTGTACATGAAAGACACTGCAGTTACGAAAGATTTGACGCGCATTGTCCACCACTAATGTAAATGACGATGTTTCGCGAACTCCAGAATCGAACCCACAATCCTCCGATTACCAATTCGACACTCTACCAAGCAGACTTTATGTGTTAGGAACTCGTCTTGCTAAACAAAAAACATTGTTTTACATATGGTAACTGAGAATTTATGCAGGACGGCACGCCGTGTCACGCTTCAAGTCTGGTCATATCTTACAATGGAATTGGCCTAGAAATCCTCCCGTATGCCGGGAGAAAATGTGGCTTGGATTAATGTCGCGTCGAATCAAAGTAATCAAACTAATTTAGGTAAAAAGAAGCCTTACCAAATAATAAAATAGTAATGTAATACAGAAATGTTAATAAAACATGTTTAAAATTAATGAATTCTTCTTTCTGTCTATATCATTAAGTAATTGGAATAAACCAAACTTTTATAATAATTTGTCCAGTACTTTAAGTTATACCTGTTAAAAATGGTTTCTCAAAAATGAGCAAAACTATCTCAAAATAGCTCCGAAACAATATATACTTAAATTTGAAAACCCAGGTACTCATTTTTGAGTATACTGACATGCTCAAAAATGGGGATATAGGGAGTCTTACCGCCCAATTCACCGTCAACCTCCACCGCTGGTTTATCAGTAAACCCCAGGTTCAGAAGGAAATTCTATTCACCGTTAACTCGCCTCTGTGGTAGCGCCGCTTAAAACGTAACCCAGGTGCATAAACTCAACCTACCTCAAACGGCAGGTTAGACGTAGGTAGAGATGCGAGTTTCAGCTTCGAATACTATCTGACCAATCACAGTGCGTGAATGGTCGAAAGTGAATACGCTCAGATATTGTCCGCCATTTTTTAATAAAAACTGGTGATTTAAAAAATAAAAATGATGCGTATAAGTTATACTTTTTGAAAAGAACTTTCAAAATTATAAATTTTTTGTGTGAACACTATATACGTTTAATAAATTGTTTTAAAGATATTTGATTAGGAAGTTTACCAGTGACGATTGGTCTGTTGCTTTTACTTTAAAATAATAAAACAAAAATAACCCTAAAATTAAAGACTAAAGAATAACTTTCTGAAAATAATCGATTTTGACGTCCTCAGAGCTATAAATTCTTAGTTAAATCATGTGAATTCATCATTCATAATAAAATAATTTTAAAAATGCTCATTTAAGGACTCTGTTATAAATAACATAAGGACACTACTATTCGTCTCCTAGTGGCTGGACGCAGAGCATTTCATTTCAGATCAACAGTACCCGGGTTCAAACCCCGTTACGTCCTATTTAGTTTTTTTTTTTTTTTTTTTTTTTTTTTTTTTAATTTTTTATTTATAAGTCTGGAAAAAAAAAGTTTAAAATAAACAATTTGCCAGTTGTAAGTTTTAATTCAGCAATTAATTTCTACTTCATTATTAGTTGAATTTAACTTTTATTTCAGTATAAATTCAAGTAAATATTTCAAAAGTAAGCATTTTAGTTTTAAAATTTAATTGCTTTTTTTTTTTAAATATTTTTTTAATTTAATTAAAACAAAAAAGTTAAATTTAATGAATAATGAAGTAGAAAAAAATTAGTAAGTTAAATGATACATATATACACAATAACAAGAGATTAAATTAAGAATAAAGAAATAAATAATAAAGAAAAAATATTTCAGTTTAAAGTTTAATTTCTGTTTAATAACTTTTCAAAAGCAGAAAAATGATCAAACATTTTATTTTTAAATTATTTTATTTAAACTAACAGAAAGAAGAGGGGGAAAAAAAGAGAGAGAGAAGTAGAAGAAAGTTCCATTTTTGTTAAATTAAATTAATAATAATAATAATAATAATAATAAATTATACATTATCAAATTAACTTAAACATTTTTATTTATTTATTTTATTATTAGTGTACGTGCTCTTACTCTAGCGAAATATTTGAAGCGATAATAATAATTTATGGGCGGAAAATTAAATTAGTTACAAATTGTAGCTTCTGTTATATAATAACTATAATTAAATTTAAATGTAATATATATATATATATATATATATACATATACATATCAAAATATAAGCATTTTATTATAATTATGATTATTATTTTATTTCATTCAGAAAAGGGGGGGGGGATTTTTTTTTCAACATTTAAATTAAATATTCATATTTTCCTTGTTAGTAATAAGAGATATTAGGGAATTGCTAATACATGCAACATTGCGTATAATATATATAATATATAACTGTGGTGCTTTTATCACAAAAACCAAGAGCATTAATTAACAAAAAATAGTCTATTAAAGACTGAAGAATAAATTTCTAAAAATAATCACTTTTGTGTTAACAAAAGCCGAGTGCACATACGCAAATTGTTTTATTTCGTTTGCGCTGTGTTTTTGTTATTGTTTTCTGTTTACGATAGAAAGTGATATTGCATGTATTCAGTAATTTGTATGTACTATATATACGTATACAAAATAAAAAATATTGAAATTTTTTCAAAAATATTTAAATAAAAAATATTTTTTTAATTTTTAAACAGGTTTTAACACCACTGATCTGGAATAAAATTTATAAAAATAATAATGACATCTTGTTGACACACCCGCCTATCTATCATAGTTTTTGTTTTGATTTAGACTTAAAACCCAATTAAAAATATTTTAAAAACCTGGAACTCTTATGAAATTTTACTATTTAAACATAAAATATTTCTTTTGAACAATAGCGATATAAAATTAAGGAAGCACACATCCACACTTTTTTTTTTTCTTTCTTTCTTTTTTAAGTTTGATTACTAATTTTTATCATCAACTTACTTTTTTATAAACAGCAAAGGACTAAGATTATGACTCGAGAAATATTTACTTAACAAAACAGATTTAGGTATTTATCTCTTAATTACGAATTAATGTTAACGCTTCGATGATTTTGAGGTTCCTAAGCCAGCAGGTGGAGTGTCTTTCGTAGGAATCTTTCTAAGGGGTCCTGGCCTGTATTCATACTAGTTTCGGAGAAAACCACGGAAATTTTAGAATAACGAGGTCGACGAGCAGGACCTGGGATCGAACCTGGCACTTCCCATCTACCAGCTCTGAATGCAGAACCACTCGGTTACTACTGGGGCTTTAATTTAAAATTAAAGGGAATTTTTTTTAACTGAGCAAGGCATTGAACGATTACACACACACACACACACACACACACATATATATATATATATATATATATATATATATATATATATATATATATATATAAGTTTTACTTTCTAATTTAAATAGTTTTGAAGAAGATACAATTAACACTTATATTTTAATAGATATGTATGCAAATTTTCTTAATTTGACAACTGTAATAATAATAATAATAATAAAAAGCTTCGTAACGTCCCCCTTCCCTTTAAAAAATTAAACATGCTAGCTAAACGCGAATATTTCAATAATTTGAATGTATGTATCTTTTTATCGTTTATAATATGAATAGAAAATAGAAAATCTACAATATTTTTTTTTTTTTTTTAAATGCAATTCTAATATTTAAAAAAAAAAAAAAAAAAAAAAAATTAAATTTAAAACATCATGATGGGAGAATAAAAAATTCCCATTAAATATGTAAGATTCACATTTTTTTTTTTTTTAGAAAAATAAATTATTTCTCACAGCCCATTAAATTATAAGATATTGTCTAATGTTTGTTCAATTAACAGTTTATATCCTTTGTCATTTAAACATTAAAAGATAAACTTATTTATTGACAAGACATTTTTCTGTGTTTTCCAATATAATTTTATTCCGTGCAATTTGTTTTTATTAAAATTGTAATCAATAAAATTATTTTCCATGGTGAGTACACATGATTTCATATCTTGTAACTTAATTTTGAAGAAAAAGAAAATCGCTAAAATGGTTCCTACAGACATCCTAAAAGCGCATTTGATCTGAATTATTTATTTATTTTTTTATTTAAAAAAAAAAAAAAAAAAAAAAAAAATCGATAACATTGTTTTAAAGATATCAAAATATACGTTTCAAAATTTCGTTTAAAATATTTTTATGATTCCTTTTAAAAAATACTCATTAATTTCCCACTTATTCACAAGAAAAGCAATGTTCTTAAATATACAAAATTTTCATTTTGGTTCACCATTACTATTACAAATTGTTTTATTTCTTATGAAATAATAAATAGTTTTTTTTTTTTATATATACAATATCTATATATAAACGTTTCGGATCCATGAAATAAAGAAAAACAAATCTTAAACACGTGCGAAGTGTCTTCTTATGGGTATTAAATCACGTGCTTTCATTCGACCAATCAACTTTCAGCAGTTCAATCTACGCTGAAAACCTTCATGTTCAGTAACCAGCTTTGCAAGTTAACGGTGAATAACAAATATTCAACCCAGGTTTTGAGTCGCAAGCCTAGAGTTTTTGCACCTGGGGTTGAACTAGTAGTTGAAGGTTATCGGTGAATTAGCCGGTTAGAAAGATTCCTACGAAAGACACTCCACCTGCTGGCTTAGGAACCTCAAAATCATCGAAGCGTTAACATTAATTCGTAATTAAGAGATAAATACCTAAATCTGTTTCGTTAAGTAAATATTTCTCGAGTCATAATCTTAGTCCTTTGCTGTTTATAAAAAAGTAAGTTGATGATAAAAATTAGTAATCAAACTTAAAAAAGAAAGAAAGAAAAAAAAAAAAGTGTGGATGTGTGCTTCCTTAATTTTATATCGCTATTGTTCAAAAGAAATATTTTATGTTTAAATAGTAAAATTTCATAAGAGTTCCAGGTTTTTAAAATATTTTTAATTGGGTTTTAAGTCTAAATCAAAACAAAAACTATGATAGATAGGCGGGTGTGTCAACAAGATGTCATTATTATTTTTATAAATTTTATTCCAGATCAGTGGTGTTAAAACCTGTTTAAAAATTAAAAAAATATTTTTTATTTAAATATTTTTGAAAAAATTTCAATATTTTTTATTTTGTATACGTATATATAGTACATACAAATTACTGAATACATGCAATATCACTTTCTATCGTAAACAGAAAACAATAACAAAAACACAGCGCAAACGAAATAAAACAATTTGCGTATGTGCACTCGGCTTTTGTTAACACAAAAGTGATTATTTTTAGAAATTTATTCTTCAGTCTTTAATAGACTATTTTTTGTTAATTAATGCTCTTGGTTTTTGTGATAAAAGCACCACAGTTATATATATATATATTATACGCAATGTTGCATGTATTAGCAATTCCCTAATATCTCTTATTACTAACAAGGAAAATATGAATATTTAATTTAAATGTTGAAAAAAAAATCCCCCCCCCCTTTTCTGAATGAAATAAAATAATAATCATAATTATAATAAAATGCTTATATTTTGATATGTATATGTATATATATATATATATATATATATTACATTTAAATTTAATTATAGTTATTATATACCAGAAGCTACAATTTGTAACTAATTTAATTTTCCGCCCATAAATTATTATTATCGCTTCAAATATTTCGCTAGAGTAAGAGCACGTACACTAATAATAAAATAAATAAATAAAAATGTTTAAGTTAATTTGATAATGTATAATTTATTATTATTATTATTATTATTATTAATTTAATTTAACAAAAATGGAACTTTCTTCTACTTCTCTCTCTCTTTTTTTCCCCCTCTTCTTTCTGTTAGTTTAAATAAAATAATTTAAAAATAAAATGTTTGATCATTTTTCTGCTTTTGAAAAGTTATTAAACAGAAATTAAACTTTAAACTGAAATATTTTTTCTTTATTATTTATTTCTTTATTCTTAATTTAATCTCTTGTTATTGTGTATATATGTATCATTTAACTTACTAATTTTTTTCTACTTCATTATTCATTAAATTTAACTTTTTTGTTTTAATTAAATTAAAAAAATATTTAAAAAAAAAAAGCAATTAAATTTTAAAACTAAAATGCTTACTTTTGAAATATTTACTTGAATTTATACTGAAATAAAAGTTAAATTCAACTAATAATGAAGTAGAAATTAATTGCTGAATTAAAACTTACAACTGGCAAATTGTTTATTTTAAACTTTTTTTTTCCAGACTTATAAATAAAAAATTAAAAAAAAAAAAAAAAAAAAAAAAAAACTAAATAGGACGTAACGGGGTTTGAACCCGGGTACTGTTGATCTGAAATGAAATGCTCTGCGTCCAGCCACTAGGAGACGAATAGTAGTGTCCTTATGTTATTTATAACAGAGTCCTTAAATGAGCATTTTTAAAATTATTTTATTATGAATGATGAATTCACATGATTTAACTAAGAATTTATAGCTCTGAGGACGTCAAAATCGATTATTTTCAGAAAGTTATTCTTTAGTCTTTAATTTTAGGGTTATTTTTGTTTTATTATTTTAAAGTAAAAGCAACAGACCAATCGTCACTGGTAAACTTCCTAATCAAATATCTTTAAAACAATTTATTAAACGTATATAGTGTTCACACAAAAAATTTATAATTTTGAAAGTTCTTTTCAAAAAGTATAACTTATACGCATCATTTTTATTTTTTAAATCACCAGTTTTTATTAAAAAATGGCGGACAATATCTGAGCGTATTCACTTTCGACCATTCACGCACTGTGATTGGTCAGATAGTATTCGAAGCTGAAACTCGCATCTCTACCTACGTCTAACCTGCCGTTTGAGGTAGGTTGAGTTTATGCACCTGGGTTACGTTTTAAGCGGCGCTACCACAGAGGCGAGTTAACGGTGAATAGAATTTCCTTCTGAACCTGGGGTTTACTGATAAACCAGCGGTGGAGGTTGACGGTGAATTGGGCGGTAAGGGGTCCTGGCCTGTATTCATACTAGTTTCGGAGAAAACCACGGAAATTTTAGAATAACGAGGTCGACGAGCAGGACCTGGGATCGAACCTGGCACTTCCCATCTACCAGCTCTGAATGCAGAACCACTCGGTTACTACTGGGGCTTTAATTTAAAATTAAAGGGAATTTTTTTTAACTGAGCAAGGCATTGAACGATTACACACACACACACACACACACACACACACACACATATATATATATAAGTTTTACTTTCTAATTTAAATAGTTTTGAAGAAGATACAATTAACACTTATATTTTAATAGATATGTATGCAAATTTTCTTAATTTGACAACTGTAATAATAATAATAATAATAAAAAGCTTCGTAACGTCCCCCTTCCCTTTAAAAAATTAAACATGCTAGCTAAACGCGAATATTTCAATAATTTGAATGTATGTATCTTTTTATCGTTTATAATATGAATAGAAAATAGAAAATCTACAATATTTTTTTTTTTTTTTTTTAAATGCAATTCTAATATTTAAAAAAAAAAAAAAAAAAAAAAAAAAAATTAAATTTAAAACATCATGATGGGAGAATAAAAAATTCCCATTAAATATGTAAGATTCACATTTTTTTTTTTTTTTAGAAAAATAAATTATTTCTCACAGCCCATTAAATTATAAGATATTGTCTAATGTTTGTTCAATTAACAGTTTATATCCTTTGTCATTTAAACATTAAAAGATAAACTTATTTATTGACAAGACATTTTTCTGTGTTTTCCAATATAATTTTATTCCGTGCAATTTGTTTTTATTAAAATTGTAATCAATAAAATTATTTTCCATGGTGAGTACACATGATTTCATATCTTGTAACTTAATTTTGAAGAAAAAGAAAATCGCTAAAATGGTTCCTACAGACATCCTAAAAGCGCATTTGATCTGAATTATTTATTTATTTTTTTATTTAAAAAAAAAAAAAAAAAAAAAAAAATCGATAGCATTGTTTTAAAGATATCAAAATATACGTTTCAAAATTTCGTTTAAAATATTTTTATGATTCCTTTTAAAAAATACTCATTAATTTCCCACTTATTCACAAGAAAAGCAATGTTCTTAAATATACAAAATTTTCATTTTGGTTCACCATTACTATTACAAATTGTTTTATTTCTTATGAAATAATAAATAGTTTTTTTTTTTATATATACAATATCTATATATAAACGTTTCGGATCCATGAAATAAAGAAAAACAAATCTTAAACACGCGCGAAGTGTCTTCTTATGGGTATTAAATCACGTGCTTTCATTCGACCAATCAACTTTCAGCAGTTCAATCTACGCTGAAAACCTTCATGTTCAGTAACCAGCTTTGCAAGTTAACGGTGAATAACAAATATTCAACCCAGGTTTTGAGTCGCAAGCCTAGAGTTTTTGCACCTGGGGTTGAACTAGTAGTTGAAGGTTATCGGTGAATTAGCCGGTTAGTGGTCAACCCCATTTTTGAGCATGTCAATATACTCAAAAATGAGTACATGGGATTTTCAAATTTAAGTATATATTGTTTCGGAGCTATTTTGTGACAATTTTGCTCATTTTTGAGAAACCATTTTTAACAGTGTGTGTCATAATTTTTTCAGTACTATTTTCATAGTTTAATGTCATAAAATTTTCGGAATTACAGTACTAAGGTATCAATATTTAGGTTTTTAGATAAAATGTCCCAATATAAAAATTCGGTTTAAGATTATTATAGTTGAAAAAATAAAAAATAGTACATTATCTAAACATAAATTAAACTTAGAGGATTGAAACTTTGAATCATTTTAACTCCATTCTTTTTCTATTTTTTATCTCAATGGCATGAAATTGAGTATGTGAACATACATTTGAACGTGCAATAGGCAATATTGCCAAATTTGAGTACTTTTTTATTCAACAAATACCGTTAAATTTGAATTGTAACGGTTGTCTAATCATTTCGAAGATTAATCGCCTATTATGTATATCAAATATCCCTCCTCAAAATTATTGGTGGCTGTTGAATAAAAGAGTCCCATTACCATTAAATTATCAACACTATTCCTAATCGATTCATATTGCTATTATTTGCATGCGTTAATTTGCTATATAATTAGAAGAGACTGTTTTTTGTCGGGAATGTACACAGGCTGTACACTTTACTTGTGATAATTTTATTCACATCTGTTACAATTCTTTATTATTTTTTTAATCGTAACTAAATTGAAGTAGACAGGAATTTACATTTATTAAATTTTTAAGTTCATATACATTAACTTATCGCAACTTATCAATTTTTTTCCATGTGCTTATCTTATAAGCTACCTTTCATACGTGCAAAATTCAGAAATTAAAATAATTTATCTACTTATGCTGTAATAAATTTTAGTATAAACTAATAGAACAGTATTATTTCACTACAAGTGATAAATTGTATTTTACTTTAGTAGTGATTTAAAATTAAAATTACTTCAGTTATGTATTAAGTAGTAATGTATATATCTGTTTTTTAATCATTGTTATAGTACGAATTCAGTAAATTCTTTCCACGATTTCCTCACAAGAGAAAACTAAACAACATAAGGCCTCAATTGATTTATACAAACGTGAGTTATTATCAAGGCTCACCATTACTTCGTAAACGAGGGTTATTATTGGCCTTATATCTTTCTTTTATTGATTTAGATAAGGAAAATAAGAAGGGCAAAATACGGAATGCTTTCCTTGACCAGATTGTGACACCAGCTAATCAATTGGTTGAGTGCATTGTTTGTCTTTCAAAAATATAGTTCCTTCTTTTTTACAGTTACTTAATTCTTTTGCAACTAGTTTTCTTAGAAACTTAATGCAATATATTTATTATATGCAGAAATTTATTCTCTAATCTTTCTAGCAATTTTTTCTGCAATTTCTTAATTTTATTATTATTAATCCTTTTCTAATTTTAGAAAATAAGAACATTTGTTTTACAATTTTCTAAAATTTGTGGCAGATTTTAAGATGATGCAGTATGTTTTATATATACAGATAATTGATCTATGATCATTGTAGCTATTCTTATGAGTTTCAAGCGTTTAATTTTAAATGGAACAATCACTAGACAATTTTTCAAAAGATCTCAATTCAAATTAATATGTAATACAAAAGATATTTCATGTACAATTTGCAAATCAAAATTATCTTTCTCAACTATCTATATTTGATAGATATATATATATATATATATATAGAGAGAGAGAGAGATAATAATAAAAATTTATCAATACAATGATCAAACATCAGAAAGGATGACGAAAATTAATGAACAAATAACCACATAAAATAATAAGTTAATATGAATTGTTACTGAAATATTAGTGAATGAGATGATATATAGCAAATATGATCAAAGAATAACAGAAAAAGTAATAGTAACAGGTAAAAGAAGAAACCGGAGCAGAAGACAGAAAGGCTTAAGACGGGTACATAAGTTGTGGTGGCCTCTGCTCCTTCTTATTATTCCTTATTTTTTAATTGCTCGGATTTTGCTCCAGTTTCACACAGATTTCAATTCTTATATCAAATGTATTAATTTCTTATATTATATATATATATATATATATATATAGGTGAAACACTTAAGGGGTGATAGAATACATCTAAACGAGCAATTTTTGCCATACAAATCATTGTCGCGACGAAAGTATTAAACAGCTAGATTACACTTTAGACTGAAAAGTGATTGCGTGAAAACAAGCGAATGAACATCAGTTCACACTTTTATTCTGTTGTCAATTAATCAAAAATAATTAATTTGTTTACAAACGATTAACATCTTAATTACGTTTTGCATAATTTTTAACGTGCACATTTTTTTTAAAAATCTTGTTATTGAATCTCATTTGCTTAGTACTCAAAAAACATTCATTTTATTTATCAGTTTGCAGATTCATGAGACTGTAATTCTCTGCTCTGAAGGAAATTCCTTTACATGTTTATTATGTTTGAGTAGGGATGAATAATACAGTAATACTTTATCAAAAAAACTTGAACATTAATGTGAAGAACATTTAGGTCATAGTTCTTTTGATGCGTAAATTTATATAGCATTTTGAAAAACTACTTACGTATTTTTTTTTCTCTTTTGTGTGATCGTAAAATAAGTTCAGTAAGCAAAAATTCTTGCCTTCTTTTTTTTTTTTTTTTTTTTTAATGGTTGCTCATACAATAATTTCAGCAAAGTTAATACTTTTTTTTTTTTCCTAAAGGTATTTAGTGAAAAGGATATGATTTACTTTTAATTCATTTTCTGCTAATGGTTCATTTTTACTTTCAAATATATATATATATAATTTTAATGTAATGAAGCTTTAGGAATTAAAATCGCTAACATAATAGAAAGGAGATAATGTTCAGTTAATTATTACATTTGTTGAGCCGATTTTCAATATTATTACTCAAAATTCTAAAAAAAAAAAAAAAAAAAAAAAAAAAAATAAGCCAATAATGATTCACAATGTTGCGATAACAACTTAAAAGATATTTAAATAACTTTCACAGGGAAGGAGGGGGATCTGAATCTAAATTTTTGTGTATCTCTCATTTAAAGTAATAATGATAATTCTCAGTATATATATACTTAGCTTCAAAGTACCTTATATAGAATTAAAAAAAAAAAAAAAAAAAAAAAAAAAAAAAAAAGTATGCTAGATCTTTGAATATGGATTATAAAGTAAATGAAGTACAAGTTCTAAGTTTTTGAACTAAAAATATCAATTCTCTGATTTTTTAAACCAAATATATTAATTTATTATACTCATCAAAATATAAATGGTATCAAAACTCCAAAAATACCAAAAATCTCGTTCATGATCTATCTTTAATCCATTTTGAATCTGATGCCTGAAAATATATTTTAGTTTAACTCATATTTTAGTTTACGTTTCTTTTTTTTTTTTTTTTTTTTTTTTTTATTATTATTATTATTATTATTTATCTTCTGTTTAATCCAATGTACTCCGTATTTAAAAATTATTTTTTACCTTTCTTTTTTGTGCTATTTGTATTATATCTGTATTTCTGCTTTCATGTTGTTCTCGTACTGAATTATTTTCACCCAAAGCAATTATTACATTTTAGCATACATAAAGTACTTTTTTTTTTTTTTTTTTTTTTTTTTTTTTGTAAAAATCGAATTAAAAAACAAATATGGTTCAATATTAACAATTTTTTAAAAAGCATTGTAAGATATCTAAAGTCAATATGTTTTTCTCATTTTAACTAATAAAAACAGCTATAAAAGCAAATGTTTTTCTTACGATTTATTTGACTCATAAAAAGAACATTGAAATAAGTAATACATCATTTTTTCGCATTAATCTCAATTTACATTCAATTTCGGATCTCTTTAACTGTATTATTATAGTTTTATACTGGTAAAAATTACGTTATTATTAACGTTCTAGGGATTACTTGGTAGTAAAATTTCTTTCAGTAAACATTTAATGGTTTATTTTACCAGTTTATTGACTCACTGTGGTTCTTTTCTTGAATAATTCCTTTAACTTCATTGATTGAATATTTAGTAATCAATCTTTGTTATCCGAAATAAATGAGAAAGCTTAACCCAAGACTAGAAAGAATTTGCATTAGTTGTTTGAATGTAGTTCTCGGTATATTTTCCCTTCTTTGTTGCCAGATTAAATTTGGGCTTCAAGAAAGCATTTGTCATAAGAGATTTTGGAAAAAAATAATAAAAGAAAGATTTTTCTGGTATATTTCGATGAGATTTCCTCTGAGGCATCCATTCAAACCAATTAATCATTCAGAAAAATATTTAGTTTTCATGGTGAATTTAACTGCCTGCAATGCCAATTGCTGGCATGATTTCAAGGTTACTGTTTTCCAATTTAAAAATACCAAGCACTCAGTTTAAGAATTCAAACATAAATCCATTGTAAAGATTTATACCCCTTTTATGTAATTTCAATGCTGATTTGGAAGCAAATAATTGTTATCATGGAATGAATAGGATAATTCTTTATTTACGAGTAAACATTAAGACAATTTATTTCTCTATAATATTTTAAATGCGTAAAAATATGCCGTGATTTTTAGTCACAATTTTATTTAGACGTGCAAATACATAAGATTTAGTTTTCATGTCGCTATTAATTAACCTCATTCATGTATATCTATGTCACTTTTAATTAATTATATTGATTGTTTTGCATTAAAAATAAGCATTTTTTGTAGTGCATCCTAATAACCAACGCTTTACTGCTGGATTATTAGTTTTTATTAAATGTGTGACAAGTAATGTTGTAATAATATGTAAATTCTATTTTGTAAAAATAGCTACTTATTACTAATAAGTAAAATAATTTAGTGTGTCACTCATGAAACTTTTTCTTACCCTGCATTTCAGTACTTTTAAAAGTATTGCAGATTAAGGCGTAAGGTCAATAAGGTGAGATAATGCGTTTCAATCCACTTTAAAAATAATCTGAAATTGGTTTAAAAACAATTTTGTTTCATATATAATTCTGTGTGAAGGGGCTGCTGCCCTCTCACCCCCCCCCCCACACACACACACGCACAATATTTTAATATTTTAATACCAGCATTTATTTTATTTTATTTTATTTTTATTTTTAAATCAAGACTGTTATTAAATTAAAAAAATTATTGAAAATTATTCAGACAACTTTCACCAGCTTTTACGCTTTGAAACTTACAAATCTTGATAAATTTTTTCCAGTGGTAGCATCATATGAACTTCAAAATAACAAATTTGAATTCCCTGCAGTTATTTGTCTTTAAATTGCTCTAATAACAGCTATACATACAGATAACCCGTAAAAAAAAATGGCTTTCTTATTCAGGGTGCCTCAAAACATGATATTATGTATATATATATATATATATATATATATATATATATATATATAAACAGAACTAGAACTTGGCAAAATATCTTTGTTTACAGTAGGGGTATAAGAAATTAATTTTCTTTCCTGAACAGTATTCGTCGACATAATAAAATGTAGCGTAGCACTACCATCAATTTTATTTAATATGAAAAATAGTTTAGCTTAATTCTTAGCCCTATATATTGTCTACAAATTATATACACATCATGTTGTGTATTTAAATTTAGTTCTATATTGAAATCACTTAATACAATCTGAAATGCACGTCAAGCAATTTCCAAATATAGTCCAACGTACCGAAATATTTTGGGTAGCCCTGTAAACGAATAGATTTTCGTACCACACTCTACACAATACATGCTTATATGCATATAAAAGAATATGTACATTTCATCTTGTTTAGGGCAATCTATAAATGTTGCACTATACTTATCAGAAATTTCCTCGATATACTTTATGCATTTGAATTTGCTTGGATTGCCGTGTACATGAATCATTTGCTTGATTTCAACGAACATTTTAGTGTAGAATCCCTATATGATACAGATTTAGAATACCGAGTTTGAGTTTGATGCTATTATTTGTTCTTGAGATATGCTGATAACAGACACACACACGCCTAGAGACCAACCTCTAAGAACATGATTTCCTTATTCAAAGGATCTCACATCTCAGAACATGTAATATATACTTAAAAAAAAAAAAAAAAAAAACCTCAATTGTGAAAATTTGGCATGAAAATAATACTTTCTTTACCATATATTTGGGTAACAGTAAGTAAAAATAGAATTTTTGCCCCTTTTAATATTGAACGGAGACTGAATTAAATAAAATGATTTATTTATTAATCCAAACACGAAGAATCCAAAGCTTATAGTACTTTTCTTTATATTGAAATATTTAGTTATTTAAATAAATGAACTGAACATTTATAATCCAAAATATATATACTAAATGGTAAATATTTATTGTATTGATTTTCTCCAATGCTTTATATCACAGCCAAAGTTTTTTTTTATTAGCTTAGGGTTTAATCTTTCGGAAAACATTTGTTAAGAAAACTTGGAAGAACTCCATATTCTTTTCTTCCATTGTTACTAGGTAAATTTCTTTGGCTGTAAATAAATAAACACACATTGAGATTTTTTTTAACTGAATCGAAATATTTTTGCAATCAATATATATTATTTTACTCAATGATATTTTTAGAATAGAACGCCACATAGAATATCTTTCATTTTGAAGATAAATCTTAGATATTTTGCTATGTTTATGTTTAGAGGTTAAGATTCGGTATCAAAATCAATAGTTCTGCGAGCTAAGATTAATTTCTAAAAATTATCTGTTAGCTAATATCATTTTTATATTCTTATATACTTTTTCATAAAGAACATCTTTCTATCATTTCATTGCCAAACTATTATATCAATTTTATTTCAAAATTGATTATCTATACTATTAAAATATTATATTACTTTTTGTGGGTTGATTCAAAAATAATTAGTCGAATAAAAATTGTATATTTCTTATTTAAAAAATAAATAAATAAATAAAAATAAAAAGATGGGTGGTTTTTTTTTTTTTTTTAATAGAAAAAAAAATATTTTGTGTAATATATTTTAAAAAAAAAAGAAAATCAATCTCATTTTGGGAAACTTTTGTGAAATCGATCTTAATAGTACATTGCCCAACGGGTGCCTTGCCGGTTCTAATCTTTTTTTTTTTTTTCAGTCAATTAAGTTTTTCAGCATGTTTTTAAAAAAAGTCAAATTAGTTTTTTTTTTTTTCTCTCCAATTGTTTGCTATAATCCGTTCGGTTTTGGGTTGATATATTCCGTATTCTTTTCGAAAAGTCAAGTTAAAATCCCTACTTCATTTTATTTTCAGTTTTATCATAGTACCAATAACGGTAGAACGCTTTATATTTTTTACAGTACTGTTAAAAAGTAATTAGCATCTTTGTTACGAATTTATTAGTATCTGCCGATTGAATATAAAATTCGAAAAAAATATATAATAATAATGAGAATGAATGAAGTTTTCAAATATTGTTATTGAAATTTTTATCGTTGTTCTAGGCATAACTCAGTCTTCAAAATTTAAAATTTTCGAAAAACTGTTAAATCAGATGATTGCGTTTAAGTCGTAGTATTTTAAATATTTTTATAATTTAATGATAAAATCAAAAATAAGCTATTTATTTTAGGGAAAAAAATCAGCTAAGAGTTACTGAGTTCCGTAAGAAAACTGCCGTCAGATACAGGCACAAATTTATAAAAGTGGATAATATCTCAAATTTTTATTACAGATAAACCGACGCATTCTGCTTTAAAATGTGATCTAGAAAATGTATTTTACAATGCTACGGAATTTTTAATCACACTCTTAAATGAATTATTTTAAACAAACATTCCTTTATAGATATGAAATTACAGAATACTTAAAATGTGATTTATGTAGTTGCTTATACACTAACTAGACAATAAGACTGCTTGCTTTTGCCTCCAAGGCAGTAGCACGTGTTTTTTTTTTGTTTTTTTGCACCTGATGAAGGAAGGCTACGTCCTTCTCGAAACCTGTTGTGCTAGCTTAAAATTTATGGTGTGTGAAGAAGTCTTATTGTCTATTTATCGTCTGAACACCAGTTTTGCATTTAGTTTCGGTATACACTAACTCTTATTAATATTTTGCGACATGATTTGTAACGGATTTTTCATGTCAGTTAATTAAGTGGCATCACATAGGATCTTTTTATAAAACACTATACGATTAAAACTGTATTAAAATTATTAGTCAAACAGCATTCTAATAAAATAATTAATTTTTTCGTCATGTGCGACGCGTCATTAAATGAGACATGCAGATATTTAAGAAAGTTGTATACAACTTGTCTTCTATGCAATGTAAATAAAATAAAAGTCTCAAAATTTAATATTTTTGTTAGGGTAAATTCACCATTTATTGATATTTTAGGTACATTTTCGTAGAGATTCTAGAAGAGTTCTTTTGAAATATTTTTGGGGGAATGGCAAAGGAAAGGGTCAATTTATCAATTTGTAGGATTTCAGCAAATATTTTGATAATTTGTATTCTTTAAAAAAGAATGGTAAATTTTTAAAGTAATGCTTATCACATTTACGTTACATGCATTCATTTTACAGGAATTTTTATAGAAATGTGCATAAACGAAAAATATTATTGAAAGGCAAATTTTAATTATTCATTTAAAATTATTTAGTGCTTCTTATTTTTTTTTTATATTAGTTTGAATATTATGAAATTTTATTTATTAGGTACAGCTAACAAAATTCGAGTGACAAAATCTGACCGTTAATCATTTTATGAAATCCTCGTGAAAAATTAATCTTTAAGACAGTCAGTCTTTTCTTTAATCTCTTAAAAAGACTTGTCTGAAACTTAAAACAGATTGTCTGCTTTCACATTTTTGGTTCTTTTGAAGTGTCTCAGAATTTTGTTTTGTTATCAAACACTTGTGCAATGCATCCGAAATTCATAAATTAAATTTAACGTTGAATAGATAATTAATCATGCAGAAAGTTTTCTAAGATTTACTTTGAGTGTCTTTACTTTAAATAGCAATTAATTATGTGTTTTTCGTCCCCATTTCGTATAATGTAATGAGTGCATTAGTGTCGGTTAAAGAGTTTGGAAATTTACTGTCGTTTCTTTCTTTCTTTCTTTCTTTCTTTTTTTCGTATTCAGAGCAAATACTTTGCTGAAGAAGAGGACCAGACATTGTAATGAATAAATTTTTCTGCATTGCATATGCGAGATAAAATATTGTTTTGTGAATTGAAATTTATCCTGATAAAGCAATTATTTTATTAAAACAAACGTTTCTTATTTAATTGTAGTAATTTCGACCTGAACATTTGGACTATGAAGTAAAAGCTATGAACTGAGTTAGTTTATTTCAGATTTCTAAGGGGGGGGGGGGATGTAATTATTCCGAAGTTTATTTAAATAAGTTATTTAAACAAGTAAGCTACAATAGATATTGGGAGTTTAGTTAGCGGGAGAGACATTTAAATGGTCGTATGAGCTTAAACCTTCAAACCTGCTGCTTGATCTTGGAAAGTCCTAGATTAGGTATAGATGGCACGAAAATCGTGACGAAGTATGGGAAAAAAATCGTGTCTCCATAAATAAATGCTGAAAATTTTACCAGAGAAAATTATCAGAGAAATCGACTAAGTAAAACAGTGGTTGCATAAATCGGACAGTGGGAGGACAAGTAACGTGGTGAGAATTTAACCCTTTAACATCCAATGTTTAATTTTCGTGAAAATTGCTAAACTAATTTAAAAAATGTCTATTATGCACATACCTGATCGTAAGTATGTAAAAATAAAAAATTTATTTAATTTTCGATTTTTAAAAACATTTATAAGTTCATTTTCTTAAATTCAAATAGAAATTAATTTAATAAATAAAAAACTTTGTAAGTAAACATTATAAACTACAAAAATCTCACGAAAGTTGTTTTAAGTCAAAATAATTTCCCAGTCCTTCATTAAGTCCAAAAAAAAAAAAAAACCTAAACAGGTGAACATCATCAAACCAACAAAGTGGACTCGCGCTTAGCATATGTATTTAGCCTCCTATGAAGCTTTAATTGTCAAATATTGGAGTAGTGGTGCTATCTACCAAACAGAGAAAGAATAAAAGTTTAAAAATCTACTGAAACACGAAAAAATATTAAAAAACTACTGCATAAAAAAATGTTAAATGATGTGAAATATTTGGTTTCGCTGCGAAACCAATAAATGTTTAAGGGCTAGTTGCCCTGAAATATATATATATATATATATATATATATATACCGCCTTCATCTAGAACGAATAAGTGGTCATTTTTTGAATCCCGTAACTAGAAATATAGATTTCCGAGTTATGCGCATATGGTAAACAAATAAACTGAATAGACGAAATGATCGAGAATTTCTAGTCTATACTTTTCTAGATGGTGAAACAATATTATAAATTTGTAAATCCTTTGTATTGCGTATGCCCACCAGCGGCCGAGCGGTTCTGCGCTCAAAGCTGGTTGGCGCGAGGTGCTGGATTCGATCCCAGGTCGCGCTCGTGGGCCTAGCCATTCGGAGTTTTCCGTGGTTTTCTCCGAAACATGCTTAAATAAGGGCTAGGACCCTTTAGAAAGGCACTTCCCCTCAGGCCCAGGACCCTAGTGCAGTCAATCGGCCTTAATTCCCACAAACCAACCCTTTGTATTGCGAGAAATTCTTGCTTGATTTCTTAGGGCTCGATCACAAGCCAAAATTATCTGTACTAAAACTCGCCTTTCATTTTCATATTTATTTACAGAGGTTTTTTAATAAGTTTGACTTCGATAATATAGGAAAACGCTCTAGAATTCTAATAGGGGTTTCAAAAACTCGCTAGTAAAGCGAACTATAATTTATAAGGATGACATGGAACTATTTTTACTGGAGCCACGATTTATTTTTTGCATGTCAGTCACAGAATTTCTTTTCAGTGTGTGCAGCCATGTTGTTTCGGCTCCTTCCTCAAAACTTCCTCTTTCACATTCATTTGTGAATTAAAACTTTTAGAAACCTTCAGCCGTTCTTCATGAAAATTATATATATATTTCATTTATTTAATACTCCCCCCCCCCCCCAAAAAAAAAAAAATAATAATAATAATAATAATAAATAAAAATAAATAAATAAATAAATAAATAAAATAAAATAAAATTATTAACTAAAATTATTGAATAACTATGGAAACTTATACAATTTTCATAAATAAAAAATTAAATAAATGAATAATGTCCATTTTTGTTTAATCTATTTATTCTAATTCATTTACAAAATAATAAAAATAAAGTAAATAAATAAATGTTCAAAATAGTTTTTTATTAATTCGTATCATTTTTTTTATTATTTCACTGTGCTAAAAATATATCACTTTACCAATTTTTGTTTATGATCATATTATTTTTATCTACTCTCTGTTTACTTATTCTAATTAGCTCTTAATTACAAATGTTTAAATTTCATAAATTAAGTTCAATAGAAATAATATATTTGCTAACAAATTTTGTCATTAATGTTTTTTGTTTCAATTTTAAATATTTACCCGTCTCGATTTGTTTGTTCATATAATGCATCGCTTAAGCAAACACTCAACTAAAAATTTACATCATTAGTACAATTATGGCCGGTTATTTTACACGAAAATTTTATTAAATAAAAATATACTCTTATTTCAATAATATATATATATATATATATATATATATATTTTTTTTTTTTTTTTTTTACTTTCGTTAATGAATACAATTCACTGAAACAAGAAAAACACATAATGTATTTCATTCATTGCATTACTGTTGCTAATTAGCATGCTTTTAAACCATGTTTTAAAACTAAATAGATTAAAAAATTTCGTCTGCAATTCTGGTTGTTAACTAAGTAGCAAAGAAAGCAACGGGTGAAGAAAAAAGTACTTAGTTTTAACTCTTTTGTTGATACACAATTAAGCAATATAACACTGCCTGTTTTTAAAAGCATAATTAAAATGTTTTTTAAATGTTATCGATGGTTAAATGAATATTTAAGTTGAAAATTGTTACAAAATATAATTAGAGAATATCTGTTAAATAGAACTGAAAATAAAGATCGTATTTGCTCGCATTTTACGCATCAACTCCGAAAAAATACGTGATCAGTAATTCGCAAATTTTAAGTCAGTGAGCGAATAGCGAATCAATAACCGAAATTTGACTCACTGAATTTTTCATCACTCTAAAAGGAATTGTAATTTATTCGAAATAACAAATATTTTAATAATTTTTCAGTCTCCCTAACCTTTCATTATTTTTTGCACATCACTTTCTTTCTTTTATGGTCCAGAATTATTATTATTATTATTTGTCAAACTAACTTGCAGTTTTTCCTCTTTGACTCACATTTTTAGATCAATTAATTCACAGTTTTATCACCAGCGAGTGAAACTAAATTACAGAATTTCAAATGCAGCGGGTCAATTATTGACTCGCTGAATTTTTCCTTAACACTAAAGATATATATGTGTGTGTGTAATATATCCGAAAGCACAAATATTTTAGTAATTTTTTGCTTTTCCAAACCTTTTATTTATTTATTTTACTTATTTATTATTTTTTTTTTCACATCACTTTATTTCTTTTATGGTCCGAAATTATTATTATTATTTATCAAACTAACTTGCAGTTTTTCCTCTTTAATTCGCATTTTTAGATCAATTAACTCACTGTTTTATCACCAGCGAGTCAAACTGCATTACAGAATTTCAAATGCAGCGAGTCAAATAGCGAGTGAATAATTGACTCGCTATTTGACTCCCTGAATTATTCCTCTCTATATATATGTGTGTGTGTAATATATCCGAAAATAAAAACATTTTAGTAATTTTTCGCTTTCTCCAACCTTTCGTCATTTTGTTGCACATCACTTTATTTCTTTTATGGTCCCAAATTATTATGATTTGTCAAACTAACTTGCAGTTTTTCCTCTTTGACTCGCATATTTAGATCAATTGGCTCGCAGTTTTATCACCAATGAGACAAACTAAAATACAGAATTTCGAATGAAGACAACATTTTATGTTATATTTAAGGGTCGTTCTTATAATTTTAAATAAGAATATAGTTAACGCAGAAAACATTTTACGCTATTTTTAACGGTCGTGTTGAATAATTTCGACACTAAACATTTATCACGTGTTTTTGCAATTCATGTTTTTCATTTTATTTTAAATTTTTATATAAAGATTTAATTCTTCATCAGACACCAATTTTTTTTTTTTTTTTTTTTTTTTTTTTTTTGGTGGGGGGGGGGGGGATTTTCGAACATGTTTCATCATTTATATGTTAAAAATTAATGGTATATAAAGCACCAAAATTAACTTAAAATATTTTTCTTTAAAAATACCATTTACTCAATTTTAATATGTATATTGTATTAGAGGTCTTGATTTTCCATATTTCTTTAAAACTCCCACGCTTTCATTTTCAGCGTTTGTTGAATAGAATTGGATGTTAAAATTTAAATTTAAAATGTTCTTTGAAAATTTAGATTAAAAATACTTTTTGAGAAACATATCACTGATTTGATTTCATTTTTGCTCAGTGAATAATAAGTGCTTTTTATTATTATTATTATTGTTGTGCTTCTCTTACCCATAAGGTAGAGAAAGTATTGTTTTTGGGTCAAATTTTCGAACGCGAGATTTTGTTATATTTACACGTTTTGAGGTCCCCTGAATACGAAAAACATGTTTTTAGCAAATAGTCTGTGTGTGTGTGTGTCTGTGTGTCTGTCTGTTATCAGCATATCTCAAAAACAAATTATGGCATAAAGTTCAAACTTGGTATTCTAAATGTGTATCATATAGGGATGCTACAGTAAGATTTTCGTTAAGATCAAGCAAATGGTTCGTGTACAGGGACAATCAAGAGAATTCTAATACATCACGTCTATGGGGGAAATTGCAGGTAAGTAGAGTTTAACGTCTATAGACTGCACTAAACCAAATTAAACAAATATATATTTTTTGTAATAGAGATAGTTAACTGGGAAAAAAATCTTGTGTATGTAGGCTCCTCGCCTCCCCCCCTGGGGGGGAAGTCCCCCCTCGAGGGGAGTAAATTTTCATGATGGGTATCTTTCAAAAGAGCTCGCCAATACCTTTAAAACGAATGGTTGAGCCATCGATCTGCGATAATTTAAAACAAAGTTATCGATTTTTTTTTACTTTTATCGAAATAAAAAACTTAGAAAAAAAAATCTTTTTTTTTTTTTTTTTTTTCGAGAATAAAATGGACTTCTTTTGGATATTTGGTGTTATACTACCTCTCTAATATGGAAATCGTCTGCATTATCATAAAAGGTAATTTTTTTAAATAATAATTTTAATATATTATTTTTTAAAAACAGAATTATTTTTTAATAATCGAATTAAATTCTATATAAATGTAGGTGCATTAATGAAACGGGGGGTTGAGGGGGGCGGTAACCCCCCTCACACAGAACTAATTATTATATAATCCTCTTCAGAAGCCTAATATGAGTTGTTGAACACAGGTTTACATAACAGTACTCTTTATAATACCTATTAATCTGCAACCTGTATTTATAGTATTAAATTTCAGTGTAAGAGAAAGTCGTGTGAGTGACACACCAGATTATTTTTATTTATTTTTGTGGAAAATATTATAATTGCTTCTCAGTCTCTAATGGTTAGAAAATGGTTAGTCTCTAAAATAATGCTGATAATAATACAACTTTTCTATTTAGATAAATCTGTTAAAATAATTTAAATTTTTGTGATAATGTGAATTATTTTATTATTATTATTATTATTTTATATTAGGAGTTTTCTTGGGTAATTTATGTGTGTGTGTGTGTGTGTGTAAGTTTATATTAAAATAATTCTTAATAATCAAATATTACATTTAATGCAATCAAAACATGAAAGAAGCAATAAATAAATTCAGAAATATTTATTTATTCCTTTTTAAGTTATTGTTAAGATTGCTTTTATTGGCAGCCACTGAACGGTTGCAACAGAAAATGTATCTTTAAAAATTAAATGCAATATCATGAGTTAACTTAAATTGTTAAACATGGCTTTTTAATAACTGCTTTCCACTCACTTTAAGATATTACACTGAAATGAAAACTGAACATACTTCAATATTTATCGTGAAATCAAATTTCATATTGCATCAGAAATGCATCACATTTATCTAAAAAATCACAATACAGAGAGTAATATAACTTCAGTATTTCAATTCATATATACAATATAGGCTTATTTTTTAGCGTTCAAGCAAGTTTTTATAGTTTTGTATCACTTTATTGATTTTCGATGGTGGTGGTGTATGTGATAAAACTAATTTTCTATGCTAGAAACGGAGGCCTGTCTGGGATGTCCTCCGTAGTAATCTTTCTAGAGGTCCTACTCATAATTCATAGAAATTTCGGAAAAAAAAAACTCCGAACAGTTAGGCTGCCAAGCTCGGCCTATGTTCGAAGCCGATATCTATGTACCAGCATAGAGAGCTGACCCTATTGTGTACTTGTGTGTCAAATGTTCGCCGATGATGATTTTCTCAATTGATACACATAAAAGTGCATTAAAATAAATCTTACTAACATTTAATTATTGAGATTAAAAAAAAAAATTATGTGAAGCTGCATAAAAATGTACAATACTAATTCAAACATTTCATTTAATTATTACGATTAAAAATTTATGTGAAACTGTATTAAAATAAACAATATTAACTGAAACATTTCATCTAATTTTTGCCATTGAAATTGTTAGTGAAACTGTATTAAAATAAACAATTCACCCAGTTTAAATGACTATTTACATTGAAGTGAAAACTGAACATACTTCAATATTTATCTTGAAATCAAAATTCATATTCCATCAGAAATGCATCATATTTACCTAAAATATCACGGTACAGAGAGTAAAAATTTATGAAACACGGTTAAATGAACAATTAACAGTTAAATGAAACTCTAAAGTTTCATTTAATTGTTGCTATTAAAAATTAATGGGAAGCTGTATTAAAATGAACAATGCTAAGTCAAAATTTTAATTTAATTGTTGTGATTAAAAATGTTTGTAAAGTTGTATTATAATAAACCATACTAACTCAAATATTTATTTGTTGCAATTAGAAATTAATACAAAGCTGTATTAAAATGAACCATACTAACTGAAATATTTCATTTCATTGTTGTCATTAAACATTTATGTCAAGTTGCATTAAAATAAATCATACTAACTCAAACATTTAATTTAATTCTCACGATTAAAAATTTATGTAAAGTTGTATTAAAATAAACCACATTAATTCAAACATTTTATTTAATTATTGTTGTTACAACATAAAAGGAATAATAAATATCGTCAGGGACATTCTATACAGTAAAAATTATTAAGGCTTTTTTTTTTTTTTTTTTTTTAACCACTTTAATATTACAATACGAAATATATTTTTAAAATTTAAATGCAATACAAGGGGTTGACCCAAACTCTTAAATCTGTGTTTCCTTTAACTGGTTCTCTTTCACATCAAGTGACTATACCGCATTTAAATAAAATCTGAAAAATATTTTTATATTTATCTTAAAGCTGAATTTTATACTGCGAATATATATATATATATATATATATATATATATATATATATATATCAATATTTTGACTACAAATGTTTCGCTACGTGAGATTTCTCTGAAGTGTCTCATCCAGCTGTTTGAAAGTTTGAAAACCCTCCTTTTCCTTTTATTACTTCACAGGTTCCCGATAACTGGAAAACAGAAAGTTTGTCACTCAAATGCCTGAATACATTTTTCCTAAAAAAAATAAAATATTTCAGGTATTTTTAAATACTGTTATGTCCTTAAATCATTTTAAAATTCGTTATTTTATTAATTTTTCTGTACTCTACAGCAAATCAGACAAAAATAAACAGAATAGTTGACAGAAATTATTTTATTTTACTATCATTAGCCGTGATCAGCAATTAAATTTTGAAAAAAATTAATTTTGTATCAAATAATTAATAAGTGTCTCAATGCTGACACACACACACACACACATTAAAAAAAAAAGAAAGAAAGAAAGAAAAAGAAAAAAGGAAAGAAGAAAAATCTAAAATTATTTTTAGTCAAATTTGTGTTGCTTTTGATCTGTATGTAAATTATTTGCGGTTAATATTTCATCGAAAATGTGTCTATGTGTATTTAATATGTAAAAATAAATAAATATAATTAACTTATTTTTAAATTTAAATGTTTTTCATTTAATTCAAAACTTTTGTTTATACATTTGAAAACTTAATTAAATTTTAAATATTACAGTCTATAAATTTCTATCAGAAAATCTGGTAAATATTTTACCCTCAATATTTACATTATGATGTAAAATTATTATAATTTTTTATGTTATTAAATATTCGTTAAATAATCATTTTAAATATAAAAAAATAAATAAATAATGTTGGTTAATGGAACATTTTTATTGCAAGCCGCAAAATATTTTGTTCTCATTTACTATCTCTAATTTGCACGCAATCCATGAAAGTCAAAGTTATTGTTATTATTATTTTTTTTAAAGTCATATTAACTCTCTTTTTTAAGAATGAAGACATTTTTCTTTCAAAGGAAATAGACCAAATAAAAACAGGGTTTTTTTTTCCTTTGACATCAAGTTAAAATAAACAATTTATCACTTATCTCTATCTCTATATATTTAAAAAAAAAGTTACTGTTACTGGCGTCAATTTTTTTTTTGTCTGCGACAGCATCTTCTAACGGAGGACAGGGTCCTTCACGTCATGAGAGGTATCAATACGTTCCGAGTACTCCAAGGAAGACATTTCAGCCACTTGGAAATTTCTATCATTTAAATTAAAGAAGTTATTAACGAAAAACGACAAGTTTATGAAGGTACTCTATTTGCCATTTTGAAAAAAGTTACTCCCAGTGACGTTGCTCTTCTGTCATGAAGTCATTTTACACGAGAAAATTAAAATATGATCCATGGTTGTACGTAGGTAGGTAGGTTGGTTGGATTTAACATCGCACCAATACTGCGCTATGGGTAAATGGCGATGGTCTGGGACGCACCCCTAGAGATGTTCCGGAAACATGTCATCACAATTTTGAACCTTCACGGAGGGGATCCCCCTCCGCTTTGGTGATCCCCAGAGGTATAGTTGTGATGGGAACAGGGAGGAATTTGCGGCCACGACAGATTTTATGTGCACCAGCCACCATTAGTGTACACGACGGTCTTTGTCCGGCTCAACTATCGAATCGGCAATCTTCCAATTACACGCTCAGCGCTTTACCGACTAGGGTACCGCCGCCCGAAACCATGGATGTAAAAAACAAAGAAAATAAATATCAACTTTCTTTCTCTACTTTTCGAAAATTAATCTTCTTACACGGGAAAATTAAAATATGATCCATGGTTGTAGGTAGGTAGATAATTAGGTAAGTTGTGATTGACATCGCACCATTACTGCGCTATGGTTAGTTGGGGACGGTTTCGGACGCACCCCTACGGATGTTCCGGAGACATGCCACCACAGTTTTGGTCCTACACGAAGTGGATAGCTCTCCAGCTTCATAGGCCCCAGAGGTATAATTTTGATGGGAACACGGAGAATATTGTGGCCACGACATATTTTACGTGCACCAGCCACCATTTGTGTACACGTCGGTCTTTGGTCGGCTCTAGAACCGAACCCACAATCTTCCAATTACGAGCTCGACGCTCTACCAACTGGGGTACCGTGGTCCGGATTTAAAGTTGCAAAAAAGAAATAAAAAGTGTCATATACTAATGCTGTAATGCAAAATGGTCTAGATATTATGATTTTCTTTCTATTAAAATATATATATATATAAATATTATATATTTCAATTTGACATTGAATATGAGGATTTCCATAATAATTTTCTGCTTTTGTCTTGTAATATGCACTATTAATATTCCTTTTCAGTGAAAGGAAGCAGTGAATAGGCGTGCAGAGTTCTGCATGTGTCAATAAGTAAAGTGAGTCGGGGAGGAGGCGAAGCCTCCTTCGGGGCTTGGTGAGCGGAGCGAGCAGGGGGCAGAGCCCCCTAATTATTATTAAAAGAAAAAGAAAAAGAAAAAACATGCTGTGTATTTATTTTCTATCCAAAATCGAATTATATGTGGAGCAGAAATTTAATTACTATTTGTGAATTTGTAATTTATCTTTCTTTTTTTTAATAACCATTTTTTTTTTTTTTATAAATAAATTATTGATTTTTTTTTTTTTTTTTTTTTTTTAATGTAGAATGTTTAAAAAGGTAAATATTGTGTCGTCATAGATACAACAATTCGGAAACAAAAATAAAAAAAAGATAATTTGATAGGATATATGACGTCACAGCCGTCACAAGAAAAAATAATTTGTTATTCGTGATAATAAGAAAAAAGAAAAAGAAAGAAAATTAATAAAATTGAAAGAAAATGTGCGAACGAAATTTTTTAAAAATATTATAGTAACCACTACTAAGGAACTAAACTTCATATTTTAAAGTGGAGAATTAGTTTGTTGGTGCTTTTTGTATATTTAACACAGAAGTTAATTGTTATATTTAACTATATTGAGTAGTTGCATCAAAAGGTATGAATTAAATTATTTATACAATCTTAGAGAAACTTGACTATTCATAAAGGCCAATCTATAGCCATATGGAATTAAGATGGAAAAACTTCAAGTAATCTTCTTTAATATTGGAGGTCTTTGGCATTTAATTAAAACTTGTAAAAGACAGATTTATTTGGGCATCATTGCCATTTTACGGTAGACCATTCTTCAATAAAGAAATAGATCTTGTAACATGCAGTTAAAAAATTAATTAATAAATAAAAATAGGCCTTTAGTCCAAAATTAAATTATGTTTAAGACAGAATTTTTATTTTCTTATATTTTTATTATTTTTATTTTATTTATTTATTTACTTCCCCCCCCCCCTATTTTGCCTGTTGAAAACTCTGAAATCAGTGAACTCTTGCAGATTTCATTTACGCGCTAAATTTCAAAAGTTATTATTATTATTATTATTATGTGCATACTTGCCAACCATCTCATTAATAACCGTACAATTATTAACGCCCCCTGAAAAAACGCCCCTTTTATCACACCACTATATTTTTAGAGTAATTCTCTACAAATTCTGTTACGAATAAATAAGACTAAAATTACTCTAAAAAATTATTGGTGTGAAAAAAAAGGCGGGTACTAAAAATTGTACGGTTCATAATGAGATGGTTGGCAAGTATGTATGTGTAATGGCTGAGAGAAGTATACATGCCATCAGTTATATTGTAATTTAAAAAACTAGTCTATCGAGAATATTCCATTAGTGATATTAAAATCCGAAGTAATTCAGGGTGAGATTTTTTTTTTCTATTTATCATTTTGATTGAGGTTTATATAACAGCAGATTAAAAGTTATGTTTTTTTATTTATTATTTATAATATACATATGTGTGAGTGTGTGTGTTACTTTTAGGGTTAAAAGCTTCATAGACTTAAGGACTAATTTTTCACATTTCTTATTTCAAAAATTAAAATGAATGAGCTCGGATAGTTTTTTTTTTTTTTTTTTTTTTTTTTAACTGTTCTCAATAAGATTTATTTTCAGCAAGTAATCTTACGTATAAATTGCATCTTTTGAATTCGTTAAAGTGGTAAATAATGGAACTATATTTAGATTTCTGAATTAAAAAGGGTGGTAGCGAAGAAGAAAGACGGTGGATTTAATGCATTCGAAAAGTCTTCCAAAGCTGTCCTAGATTTTTAAATATTCATTAGTCATTGAAAAAAAATTTATCAATGAGTGATTGGGTCAAGAACCACTTAATGTGATGTAATCTTCTTTTTAACATCGTTATTATCGTTTATTACTATTTTTAGATATTTTTAATATAATTTACGTTTATTCTTAATTTCAATCTAAAAAGAAATAAGAGTGGCAATTACGCGAAACTTTATATATTGACTGTAGAATTGACTGTAAAATTTTTTTCATTGAGAAAATAATTTAAATTGTGAAGTTTTTCTTAATGAACGTAAATATGGTTTTGCTAAGAATGAAGAAATAAATAAACACATACTTTTATTATAGGAATTATTTCGTACTATGTGCATCCTTGGTAACATATTTCATTTCTTACGTACATGCTCTTCACATTTAACATGTTGACGGATGAAATTTACAGGCTCATGCATTCTGACTCAAGAAATTTATATTCCTGTATAAAATTTCAGAGAAGGTTAATCGTCAGTGGTATATGCGACCACAAACGTGAACATTGCTAGGACCTACTGATGGATCACGAGGTCGCCCCCCTCCCACACAAACACACACAGAGGGAAAAAAAAACTATCATCTTCTACAGGTGAGCCACGCGCAGTTAAGATGTCAAATTGGTAATTATTACGAAGGGTTTATACAACTAAAATAAGTTGATTGTTGTAAAAATGTGTGTAAAAAGGTAAAAAGGAAGAAAAAAAGGTATTTCTAACACTGAATATGCTCATACTAATCCCGAAAATATAAAAACTTTCTTTTTTCGTGTGTGGGGGGGGTGGGGGGGGGGGGGGGTATGGGTGTGTAATATGATGGGCGCGATTTCCTTTAGAAATTTAAAGTCCATATGGTTGCAGAAGGGTTAGGGCTCCGACTTTCAATTGCAAAGTCGCAAAGTGCCGCGTTCGGATCTCTTTTCAAACATGGATGTTCCTACCCGTAAATCGTGGTGTAATTAGACTTAGTGTGCAAAAGCTGACCGTGGATCAACAACACACACTTAGACTCTTCTGATGAAGATTTAACATCTTAACTCACTAATTTTTAGTAGACAATGAAAAATATAGGAAACTGCAAAGTGTTTCTTATAAAACAGCGAATTTTCCAATTTATGTCGAGTACCAATTAATGTGAAGCTGCATTAACAACCGGAAGTGAGTTCTTGAGTTATAATGTACAAACATTGTGGCATAGATAAGACACTAGTCTTAATATAACCAAATCATGTTCAGAGAATCCAAAGACGTAAATTCATCGAAAACAGGAAGTCAAGAATTTTCTACTGCTTCCTCCGTGTGAATAAATAATAATAAAAAACAAAAAAAGACATTTAGGGAGCTGATGGTTTATTAGATTAAAAGCATGTAATAGCGTAAATTTTTTTCGTCTTTTCGAAAATTACAATAACAGATTATCTCATAAATTAATAAGCGTCAGAGTTACTTAATTTGATCCTAAGACTCCCAGTCATAATTCTTCATATTTTTGGTGAAGTATAACACGCAAAAGTCTAGCATTAACGAAGAAATTCATTTTTCTTTAATATTTTTTCTGTTATTCCTCATACATTTCAAACTTGTAGTATGGAAGAATTTATGCCGATCGGAACATGTTTTGGTCTTGAAGTCCCTGGGAAAACGTAAAGGAAAAAGGAAGGGAAGTTGTGTTGGGAGTTCCCTAAGCTCAGTTGTTGCTTATCAAGGCAGGCTTTTACCGGGCCTGTGACTAAAAGTGGATTCCGAACCACTTATAACATCCATGCTTTAACTAAACTGGAATCTGGAACCTTGCAACTGAAGGCTAGAATGTTAAACATTCGGTTACTAGATGAGAAGAAAACCTCTAAGAAAATTCCGTTATTTTCCAAAAAGTGTCCCGTTTTTCTGTAAAGAATATCTAAAATACTTTAGTCGGCAGAAGATTGGTTTTAAAATGTTTAATACTGATAGGAAAACACTTATTAACCCTGAAAAATTCAAGTTTTTTTTTTTTTTTTTTTTTTTTAAATAATATGAATATTTTGTAACCTGAAAGATAAAAGAATATAAGCTCAATTAGAAGTCGAAAATTTAAACGAATCCAATACTTTATGAATATGGATTTTTGAAAAGAAAAAGAAAAGAAATTGAAACAATATATTTGCAATGTCATAGAATTTCAGTCAAACGAAGGAAGTAAATAACGTTTAATTAACCAATTATCATCTCCTTATATTATTAAAATCTGTACGCGTGTGTGTGTGTGTGTGTGTGTGTGTGTGTGTGTCTGTCTGTGAGAAACGGCTTGACGCAGCAAAAGCTCGGCCGCTAACGGTCGCACGGACTTCGAACAGGTACCGATCGACAGAGAATTTATCGCAGATCTGGGTTATCTAATTTGCTAAACGATGCGACCCTAATTAGCGGAGATATTAATTAAAACGTTGACCATTGTCTACCGAAAAATGACCCAGAATTCATGATTAAATGCTTAAAAAGCGACATTTTTACGGAAAAAGTGGAAAATAAATTAGAAATATCAGTCGTATCGTTACAAACAAGATACCATTGGAAAGGGCTTTTTTTTCTCAATCCGATGGTTTAAACGGCTTATCGATCGGACAATTAGATTTTTTAAAATTAACTAAACTATAAAAAAATGTTGGCAACGAATCACAAGAATCTTAGCTTTGCAGACATTAAGTCTACAGCAGTCTTCAACGGAAACATATCTGGTATTTAATGGAGTCACGTGTTTCGTAGTGCGATTAAAAATTACAATTTTCTATTTTCTTCAATTTTTCAATTTTTACACATTTTATTTAGTATATATTATTTACACCACAAAACAAACTTGCATTTCAAATTTCACCAATTTTCGTCAATAAACAAAAGATTTACATTTTAATTGCAAATTAAATTTTATCTTTACACGCCGGACATTTTTGCAATATTCTAATACGCGTATTTCAATTTCTAATTACGATTGATTTATTTTTTATACATCATACGAAAGATATTTTAAAGTTCTTTTACATAATTCAAAGTTTTCAACAGATTTACACGTTTTGAGGTGTCCTGAATCAGTGTTCTTTCATGGCGCTGTAATATTTTCAAATTTCAATATTTCAATTTCTAATTATGATAAAATTATTTTTAATACATCATTCGAGAGATATTTTAAAGTTCTTTTAAATTATCGAAAGTTTTCACCAGAATTACACGTTTTGAGGTCTCCTGAATCAGTTTTCTTTTATGGCGGTGTAATATTTTCAATTTTCAATATTACAATTTCTAATTATGATTAAATTATTTTTAATACTTAATTCGAAAGATATTTTAAAGTTCTTTTATATTATCGAAAGTTTTCACCAGATTTACACGTTTTGAGGTGTCCCGAATGAGTTTTCTTTTGTATCTCAAATACTAATTATAATAATTTCATAAGTAATACATCATTAGAAAGATTTTTTGATTTGGAATCGAACAGTGGAATTCAGAAATTTCTACCGCCAGATGGCGCTGTAATTTTTTCAAATTTCAATATTTCAATTTCTAATTATAATTAAATTATTTTTAATGCATCACTCGAAAGATATTTTAAAGTTATTTTAAATTATCGAAAGTTTTCACGAGATTTACACGTTTTGAGGCCTCCTGAATCAGTTTTCTCTTATGGTGATGTATTATTTTCAAATTTCAATATTTCAATTTCTAATTATGATTAAATTATTTTTAATACATCATTCGAGAGATATTTTAAAGTTCTTTTAAATTATCGAAAGTTTTCACCAGAATTACACGTTTTGAGGTCTCCTGAATCAGTTTTCTTTTATGGCGGTGTAATATTTTCAATTTTCAATATTACAATTTCTAATTATGATTAAATTATTTTTAATACTTAATTCGAAAGATATTTTAAAGTTCTTTTATATTATCGAAAGTTTTCACCAGATTTACACGTTTTGAGGTGTCCTGAATTAGTTTTCTTTGTATCTCAGCTACTAATTAAAATAATTTCATAAGAAATACATCATTAGAAAGCGTTTTTGAATTGGAATGGAACAGTGGAATACAGAAATTTCTACCGACAGATGGCGCTGTAATATTTTCAAATTTCAATATTTCAATTTCTAATTATGATTAAATTATTTTTAATACATCATTCGAAAGATATTTTAAAGTTCTTTTAAATTATCGAAAGTTTTCAGCAGATTTACACGTTTTGAGGTGTCCCAAATGAGTTTTCTTTTGTATCTCAGATACTAATTATAATAATTTCATAAGTAATACATCATTAGAAAGCTTTTTTGATTTGGAATCGAACAGTGGAATACAGAAATTTCTACCGCCAGATGGCGCTGTAATTTTTTCAAATTTCAATATTTCAATTTCAATTTCTAATTATAATTAAATTATTTTTAATGCATCACTCGAAAGATATTTTAAAGTTCTTTTAAATTATCGAAAGTTTTCACGAGATTTACACGTTTTGAGGCCTCCTGAATCAGTTTTCTCTTATGGTGATGTATTATTTTCAAATTTCAATATTTCAATTTCTAATTATGATTAAATTATTTTTAATACATCATTCGAAAGATATTTTAAAGTTCTTTTAAATTATCGAAAGTTTTCACCAGATTTACACGTTTTGAGGTGTCCTGATTACGTTTTCCTTTGCATCTCAGCTAATTGAGTTAGACCGTTCAAAATTGGTATACGTAGGTTAATTAGGAGGGGTTGAAAGGGTGGGGAAGAGATAGGCGTGCACCGCGCGCGTATCCCCTAACTTGTGCGCGCAGCGCGCACGGGACTGCGCGGCCGAAGGCAGTGGGGACCAGGTCCGACTTTTTAACCGATGAGAAATGATTTTTTTCATTTTCTTTTCTTAAGAATAAAAATTTGATTTGAGAAGGAGTATATACGCGCAGCGCGCGTATATCTTCACACGTGCGCGCGCAGCGCGCATGGGTTTGCGCTGCCGAAGGCAGTGGGGACCCGGTGCGAGTTTTTACCCGATCAGAAATGATTTTTTTTTAGGGGGCACGAAGGGTCAGGGAAGGAATACGCGCGCACAGTACTGCTTTGCCGAAGGCTGTGGGGACCCGTTGCGAGTTTTTACCCGATCAGAAATGATTTCTTTTAGGGGGCACGTAGGGTCAGGGAAGGAATACGCGCAGCGCGTGGGGACCCGGGCCGACTTTTTACCCAATCAGAAATGATTTTTTTTTTTTAATTTCTTTTCTTAACACTAACAGTTTCTGTTAGTGATTCATTATTTTTAGTGATTCATTTGAAAATACTGACCCGCTAGCGGGCGAAGCCAGCTAGTTACTTATAAATGTTGTCATACTTCTGATATTATAACAAACCCAAGCTTCTTAAGTATTGTGTTGAATTTATTACATTAAGTATAGGTTTAGTATACTGTTGATCATATATGAAACGCTCAAATAATATAAATATAACTTTTAAAAACATTTATACATAGGCTTAAGTGAGTGTGAAATTATATGAATAAATTTAGGGACTAAGTACATTTATGCCGTACATCTAATAAAATCAAACATAAAATTAATTGGAATAATTTCTAGTTTGAATAGAAGAGGGCTCAATTAATTCTTTATTCAGCATTCATTTATTTATTTATTGGTTAATTAACCCTTTGCCGTCTCTAACGCTCTAAAGCGCTCTAAACGATGTTGCCAAATTTAGGACTCTTTTATTCAACTGTCACCAACAATTTTGAAAAGTGATACTTGATATACATAATAGACGAATGATCATCAAAGTGATTAAGCAACCGTTACAGTTAAAATTTAGTGGTGGATATTGAATAAAATTACCCTAAATTTGGCAATTGGCCAGATGAGTGAAATTAAAGAAGACCGGAAAAGGGTTAAGTTCTTTATAAAATAATTTCTTGAGGGAATACTCTTTATAATAAAAATTATTTGTGTATGAAATTAATCGTTTGAATTAAACAATAAAGTGTGAGAAGGCATATAATAAAAATTCAACAGAGCACTAAAATTGTGATTGTGCCATTTTGAATTTAGCAAGCCCAACTTTTGTAAATTTCTACGAAGTTTGTTAATTTAAAAAAATAAATAAATAAATAAATAAGGGTAACAAAAGTAATTGAGATGGGGGAAAAAAATCATATTTTAACAAATATAGTGATTACGTTAACTTGGGGAATAGAAAAGTTTCCTTCAAAATTTTTTATTTTCATTAAATTCTAATATGCAGCCATTAAAAAAAAAAAAAAAAAAAAAAAAAAAAAAACTATAACGCCATTTAAAGATGACATTCAAGCAGTCTAACATATAATTTAGACTTCAAACACAAATATGTTTGAATATAATGAGTCTAGTTTGAATGTTTACATTACTTCTCTCTCATTGCGCATTCATTATTTTCCTAGATTTATATTAAGCGTTTCGTATATTACAGCTTTTATCTTGCAGCATATTGTCAAAGAGAAGCAAATTTCCTTGATCTATCTTCATTTGTTATTGAGAATAACAGCGTTAGAATGCGAAATATCTGTGCTTGCAATGGGGATGCATGGAATGTATACAATGATATTTAAATGCGTTGTTTCAAATTCTGCTCGTTTCTCTCACTTTCCATATTTTCGTAAAAATGTGCTTGTTCTTACTTTGATATTACGTCCTAAATAAACATTTTAAAGTTTTATATATCAAACGAGCGTCGTCTTGTTTTTATTTCAAAGGCAGATTCTAATAAAGAATATTGCTTCTTTCAGCACATTGCTAGTGAGTCACGTAAAAATTCGTTTTTCAAAAAAAATGAACTCCACCTTAAGGCGTTCTTCCAAGAAAATATTTAATTTAAAAATGATTTTACATTCTCGTGTTTAACACTGTATTTGTTGTCGGTGTATATATATGGCTTTTAGGGCATCTATTGCTGTGAATAAAATTTAAATAATTTAACCATGATTACGGAAAATCATTTTGTTGAAGAATGTAATGTTTTATAGGAATACCAAAAGGCAGGGCTTACTGTTCAAGGCAGAAAAATACCCCGATAACAATATCTTAATACTGTTCTAAATTTATTTCGAAATACTATTTTTATTTTCTTCTATATACAAGAAGAAGTTATTTGATTCGTGAAAATTTTCGATTCCTAATTTTCTATGAATCATTGGACTTTATGCATTGTGAATCACTGTTTCTACGCCAATCGTTGAGCTTGAAATGTTTATTTACTCATGTATCAGTCAATATTAGCCGCTTAAATCGATAAATACGCGCAACCGTTGCCATTCATGCGTAAGGTCCATTAAGTTTTGAGTAGCTTTTGAACACAGTTTGACCATTTTTAAAAGGTATCAGTATGTATCTATGAGTTACTCATACGTTGTGGGCGCTGTATTACACGAATTTACAGGCAGAACTTTCATAAAAATTGGTCTTGCTAAGTTTTGGCGTACATAGTCTAGCAGATAGTACTGCTTTCTTTCAATTTCTCCCATTTATCAGAAAGCTATATCTTAGATTCTATGGGGCATAAGTCCATAATATTTTATACATGAGATTAGACTATATATGTGAGATTCAAAATAGTTATGCGATTCTCAGTTTGGCTGCATACCAACCAACAGGTGACGTTGTTTTTAATCACTTTCTCAATTTTTCTGATGGGAATATCTTAAGATATGAAAAATAAAACTTCACCAAACTGCATATGTAAAATTTTTATTGTGAGAAAATATGTTAATTAAAGTTTTGGATATGTTAACCTATATCCCCTCAGCCATTCTCATTAAATGAAATCGCAGTCCCGACTAACCAACTTTCAGGTTAACCGAGGAAGTCCCGAAAAGACCACGCCCTGGAGGAGACACGGCTTTTGACAAATGGCGTAGAAAAATTTGACAAATTTTAGTATGCAGTACTGTATTTTACAATTAACGTATACGTATGTATGTATTGTATTGCATATTTTAACTGACTACATTTAAATACGTAATGGATGGTATTATTTTATTTCATTGACTACTTTTTCATCCATTTTAAACTTTGCCGTATGTTTCCCTTTCGATTTACGACAAAGTCCTTGTTATCCGAGTGTTTCGATTATCCGAGGTACCCTCGGTCCACGTTACTGAGGTTCTATTGTAGTTATTTAATCACTTCTAATGAACTTTAGCCCATGTAATAGTAGTTTGTCCTCAAAATTTTTAATGAAAGTGTAGAAGAGTTTTTTCAATTTCACTTTGTGACGATGAATTGTGTATTTCATTAATTTCGTTACTCCAATTCCTTATTTCACATATTGAAGCTAATTATTCAGTGACGTGGTAATATTCTGTCCTTTTATAGTCACAAGCATATAAAAAAAAAACTAATTTAAGGGGATTTACAAAAACTTCATGAAAATTTGTTAAACAGCATAATCAAACATTGTTGGTCTAAAAGATTGTTACTTTAATACGTCATACTTCACTTTAAAATGCTGTTTGTGTTTATGTAACATATGCATGTGCTGATACACTGTCGGCACACGATACACTATTAAAAAAAATTCCGTGTTAAAAAAAAAAAAAAAAAAAAAAAAAAAAATTAAGCTAGTTTAACTGTCACCAATAGTTTTGAAAATTCTTAGAAATATTTTTAGAAAATTGTTAAGTTCACCCTTTTAATAATGTTCACTGGTGAAATGGTGATATTACTAAAATGATGAAACATAGCACTAAATTTTTAATTGTCCTAAATTAGCACTATTTATTTGGTGAAACGTTGGTCTTTAATTTTTAACAGTCTAAGGCAAATAAACATTGCCTATGCTACTTTAGAATGGATGTCAAGAAAGACTTTTGAATAAGAAATAACTCACATCTTCATTTTGTATGTAAGTAAAACTTCAAGATCTTCCTCATGTACGTTTACATTCAAACCCGAGTGAATTGTTTTTTCATTGCTGTCAAAATAAACTCTCTCTATGTATTTAAATTTTAAAACTTTTTCCCGTACCATAAAATCAAAACAAGCACTACCGGTTTCGAAAAAAATGCGGCCTTTCTCCTTCAGGTGCAAAAAACGCGTGCTGCTATCTCGGAGGCAATAAATTTTTAACAAAGATTTTTTTTTTTTTTTTTTTTTTTTTAAACCTCAATAAGTAACTTAGACAAAATGAAAACTTTTTTTAAGTTTTATAGTTCAGAACTTATTTCAAAAATTGAAATAATACCTTAAAATCATTTTAAATATATGAAAGGAATAAATTAAAAAAAAATTCCTTTAAAAATACAGCTTTTAAATTAAGGATATTTTAACTAATAATATATATGCTGACTTTGTAGTTTCCTTGAAAATCATGTAAAAGTATAGAAAAAAACCATTTGACTTTTCAAGTATTTTTTTTTTTTTTTTTTTTTTTCTTTTTCTTTTGCTAAGAAACATAATATATCTTCAAATAAATTTGGAAATTAACAAGTAACAATGAAAATAAAAATGAAACAAAATAATTAAAAATTAAGTTTTTTTTTTCTCTTCGTTAACATATTAGAAAATAATTTTAAAAACTAAAAGTTCTTTAGTTTATAATTTTTCTTTCAATAAATAAATAAGTAAATCTCTGTTTTATGATTGTACTTTTTTTTTTCAATCCAATCTTTTCTACTGGATATTACACAAATAAATAACAAATAGATAAATTAAAAATAAATAAATAAATAAAAAGAAGGATGAAATTAAGGTGGCTGTTATTTTGTAAAGATATTTATGTTTTATTTCTTTAAAAAGAAAAAAGAAAGAAAAAAATTGAAAAACGATAAAACAGTTTAAAAAAAAAAAAAACTTAAAATGTTAGCTATAATTTAGAATAAGGAAACAGTGGCTTGTAGTTATTATATTATCAGCCTTTTTTTTTTTTTTTTTTTTTTTTTTTTTTACAAAACTTTTTAGAAATAAATTCATTTCGACGCTTGTTTTTCATATGGCCAGCTGTTTTTTGATAAAAACGAGTCCCCAGACAACAGCACATAATGACTATGTGTGTGTGTTTTAAACATCTTAGTTTTCCTCTTAATTTACTTCCAACTTTTTTTTTTTTTTTTTTTTTTTTTTTCAAGTGAATTCGTGCGTAGAAACATAATTTAAACGCATTAGCTTTTTAGTGTAAGTATATAATTTGCTTATTTTTTTCTGAAAGGAAAAAAAAAAAAAAAAAATGCAAACATTATTTTTGTAATTTAAGTTTCAAAAAGCTTCTCTTGTTTTTCCATTTTATAAAAACTGTAAATTTTGCGTCTTTTTCAGACATTTTTTTTCCTCTTTTTAAATGTGCTTTTAACACTAATTATTGCTTTCAATCCAATATCATGCACAGAAGCATTCATCATAAAAGTACGATTAATTGCTACTATGTTGGTAACTTATAAGGTATAACAACTATTTAATAAGTTTTAAATATATATTTGACAAACAATGTAATTTTTAGGGTTTGACATTACTAATGCTTACATGTTAACGACGATTGTGTTATTACAAAATTGTATAACACACTAATTAACCTATTTTTATAATTAAATCGATAAGATAAATCTAATATACTTATGTATAATATACCGCTAAAAATATTAATGCAAATTCCTAATTTTTTCCTAAATTAAAACTTTATTGGAGAATATTAATAAAGAAGCAGAGGCCACCATTGCTTAAGATGGGTGGAGCGGGTAAAACCAATTTCACTGGCGACCAACCATAGCCTCCTAAACTAGATGCCTGTTGCGTGGCTCAAAAACTTGGCAGCAGTTCAAGCGGTAGACAGCGCCACCTGGTACAGATTGCGCGACTTTTTTACTCAACTGTAACCAATAGTTTTAAGAAGTGATATATGATATGTATAATCGACGTTTCTTCGATTCTATTCGCCTTTTATGTTTGTCAAATCCCACTATTAAACATTTTTGGTGGCTATTGAATAAAAAAGTCGCGCAATCTGTACCAGATGGCGCTGTCTACCGCTTGAACTGTTGCCAAGTTTCCGAGCCGCGCGACAAGCATCTAGTTTAGGAGGTTATGGCCCAACATTCCCCAAATCCTCTGCAAGACCATATGATATCAAACAAAAAGATTAAAATGAAGATAATAAGCACTTCAAATAGAAAATTAATAAAATTTAAATTAAAAAAAAATGTAAGCCAACAAAAGTTAAAATTATTCTACATAATTGTGAAAATTTATGATTGCCAAAACCATTAACAATATCAGACTGTATTAAATTATGTACTTTTTTATCTCTTCTTTTTCTTAATACTATTATGAGAAAATAAATTATTATTTTATGATTAGTGATATTTATAAAATAATTTAATCTATCATATGCATTATATTTTAAAGTATTTTTAACTCTATACAGCTATGTATGCATATTGCTTTTCACTTCAAAACTCTCATTTAGCAAATTGCTTGCAACTGTTATTGGGTTTTGATTTTATTTTTCTTACATTTCTTGTTATTGCTTTGAAAGTTGCATAAAATCACCATTACATACGAAACTCTATTTTTTCAAGAAAAGTCCATAGTATATTTTAAAGAAGCACACGCATTTACTGTCGTAAAATAAAATTCTTTTGGGGGACACTGAAATGCATTTCATCCTTCAACAATATGTTTTCATGGAGAGAAGAAAAAAGCTTAAGACAGATTAACAACTTCTAGCTGTATTTCCAACACAAAAACTTTTTCTTTTGAAATGAGATTTAAAAGGAAAGGAAATGTTTTTCGTAAGATATTTAAAATGCGGATATCACAAATACAGACATGAAAGAAAAAAAAAATTAACTCTCTCCATTTCTTTAGATATACTTGTTTCGTTTGTTGAATATATGTTTTGTTGTTTCATCTATGTCATGATAATAGTCTCATCTGAATTTGCTTACAACAAATTGTCACATGCATTATGTAAAAAAAATTTCTTTAAAAATAAAGTACGGTTACTTTGTTGTGCTTTGTTTTATTTTTATTATATATTTTCATTCATGAACATTTAATTTTATATTTTCGTATTTCAATTTAATCTAAAATAGCATGCACTATTATTTTAGAATATGAAAATTTAAAGTTTTAAAATACGAATATCGTAGATACAGATATGGACGAAAAATAAAATTTATTTAAATTATCTCCATTTTTTTTTTTTTTTTCTTTAAAGATTTTATGGTTTTGTTTGGTGAATATATGTCATTTTGTTTCATCTCAGGCGTGATAATAGTCTCATCTCATTTTGCTTGATACAAATTGTTATATGCATTATGTAAGAAATTTTCTTTAAAAATAAAGTGCAGTTACGTTGTTCTGCTTTGTTTTATTTTAATTCAATAGGTTCATTCATAACCATTTAATTTTAACTTTTCGTATTTCAATGTAATCTAAAAAATCTGAAACGATAAATAAAATTTATTTAAATTATCTCTATTATATATATATATAGGGGAGAACCGTGTAATATGGACTATCGTGTAATACAGACAGGAAATTTATATGTTCAACACTAGATGGTAAAACCATCTCATTGCCTTTAGTGAATATTATTGTTATCCAAAGCAGGAAGTGACTTGTACATGCGCACCTGTATTTGGACGATTATGAAATTGAGTTTTCGGTTTATATGATCATTGATGTAACAAGAATGTTAAAATGAAATTATTACTTTCTACTGTTTGGTAATTGTAATATAATTTTCGCGTTAATAGTTGAAAATATACTTATTTTCTGAACAATTTAGACGTATGTTGCATGGGTGCTAATTTGCATAGCAACATATGATTGGAAACAACGTTGCTCTGTTTATGCGTGTAATATGAACCATACTCTGTTGTGTAATATGGACCAGTGGTCCATGATAGAAACAGAGAGGTTTTGTTAATACTCGGCGTACATATGTCGCACACTCAAAATCTTGAGACTATAGAATAAGCTAGAGAAGCAGGGATAATCAAGCTATCACTTCCTTCGCATACCACCCATTGAATATAGCAAATGGACCTCCTTTTTTTCGTCCATTAACTATTATTTTTTTCGTCCATTTCTACTGTTCCCAGGAGATGGACAAGTGTATGAGGGAATATGCAGCACAGCTCGTTTCACAATTCCAAGTGTGTCAACTGTTCGAGAAGGACTACTTCGGAAAGGACCACTATGGACCACTTGGTCCGTATTACACGAACGTATGTGTAATATGGACCACCGACACATAAATAAAAAAAATATTTCCCGTAATTATTAATTTTTCCCAGAATGCTTTACTAAGCTTGAACCATGCAACTATACAATTGTAATGAGCAGCCAACAAATTAAATATTTTTACTTTAATAATTTTAGTTTTATGAGCATTCTTGCTTAGGGGGTTCATATTACACGGATATCCCCTATATTTACTGGTTTTGTTAGTGAATATATGTCGTGTTGTTTCATCTCTGGCGTGATAATAGTCTCATCTCATTTTGCTTGATACAAATTGTTATATGCATTATGTAAGAAACTTTCTTTAAAAATAAATTGCAGTTACGTTGTTCTGCTGCGTTTTATTTTAATACAATAGGTTCATTCATAATCATTTAGTTTAAAATTTTCGTATTTCAATTTAATCTAAAATAGCATGCACTGTTCTTTTAGAATATGAATATTTAAATTTATATTTTTAAAATACTAATATCGCGGATACAGACATAAATGAAAAATAAAATATGTTTAAGTTTTCTCCATTTCTTTAGATATACTTGTTTGGTTGGTGTATATATGTTATATCGTTTCATCTCATAATATATTTATTAATATCACATATACAGATTGAAAGAAAAAAGATATTTTAACTCTCTTCATTTCTTCAGATTTACTAGTTTTTTTTTTTTTTTTGTTTTTTTTTTTTTTTTTTAATATGCGTTATAATTTTTCCGCTCGGTCATAATAATCTCATCTAAATTTGCTTTTAACAATTTTTTATATGCATTGTGTAAGAAAGTTTTCTTTAAAAATAAAGTACAGTCACTTTGTTCCGCTTTGTTTTATTTGAATTCAATAATTTCATGAACATTTAATTTAAAATTTTCAAATCTAAAAAGTTTAATCTAAAAAGTATGCACTATATTATAAAATTACGAATTTCCAAATGTATATTTTAATCTATATTTTTAAAATATGAGAGAAACAAAATATATACTTCAACTCTACCCATTTCTTTAGAGGTACTCCTTTCATTTTGTGAATATATATTACGTTGTTTTTTATCAGACTTGATATTAATTTTATCTGAATTTACATACAAAGTTGTGTGCATTGCGCAACGAATTTTTCTTTAAAAGTAAAATATGGTTACTTTGTTCTGTTTCGGTTTTGTCTTAGTTCAATTACTTTATGAATATTTAACTTTAAATTTTGAAATTCCAATTTAATGTAAAATAATATGGGCTGTTCTTTTAGGACATGAATTTTTAAATGTACATTTAAATGTATATTTTAAAAACTTGACTATCATAGATACAGACATTAAAAAGAAAGTGTCTTTTTAACTATTTTTATTTCTTTATAAATACTTATTTCGCTTGAGAAATGCTATGTGCTATGTTATTTTATCTCTGTCATTATAATAGCCTCGTCTGAATATCCTTACGACAAATTGTTACATGCATTAGATATTATTTTTTTTTTTTTTCAAATTTTTTGTTTAAGTTTTTCTGGAAACAGAAGAAAGTTTTGTGGTGGTCACAAGATACTAGTTTTTTATAATAATTTTGAAAAATAGAGTAATATAATAGATTAGTGTTCCAGTTTGGTTTATTGTAGGACCTTAACCTTTCTCAAAAAGCTTTTTAAAAATTTTTACAAATTGTAATAAAATGTATTTAAAATATGTGCCTTGTAATTCGAAAATTTATTTATTTATTTATTTATTATTATTATTTTTTTTAGTTTAATCAAATATATTTTTATATTTTCCTTTTATTTCATAAACAATATTTTTAAAATTTTATATAATCACAAAAAAAAAAAAAAATCTCTTTTATTATTATTATTATTATTATTTTACTATTTGTTTTCGTATTCAAATTTTGTATCTTTAGATTATATCCTATTTCTTAACATTTCCGTAAGTTAGAGTCCTAGAACATCAATCAAACAGCTGAGTTTCTGGAACTGTACCAACTGTTAGTTAGCATACATATTGTTAGAACTGGCACACATTTGAATGAAACGGATGTGTCTTTCATCACCTCTAGGAAATAATTTTAGATTAGTTTTTAACAGCATAGCTCGTTTTTCGAATGAGCGTGTTAAAAGTAATTTTTAAAACATACTTTAAAAGTCTGTGTTATAAATTTTAAAGTCGTTTTTAAACCATTCATTTAGACTCTCTAAGAAAAGCTTAAAAAATAGTTTGAAGATATTGAAAGGAGATATATTTAATATACTGTGCGGATAATTTTTAGAATAATTTAAGGTAATTTTGTATCTTAAAAAAAAAAAAAAAAAAAAAAAAGTAGGGTTCTTAAAAAGAAGGAATATGAAACGTAGATATTTTAATCGGTATATTTTATTGAAAAATCCTTATTAAACATAGAATTAAAAAAAAAAAAAAAAAAAAAAAAAAAATCATAATTTTTTTTTTAATCAAATCATTACTGGAGAGGAGATGTGAGTTTAACATAACAACAGATAAACTAGTATATTTTAAACATCACAAAACTTTCTTCTATATTTCCCTTTTTAAATTCACTAGCATAAATAATTTATTAAAATGATTATTTATTAAATTATTTTCCATGGTGAATGCAGACGATTTTTTCTCACAGAAATCTAACACTAAATGTCCGTAGAAAGTCGATTTTATGCTCTCCGATATCTTAAAACACGCCCTTTTTTTTCCTTAAAAATGAACGCAGATCAATTATTCAACCAATAGTTTTAAAGATATTGACGAGTTCTTTTGAAAGATACCCATAGTGAAAATTTGCCTCCCAAGAGGGGGAAACCTTGCTTCTACACGAACATTTTTTTCCTCTATTTCTCTATTATTATTATAAATAATTCTTTTAAATGTAATAATGATTCGTTAAGAATAATTCTCATTGCGCACATTTATAGAATTTTTTTTCCAATACCGAAACATTAAAAATTTAGGAAAAACGGGATGGCAATACCTCCTGTTGTACGATTTTCTCCAGACGTTGATAGGCACTAATTTATGTCAAGATGCAACTACATACTGGTTTGTATGAAATCCTGTGCTGTAGTTCGTGAGACGCAGTTGCTCCAAAATTTCTTATACACACAGACAAACATTACGTAGTCAATGCTTTCTTCTATTAAATACAGAAGCGAGTAAAAACTGGTCCAGTGAGAGTTGCATCTAATCCAATGAAAGTGTATCTAATGGGATGTAGAGTAATCGGGTTTCTAAGTTTATCCAAGTTTATTAAAGAATGGAAAACAATAATAGCATCATTATTTAGTGCCTCAGTTATCATTTAGGTGGCAATCGATGAAACATAAATTATTAAATCACGAACAAAGCATAACTCTTGCTAAGTGATTTTTGCAAAACAGCCCATTATTACACTTCTGTATTGAAAAGTTACTTTCTTTTGCTTTATATGATCATTAGTATGCTATTCGAGTGAAGTTTCATCAAAATGCCGACTTCATTAGAGAATCATCAGCAAAATCAAAGAGTTATAAAGGACGCACGCTAAAAATTCCAAAAATAAAAATTCTACGTCAACGCCTTTATTAAAATTTTGAATTTATTATTTTTAGTTCAAACGTTAGAGTTACAAATATTCTATATCAAATCTCCTCTATATCTTATTCAGTCACATGTTGAAAGGAAACAATTTTTATCTTTTCTAATAAAAATTGTTGCGTCTGTTCTTTAATTATCCATTTATTGTTCTTTGAAGGCGACGTAATATAAACAACGTACTAATAAACAGAGTCAGTTTCATTTTCTTTGCATTGTTTCTCTCAGTAAAGTAATGAATTTGTTTCCTTTCTAAAAATAAATTTATATTTCGCTCGAAGCTGGCTTGGATAATGTTCAACGCCCATTATTTAAAATTTTTCTCTCGCTGTATGGAAATGTAAGCCTTTTCATTCCATGTTCTTTGCAAATGGCCGGATCTCTTTCAACATTTTTGCTATCAAAGTCTTTACGACTGCCGGGTAATTTGTTATTTTAAACTAAAGTCAGAAATTTCCTATTGCCTAATGTTATAGTCAAAGGATTATGTTGGATCAGGAAGTTGTAATCGTGAAATGGGCGTTTATGCAAAGGTGCATTAAACTTCGGAATGCATTTAAAGCTTCATATTGCATTCGAAATTCATTTTGAATAAATTTGCATGGAAAGTGTATTGGTATTCGATCAAAATTTTTCATAATATAATGAAATTTTATTCTTAAATAATCTTTTAAAGACCATTTTTATTCGAAATGTTTTTCGTTCATTAGTGTAAAATAAATTTTTATATAATACATTATTTGAAATGTTTTACATTTGTTTTTCTTTTTAACCTGATATTTATTTTACTCCTCATTGTTAATGCACTTTTGCTTTTTGAACCTATAAAAATTGAAAGAGATTTAGCAATTATTAATAAAATATGGAGAGATTTGCTGATTATTATTACTAAGATGTGTTCTGTAACTATTAAATGGTTTTACAAAACTGAGGTATAATGTTCAAGTTCGAATCTTAACTGTTAGGAAATTTGTTTATGCTTGCCACAGAGATGCATGTAAATCTGTAGATAGAAATAAATACGAATCAATCCATCTAATGTTCATATTGTCTAATGTTACAATCAAAAAATTAAAAAATTGCGTTGGATCAGGAAGTTGTAATTGTGAGCTAGGCATTGATACAAAAGTGCATTAAACTGCAAAATCTGTTTAAAGCTTCATACTACATTTAAACGTGCATGAAAATCGTGCAAGTCTTTTGTATGTTGCCATTGATGTTCGTGTTCAGTTTGTTGAAAAAACGATTTAATGCTTAGTAGATTTAATGCTTAGTAGTTTCTTAGTAGAATTACTTAGTAGGGATTATTATGTATACGATTCTAATCCCCCACAACTCCCCATAATAAATTTGTGAAATATGTCATAAGAACGAGTAAAAGTCTATAAGTATATTTTATATACACTGTATATTTTATATGTAGTGTATTATTTGTTATATATGCAGTGTGTTATTATACATTTTAAAGTACAATTTCTTCAGGGACCAACAATTTAAACAATTGCGTTTCAGTTTCTGTTTATTATATGAAAACTTCTTTTACTGTAACGATACTTCAGATGCAAAGTTAGGGGTTTAATTTTTGCAACAAAATAAAACTATATTGCTTAAGCTACATTGAGAAAAAATTCTGTGATGGCATCTAGAAACTAAATTTGTGGCTCTAGGAAAAATAATTCCGTGTCATGCTTATAAATTCAAGTTTCCTTTGCTAGTGTTCTGAAAACTTTATTAGAATTTTAGAGCGTTTTCCTATTTATCGTGGTCAAACTTATTTAAATATCTCTGAAAATAATTACGTAAATAAGACACAAGTTTTAATAGCTATAATTTTGGTTTGTGACCCAATTCTACGAAATTAACTGAGATTTTTTTGCAATATAGAGGATTAATAATTTTCATAATATTCATAATATTGTATCACCATCTAAAAAAACTATAGACTAGAAATTCTTAATCGTTTCGTTTATCCAGGTTATTTGTTTACCTTATACGCATAACTGGAAAATCTATATTCCGAGTTTATGGATTGAGAAAATGACTACTTATTCGTTCTAGATGAAGACGGTTTTTTTTTTTTTTTTTTTTTTTTTTCCCCTCGGTGTTGTACATTTTAGAAAACAAAATAACCTTATTAGAGCAAAATACATTTATGTGGTCTTAAAAAGAAAAAAAAAAATCTTTTTTCATTCTTATTATTGGTATTGTTTATTTATTTACTTTAAAAGTAAGAAACAGATATTTGAACTTGCATTTAAGATTTCATAAATATAAAAATATCTCAATAAAGAATTTAATGTGATAAGTGTTTATTAAAATCTCGAGGAAATGAAAGCTTTCAAGCATATATATATATATACATAAATAATAGATATCGTAATAAAATATATATATATATATATATATTTCAATTCAATTCAAATTCTATGAAAGGGGACAGAAGATATCATCTCTACGGTCATTTGTTGCATATTTGTCTATACGGTCATTTGTGTTCATTGGATCGTCATGTTGTTTGACACTTTCAAATTTATATTAATAGAATACTATGAAATCATTATATAAAAGAAAATTATGTTTTATAAGACATGATAAATTGCATTTAAATAATATGTAACGAAAATACAGTCGGCAGCAAAATTATTCGATCGCTAGCAATGTAAAAAAAAAGTTCACTTACTACTGTTTTGTTAAATAAATCCTTAACGAATAATGTACATAGTCATAGTCTAAAAACATGATTCGACAAGGATTTGTTTAACGAAGCAGTATTAAGTGTACTTTTTTTACATAGGAATTTTTGCTAGTGCTCGAGTAATTTTGCTGCCGACTGTACATAAATAGTTATTTCCATCAAAATCCGTCTTATTTTTTAAAAATAATAATCATTTGATTAAAATATTTAATTAAAAAAAAAAAGACTCTTTATTTCTTTAGTGTATTTCATAACATATCCGTGATTATAAAAACTATTTGGACAATGTTACATTATCCAGGAAAATTATATAGAGTTTTGTAAATCAAAATAATAATTAAAAAAACAAATAATAATAAAGTTCATTTATAAAATAAATACTTAATATAGCAATTTTAACTATTTAATGTGTTACATAACGCATATTAAATCAATAAATCTACTTTTCTCTTATACACCAAAAATATACAATGCCGCTATACTTTCATTAATCAAAATAACTCGTACTTTGAAAATATTATTATTATTATTATTATTATTATTATAAATTCATCTGTTTATAAAACGCACATTTAATACGAAAAAAAGTCATTTTTACCTTATTTTTCAGCAAAATAATCTAGTATTAGAATATAATAATCCATATGAAACATCCTTGCACAAAAATAAAATAAATAAAATTCATCTGGCCTTTCAAGCGCGTCCTGTTTCTATGGAAACAAAGCATCTAACCCTCTTGAGATCCAACGAGAGTGCTGCTAAAATCGTATTCTAAGCATAAACAGTAAATCCCGGTGAATATAAAAATAGAATATTGGATTATACGTCTGTGTATTCATAATAAAAGTTCACGCTTTCAATCAAATAGATTACACTTTTTGCATGTTAAGGAAAGAACAGATCTGATTTTATATAAGTATTTACAAAGGATTATTTTCTGCTGATTTTTATTGTGCAATATTTTTAGCTGCAGCTGCAGCTGTCTGAATAAAATATTTATCAGAAAGTGATTTAATTCTTTGAATTAGACCATAAAAGGAAGTTGATAAAGTGTAATCTTTTCACAAATGACTTCTGTCTGAAAATTTTATCTGCTTATTTCCAGAAATTTAAAAACTAGCAAATATTCTGTTTAGTAAGTTAAGGCATTATTTTCAGTTAGGTAATATTGGAAATGATGTTCAAAGAATGGCATTATCACTCTTTATTTGTTCCTTGATATGTTTCAACATCTTTTTCTAATATTTGATCTTGCATTATACATTACTTTTAGGAAATGTTATTTTTGATTACAAAAAAAAGAAGAAGAAGAAGAAATTGTGTGTCCATTATTAACCTGGAGAGTGAATGAATCGAAAAAAAGGTTTTACAAAATAGGCAAAACCTGCAGTTTATTGAATTTTCGCTATTTTTTTTTTCATTTCATTCATTTATTTTGTTTATTGATAATCTATGTTTTGCATATCATTTTGTTCCTATATTTTATAAGAAATACTGTTCACTGTTACGTGTTACATTCACTGTTGTTTCATTTTCTTCCCTCTCCACAACTTTCATGGGTAAAATGACCTTTGGGGGTTTAGGCTAAATTAATAACCAGAGATTCATTATATAAATGAACGTCCAATTTTTTAATAATAAGATAGGTTAATTATCATAACTAAAAAAATATATAGTTTAAAGATGACCCCCCCCCCCCCCCAAAAAAAAAAAAAAAAAAAAAAAAAGTTTTTAAATATTGATATAGCATAAATTAAAATTAGTATTCATTGAAATTCGTGTGCGCTATGTAAAAATTGAGGCGGTTGCAATGTAGATTTGATCGATGGGTATGACTGACCCTCGTCCGTCAGCGATCAGCCAATTATGGTCTAATGTCAATATATATCTCCTAGGAAGTGTTTCTAAGATTAAATGACTCGACTACTGAGTTTGTACCACAAAAGCAGAGTAAATTTCTTTGCTGTAAGATATATCAACTTTAAAAAAAAAAAGGGGGGGGGGGTAAGTTTTTACATGTCTCAAAAATGTTCTTTTAAGAATTAAATATAAAGATTTGGATATTTAAGATCTGAAATAGGATATTTATGGAATGCATGTATAGCAAAATATCGTTAGTTTTATTATTGGTCATCTGTTTTATTTAAATTTTATAATATGCACTTCTCAAAATTTCCACTTTTGATCTGGACAATTTAGTTTTATAGCTTGCAACTAAAACTAGTTACATATTATATTTTAAGTATTTATATAACAGTATACCATTTCTTTTATTTTGTTTTTATCAATCGTCCAATAACAATGCTTACTGTAACGCTCAAGCTTATAACTCATGTGTTAACATTGTAGACGTGCGTTACGTAATTGATTACGTTGTTACGTAATTTCTACGCAAATATTAAATTCAAAAGAAAAATGTAAGTACAAATGTAAAAGTATTAAAATGAACACTGCGTAAATCAGTGCTTTTTCATTTTTGCTTTAACAATCAAGATACATTTTTAACGAATAATAAATTTCATATGAGATTTATTTTGGAACAAAACTTGTTGTATATTAACTAATACATGAAGTTAATACCACATTCTAGTTCTCAAAAAATGTGGCATCATTTTAGTGGGCAAATAGCAATCCGTCGTTTTGCTTGTTTTCCACTGCATTTTAATTTTTATTGTATATGCATCGTATTGTATATGCATTGTATATGCATTTATTGTATGTGCTTAATCCATAGCTTAACCCTTTTTCTTCTCAACCTAGTTCATAAAAATATTTTTGTAGCATATTACTGTATACGTGTAAATTTTATATTATCTACTAAAATCATTATAATTTCAAATAAAAATCTGAGCTGTTATTTTCAGACGGAGTTACTAAGTTCTTTCTCTGTCTTCAACACACAACCCTTACATCAGTTCTGCATATATACTTAATTACATTGAATGTAGTTGTCCAGAATTAGGACTAATGGATTGACATTTATTTCTGTAGGATTACCGCCAGTGTTTGGAAAATATTCCTACATAATATATTTCATGGCAAACTCTGCCATGTTTACAATCTTCTCTGAATAGCAACATTGTCCGAAAATAATAGAAGTAACACAAAAGAGGAGTTACATATAATTTCTTACTTTATTGCTTGGAATACTAGTTTAAAAATAGTTATACACTATGAAAAAGTAAATACAGTTCCCGCCGCTTATTAAAATCACATTCGTCCTGAGCCAAAGTGATTTTATTAAGCGGCTTATTTTTATGTCCGGCATACGTTCCTGCACTTAAGGAAAAGGTATTACTTCCCTAAATTTGGAGAGAAATTTCGAAAGGTAACGAATAATGGAATTATTAAACAATATTAATTAATTTTTGATCGATAATAATTAATTGTTCCTTTGATATAAGTAAATTAAACGCATTCCAAGTTCCCATGCGCTTTCCTTTGAGGAAAATTATCATTACTTTACCAAGAGTTCACGTTTTTCTTGTAAATTTAAGGTCTTTCCGCTAAAATTTCTTGATTTACAGTTATTTCAAAATAAGAACTAGAAATTGTCTTTTAATAATTAAATATATATATATATATATATTTATATCATTTGCAAATCAAATCAGATTTGTAATTTATTACTGCGCTTTGGTGAATACGTTCCTTGAAAGTGTTACAGAGATAGGTTATGGGGCGTGTTTAATTTGTAACTATGCTGCAAGTGTAAAATTTTCGACAATGAACGATAACGGAGGGATTGTTCTGTTTTAATTTCTTTTTTTATTTAAAAAAAAAATCTCACAGTAAATAAATTTTTTTAGTGTGCGTAAATGATATTTTTGGTTGCTGAGGAGATATTTTTGAGTTTATTAACCGGCGATGCTGATTTTATTAAGCGGCGGCTTTAAAAGTAGTTTGTATTGATCTGATTCCGGTCCTGACGCTTTGATCAGATTAAGCGGCTGATTTTGTTAACCAGTGAATTTATTAAGCGGCGGTTACTGTATTATTAAGAATTAATTTAGAGCATACATAATTAAAATATATTTTTAAATATACTATTTAAATCATATATGAATTGACAAGATATATATTTGTATCTAATTATCTTTTTATTGAAATATTTCATTGATCTCATTTTAGATTTGCTTTAGGTTAGAAATTTCCAGACGAAATATGCGTAGTTGAATACTGAATAAAATTTGCAATAAAATATCACTATTTTTTAACGTTGATAAAATATCCCCAGTTTTTGAATGCATGTTTACTTACAAACTTATTCTTGAACTTTTGCTTTTATTTTTTAAAAAGAAGAAGAAGAAGAAGAAAAAAATGCAAATACTAGAAGGAATTTGAATTGTCTTTCCTTCCTTCTATTTTTATCTTGCAACGATCCGGATAATTAGTTTTCGTCAGGAATTAAATGTATTCCAAAACTATGAAAGCGTAAAAATTTCCTTCGATATTTATACATTATCAATAATGCCTTTTAGCAATTTCCAGTTAATTAAAATATGGATTTGCGAGATTTGTTTCTTTTATATCAAAGACCCAAATTAAGTTTTCAAAAATATACTTCCAAAGCTTTTATCCATAGAAAAGCAAAATAATTTTAGCGTTTGTTCGAAATGATGAATATTATTAAAGAAATGTAAACAGTTCTGTTATCACTGTTCAAAGTTAAAGATGTGATATTTTATTTTTGTAATGCTTTACTAATTATCAAAAATCTTCGGATCAGAAATAAGAGTCCAAAATGTCAAGTTATCATTATTCTAACACTTGACTTTTAAATAAACGAACAATTTTTTTTTTAAGAACCAAGATTATTATTTTCTTTTATTATTAGCATTATTATCTCACAACAAATAAGGTATTTATTTCATAACCATAGAATAAAATTTTATAGTTTAAGATTTTTTTAATGCGAAATAGGGTTTATGTATGAATACTTGCAGTAATTATCGATACAAGCACATACTATCCAATACACTATTATTTATTTCTATTAGTATGCAAAACAAAGCATACAGTTTTAGAAATCTGTGTCCAGAAGAACAAAATTTTTATGTTATTATTGCTGTTGCCATAAGATTGTAAAATATTTCACTTTGATTTATGTCATGACTTTTATAAAATTCCAATTTAAGGATTGATATGATTTTGTAAATATTACTTATATTCCTGCTACGTTAGAAGAATCGTGATGTTACGGATCTGTAAATATTACGTAAGTTTAGGACTGGGCGATGTTAAAAATCGTACATCACGATATGTAACCAACTTTCTATCGTGATTTAAAGGTACATCAACTTTAGATACATTACATTTACAAACTTTTTAGGAATATATTTTACTTCAAACATAAATTATTACCGTAAATTATAAAATATTTTAGAAAATTATCTCTTCAAAAATGTTTTATTTTGATGAACATTTTTATATTCTTTAAAATTGTTAAAAATTACTGAAAAATAAACAGTGTAAAACTGCAAAATCGAAATAAATTATCACCTGGTACACTCATTCCTTATTTGAAAAATAAAAGGTTTAGAATCACAAGAATACAACAATATACTATATTATTTGAATGCTACACAACCCTTTCATGCTATTACATCGGTATTCAAACTAAATAATTGTCCATTTTCCATCAATGGTAGCTGGTTTTGATATGACGTATAAGCTAATGTTTCCTCCTCGATCAGTGGAAATGTATACATTGAAAATAATTGTTGGCTTACAACGATTTAATGATATAGATATAAAATCGATATTATCAAGAATTCGCTTACGCTTTAATCGGTTTACCGATGTAGATGTTAAATCGATTAAATCGATATTTTTCTATGAGTCGATACATAGATTAAATGATATAGATATAAAATTGTTATTATCAAGAATTCGCTTAATCGGTATATCAATCGATTTACCGATGTAGATGTTAAATCGATATATTTCGATGAGTTAATACATCGATGAGTTAATACATCGAGACCTATATATGCTCTTCCTTAAAATAATTCAGGCGAGTAAGGCGAAATACTTGGATTCCGCGCACTTTTTGAAGGAAAAGCTTAGGTACATAAAAATAAATAAACAAAGAATAAAATAAAATAAAATAACATCGATTATTAATGAACTAGGCAAAACTTTTGACAGCCTAGCGACTTTTTAGTGATTCATGCCGAAACTAATTAGATTTTTTCGAATTTCGAACTCTACAACTACTTTACGAAATTAGCTTTCGCAATTCTCTTAGACCATCTCGCCAAATGATATAAAAAGAAACTCATGTAATAAATACACAGTAAACCACTGATCTTGAGGCTAACAATCTGATAACTATATCTTAGAGAGAATAAAAGTAAAATTTACAGATTCGTAACGATATATTATTTCACAAACGTAGATATTGTGGAGAATTTCGTTTTTGTTTTGTTTTATTTTTATTTTTATTATATTTTTTATTAAAATCTTCTTACAGCAAACATTCCAACACAACATGCTTACACAGACAGATCTTTTTTTTTTTTTTTTTTTTTTTCTTTTTTGAGTAGATGTGTCAAAAAATTATTAAAAGACGCAATTTTTTATATTGTATGTATTACAACCATTTAAAAGTAAAATTAAAATACGTAACATAAAATTTATGCTGACTTAAGATTAAAGTACGCTGACGTGTATTAATTTTAATTAACAGAACAGATTAAATAGGATTTAAATATATATATATAAAAATATGCTGGGATTAATTTAACAAACTCATTTTTTCCTATAAAAAAATAAACAAATAAAAATATTTAAATTTTAGAATATATATCTTTTTTTAGAAGAGGAGGGGGAGTATGATGATCTTTTCTTTATTTCCTTTTATCTTTTTTAATTTTTTTTTCTTTGCACTTTAAAAAGAAAGAAATAAAAATTGACTGGTATCAGTATCCTTTTTTCTCTCAAACTAATTTCAAGCTTCCAAAAGACAGAGAATTTTTCAAAGCTATCCTTTTCTTTTGTCAACATCTTGTCAAAAGATTTAAAAAAAAAAAAAAAATCTTGAAACCTTTTTCCCCCTTTGTTTCTTTTTTCTTGAAATTTTTCTTTTAAGATTTTCTTTAAAAAAAAAAAAAAAAAAAAAAAAGCGAAGAAAATTAGTAAACGGGAAACAAAGCTTGAGTTAATTCGATCTTTACACTCTTTTATTTTATTTTATTGTTTTTTTTTTTTTTTTCCTCATCTTCTAGTACGAATTTTCGAACATGTCAAACATTTTTAGTGTTTGTTTACTTAAAATTTTTGCTTTTTTTTTTTTTTTTTCGTATCAACAAGAAAAACATTTCTCTTTAAATTCTTATATATAATACTTTTACAGGAAGTATAAAAATAGTCATTTGAACTTAAAAAGAATCGTTATATATATATATATATATATATATATATATATAGTTTTAATAAATTAAGGGACATACGACCCTTAGAACTTCAAAAAACATCGATTTAATTATAGTCTTTTTTTAAGTAAATTATTGTTAACTAAGCTTCATTGGTCATGTCGAATTGTTACCTATAAGTTTATTATGTATTTTGGAATATAAAACATATAAAATATGTTAGGGGTAAATCCCCATATTTAAAGAAATTAAATTAAGATTCGTGCAGAAAAGTATTACATCCATTCAGATAATAACAGGAAAAGGTGTATGGCAATTTTAAATTTAAAATAAACTAAATTAATGCTAATTAAGGAATGATGTTTGCATCTAAACTTACTTAAAAAACTATTTTTAATCATGTGTATGCAAAGTTATAGATGACACAAATAATTACAAGTGACAGCCTCCTAAGAGCAATAAAAATTGAAATGTCCCTTCAACTCGAAAAATAATATAGAAATGAGCTGAAAATTTGGAAACCCATATTTTTGATAATGTCCTTTCTATTCGTGCAAAAATTAATATAGATCATAATTCATATATATATTTTTTTAAATAGAATTTATTGATAAGTTTTGTAATTCAAAATATGTTTTTAATCAAAAACATGTTTGTATCACTTCATTCTTATGCATAAAAAAAAAAAAAAAAAAGAAAGAAAGAAAGAAAGAAATTTGTATATATATATTTTTTTTTTCGGGAAGATATGAAGATATGTTTGTCATATTCATTTTACTTTAGCATTCCCATATTTTGACAAATTATAACTCTATGAAAAATTGAGAGAAATATATAAACTATACCATTTTTTGGGATTATTTGATCCAAATAACCGAAAAAATTTGCCAAAAGATGGGGTTGCCATTGAAAACAATAATGTTAATGCCAGTTTCAATACGTAGACGATCCCTTAAACAAAATCTGACTATATAAACTAGACGTTATTACTAATTGATTGGCACGAGCCGCATATTTATAGGACAATTTGCGACAAAATTAATTGGGGGTGGCTTTTTTTTTTCCCCGACTGTACATTCAAAACTGATTTGTCTATACCAGTTAACCACCATGTCGTTCTAGTGTCGTGTTAAAATAATAATAATAAATACTTGCTGCACAAAGCATTATCAAACATGGACATATTGTACTTTAAACTGACTTGTCCATTCCATCTAACCACCATATACTGGGACGTTAAACTAAACTAATAATAATAATAACTACTCTCAAAGAGTTAACAATGAAAAATTGTACTGATAAAAAATGACTAGTCTATTTCAATTAACCACCATATAATTCTAGTATAACATTAAACCACAATAAATAAATAAATAAAATAAAAACAGTTAACTTCTTTCTGTACTTATCTAGACTTTTCAAACACGAAGAAATTGTACTTATTAATACTGACTTATCCAAGCACAAAAATTACGCAAAGATATATAAATCACTTCCTTTTAAATTCATGACTTAAAATTTAAATACCTTTCTTTGTTATCGTTTTCCATTAGTCAGAATAATATTTCAAAAAATAAAACAAAAATCAGAAAAAAGGTTGATCAGAATTTTTTTTAAATATAGTAGCTTAAAAAAAAAAAAAAAAAAAAATCCTTTTATTTTACACTGTAACACAGCTGTTGTTTTTTGTGTTGGGTACCACAACATTAAATGAAACATTGCCAAATTTTTCCTTCAATTAAATTAAAAGAACTTTTTTTTTTTTTTTTTTTTTTTCATTGAGTAAATCGCTAAAGAAGTCAAAAATATTTTTTTTCTCTTGCAATCGGAATTATTAGTTGTGCATGTAAATTGCATAGAATATTATAGGTGTATTTGAGCATTCTTGTGTATCAAATATTACTTCAAGATTTTTCATCGGTCTCACACATTTATTATTATTATTTTCTTTTTTAAAATATTAAAGGAAAAATTTATTATTATTGTTACATTTAGAGCGAATTTTGATATATCGAAATTCGAATTTCGATTTTCGACTGCTATAGTAAATTTTTATAGAAAAAATTCTCAGCCATCTAAATTGTTGAAATAGTCAGTATATCTAGCTTTTCATACGTTTAAAAAATCATACTTGAAAACAATTTTTAATATGAAAAAAATTAAAAATTCCATAGAAAATAGCACGGGAAAAAAATCTCAGCATCACAAGTGTGTAAAAAAACAACAAACACCAGTCATAAATTGAAACAGAAACTACTTGCAATCACCGCAATTTACAATGTGCAGAAAACGGGGAGAAAACAAAATATAAAAAATACAAAAATACAAAAATACATAGATAAACGTAACATAAAAGCAGATTAAATGTGCTTGTGTCAAAATCTGCTGTAGGTCCTCTTAATGTCCCATGGTGTATGTTTTTTTCAGCTATCCAATCTATCCATTTGTCAGATTATGATTGTTCAAAAATTGCTAATATGGCCAGAATTTTATAATTTTGCATCCTATCTGGATCAGAACATTATAATTTATTGACACATTTAACATTAATCACATTATTAATACGACAGGACTGTTGCTTTCAATAAGATATTTCGTGTCGTCATCATATGCTGTGTTTCACCTTGAATGTGTGAGAATATTTTTTCTCTTTGACAACAAGTTAACAAAACTATTAAATTAAAATAAAAATAAAACCTGCAATAAATAACTAAATAAACATAGTAAGCATTGCTAAAGAACACAACTTCGTAATTTAAGGTAAAAAATCAGTAATTTATTTTATTTTATTTATTTATTTATTTGCTTTTACGTTTTTGTATATTTAGACCAATTAAAAAATATTTTCCCTTTTCCCCCCTCCTACTAAATTAAAATGAAATATTTAAAATAAAATTGAGAAAAATCTTGTAAGAAAAGTTGAACAGCTTTAGTTGAACCCACTTAACGAAATTTGACATTTAGCGCCAAAGTAGCTCGGGCGTTTCTCGTCAAAGTGTTTACTTACGCATTTGCGATAGCCATTTTAACTCGTCATCGAAAAGGCAACAAAAATTTAAAACTACCAAAGGGGTCTTTATTAACCCGTTAGTAGTCGCTAGTTGGTCAATTTGCCGCCCATCCTTCAGTTTTGCCAGATTTTTTTATTCAATTGCCACCAAAAATTTTTAGAAGTGGCATTTGATATATATAAAACACGAATAAAAGCGAAGAAACGTTGATCACTTCATTTTTTAAAATTATTGGTGCGAGTTAAATAAAAAGTGCGCAACCTGTAATACGTGGCGCTGTCTATAGCGACTACTAACGGGTTAAAAGTTGTACCAAAGAAATGCAAAGAAATGACTATAATAACTGCTGCTAATGAACGCAACACAGCTACTGTATGTCTTTATATGAAAGAATATTCTACAAAAAAGTCCTGTGGTACTAAATTAAATTCTCTTTTGTATATAAGTTTGTATCTATTACAAAAATACGCTTTATTATTATTATTATTATTATTATTATTATTATTATTAAAACTTTTTGAAGTACTTTAATGACTCGAGGTTCCTCATTGTTTTCTTTTTGTCCAGTATCCAGAATTTAACTCGTAATTCGCGGAAACTATTTTTCGATCGTTACTTGATGAGACTTGCACGCAAACTTTGCCAAATCGTGTGTGAACTGGGTTTCGTTTCTGGCGAATTTTTTTCTGGTGCTTGAATGAAATAAACATGAATGAATTCGTTCACTCATTTAAGTGGAAACGGTCCTTTGATCTTTTCTTGTGTGTAAGTGATCTAAACAATACAAGGACACTATTCTGTTAAATAAGCCGGGAAGTTAACTTTTATTTATTATTTTAAATTTTTTTTTTTCCAGGAATTTTTTTTTTTCTCTTGGCAACTTGTTACTTTTAAATTGTCAGCATTTTACTGAACTGCTTTTGCTTTGCTGTCAAGCATGTTAGTACCAAACAATAAAAAAATTCAATCAAGCAGGAAATATTACGAATACAATTCCAGTATTAAATAAAAATGCTATCATATCTAGTATAATCTCTACACTTGCATTGCTCGTTAGTTATTTTCATTGTAGCGCCAATAAATGAAAAAAAAATCTTAGATGACTACACTCGACATTAAGTTATTAACTGTTATTTAAATAAATGAAAGTAAGAGAAGTCGTTAAATAAACAATACATATATATATATATATATATATATATATATATATATATATATATATATATATAATAGGGTGTTTGAGTATTTTCCCCAATTAGTACGTTGTTTAATTTAATGCTTTTGCTCATAATGCTAATGCTGATGCTAATAATTTGAGCCCATAGGTCTTGATGATAAAAAAAAATTCTATATGTCCCTTTAAAAAAATCTAAGTATATCATCAAAATCTATACAGCTCATGCAACGGTGATTAAACAATCAAATTGATTAGTCGCAACGGCAAAAAAAAAAAAAAAAAAAAAAAACATGTATATAAATTTTCAGTTTATTCGAATAAGGCATTTAGACACTATCGTTTTTCAAAAAATTTGAGCCTTTGGGCCAATAATGAAGGAAAAAAAATCGTTTATGTCCCTGTTTAAAAAAAAAAAAAAAAAAAAAAAATTATAAATGCTAGATTTACCAAAATCAACAGATTTCATGCTACAGTGATATATATAACATATATGCAAACTTTCAGCTCAGTCGAACAAAACGTTTTAGACGCTATTGTGTCACTCACACACATACAAACACAGACATATACACACACGTGCATATATCATCGTAAAAATAGTAAAAATGAACTCAGTTTACCTCAAAACGTATAGATACATCAAAATCTCAAAGTAGAATTTTTGTCATGATTACAGCACTTTCATGTATGTTGGGAAAGTAATTAGTGAAATTATTTGCAAAAATGAAGTAATTAGAAAAATTAATTATTGATGATTATCAACGATTACACTGTGTTCAAAAAAAAAAACAGAGAATTTATCGCAGATCTAGGTTATCTAATTTGCTAAACGATGCGACCCTAATTAGCGGAGATATTAATATGTCGACCATTGTCTAACGAAAAAACGATTCGAAATCGGAGGCGACCGCCATTTTCGACCGGGACCGCTTACCTGAAAAGAAAAAGCAAAGAGAGGAAATTTCGTGGGTTTTTGTAAAGCGGTCCTGCTCGAACTGTTCGAGATATCGAAATACACCTCAAACAGCAGAAAGAGCATTTATTACCGATTCTTACGGTACATTTTTTTTTTTTTTTTTTTTAAATACGGATTTTTTATATTTAAAAAAAACAGTTTTAAAAAGGGTCGAAAATTTTCTCTTTTTCGCGATCGTCTTTTTGAAACGCCCTGTACGACTGAGAGTAACTCTTCCATTTCTTAACAACTGGTATATAAAGAAAGGCCATTTAATCCTCTTTCGAACCATATAAACATTTTTACAAAATACGGATTAGAGATCCATATTTTTAGATTTTACGAAACATCGATTTTTTCACAAAACATTTTATAACTCAAAAGCGTTTAGAGATAAATCATTTTTTTTTTTTTTTTTTTTTTTTTTTTTTTTTGTATATAGATCTCGCTTTTATAATTTAATTCCTAAAAGATTGAGAGAAGATTTCAAAAACTGAATGAGTTATAATTTTTTTAATTTCACGCTCTAAACCATTGAAAATGCCGTACTTCATTGCAAAATGAATACAGTAATCAAATAATGCAGACGTCCGTTGCGTCACCATAGCAACCCGTTCAGACAGGAAGCATTTCCGGACTGAAGCGAAGAAAAAAAAATAATAATAATAACAGCAGGCACTGATTGAGAATCGGAGGTATTTTGAGTAGGATAAAAATTACATTTTAATTGCAAATTAAATTTTATTCTAATACGCGTATTTCAATTTCTAATTATGATTAAATTAGTTTTAATACATCATTCGAAAGATATTTTACAGTTATTTTATATTATCGGAAGTTTTCACGAGATTTACACGTCTTGAGGTGTCCCGAATTAGTTTTCTTTTGTATCTCAGCTACTAATTAAAATAATTTCATAAGTAATACATCATTAGAAAGCTTTGTTGATTTGGAATCGAACTGTACATTACAGAAATTTCTACTGCAAGATGGCGCTTTAATATTTTACAATTTCAATATTTCAATTTCGAATTATGATTAAATTATTTTTAATACATCATTTGAAAGATATTTTAATGTTCTTTTATATCATCGAAAGTTTTCACCTGATTTACACGTTTTGAGGTGTCCTGAATTAGTTTTCTTTTGCATCTCAGCTATTTGAGTTAGACTGTTCAAAATTGGTATACGTAGGTTAATTAGGAGGGGCTGAAAGTGTGGGAAAGAAATAGGTGTGCAACGCGCGCGAGATTTCACCCGATTTACCCGCTTTGAGGTGTCCTGATTAGGTTTTCTTTTGTATCTCAGCTACTAATTAAAATAATTTCATAAGTAATACATCATTAGAACGCTTTGTTGATTTGGAATCGAACTGTACATTACAGAAATTTCTACCGCAAGATGGCGCTTTAATATTTTAAAATTTCAATATTTCAATTTCTAATTATGATTAATTTATTTTTAATACATCATTTGAAAGATATTTTAATGTTCTTTTATATTATCGAAAGTTTTCACCAGATTTACACGTTTTGAGGTGTCCTGAATTAGTTTTCTTTTGTATCTCAGCTACTAATTAAAATAATTTCATAAGTAATGCATCATTAGAAAGCATTTTTGAATTGGAATCGAACAGTGGAATACAGAAATTTCTACCGCCAGATAGCGCTGTAATATTTTCAAATTTCAATATTTCATTTTCTAATTATGATTAAATTTTTTTTGATACATCATTCGAAAGATATTTTAAAGTTCTTTATCATCGAAAGTTTTCACCGGATTTACACGTTTTGAGGTGTCCTGAATTACTTTTCTTTTTCATCTCAGCCAAATGAGTTAGATCGTTCAAAATTGGTATACGTAGGTTAATTAAAAGGGCCTGAAAGGGTGGAGAAGAAATAGGCGTGCACCGCGCGCGTATCCCTTAACTTGTGCGCGCGCAGAGCGCACGGGACTGCGCTGCCGAAGGTGCGAGTTTTTATTACCCGATGCGAGTTTTTATTCGATCAGAAATGATTTTTTTTTAGGGGGCACGAAGGGTCAGGGAAGTAATACGCGCGCGCAGCGCGTGCACGCGACTGCGCTGCCGAAGGCAGTGGGGACCCGGTGCTAGTTTTTTCCCGATCAGAAATGATTTTTTTTAGGGGGCACGAAGGCTCAGGGAAGGAATACGCTCGCGCAGCGCGTGTATCCCTGAAGTTGTGCGCACGCAGCGCGATCGGGACTGCGCTGCCGAAGGCAGTGGGGACCCGGTGCGAGTTTTTACCCGATCAGAAATGATTTTTTTTTTAGGGGGCACGTAGGGTCAGGGAAGGAATACGCGCGCGCAGCGCGCACGCGACTGCGTTGCCGAAGGCAGTGGGGACCCGGCCCGACTTTTTACCCAATCAGAAATGATTTTTTTTTCTTTCTTTTCTTAACACTAAAAGGTTCTGTTAGTGATTCATTAATGTTAGTGATTCATTTGAAAGTACTGACCCGCTAGCGGGCGAAGCCCGCTAGTCTATACATATAAACGGCTAAGAGATTTCCTTGGACTCTGTTTGTCTGCGTGTTGACGCAAGTTGCCACCAAATTTTCATATTTTAGTTGATTAAAAAATTTTGATAGTCTGATAGATAAGCTAATTAATCCGATGGATTTAGAAAAATAGCCTTTTTCATTTTGTACCTTATTTGTAACGAAATTTTGATTAGGATTTTTAAAATTAAAATATGAAAATAATAAACTGATAAATAGTTTTAAAATTGGATATTTAAATTTTGCATTGTTGCAAAAAATAAATAAAAAAATAAAAAATAATAATAATAAAATTCCAGCATAAAATACTTTTACGCGAAAAATAAAAAGTTATAAAATATTAAATTTGCTCATGCATATGAAAATATGAAAACATACTTTAGTTAATTTAATAAAATCTAATTATCCGATTGATAAGCTGTTTAATCCGACGGATTTAGAAAAATCGCCCCTTTAATTTGGTAACTCATTTGCAGCGAAATTTTGATTAGATTTTTTTTTTTTTTAATTAGTTAAAATATGAAAATAATAACTTGACCATAACTTAAAAATTGGACATTTAAATTTTTAATTGTTGCCAAAAAAAATTTTCAGCATAAAATGAAATGTGCATATGTCAGGCGAAAAATAAAATATTAAACTTGCTCATGCATATAATAAAAATATGGAAATGGAGTAATATATATATATACCTCAATTTTAGATCCCCCCCCTTTTATTTAAATAGTATATTTTGGCACGGATGAATCGCGCTTGGCATGAAAGGCTAGTTCAGCATTATATTAAAGAGCTTTACTTATTGATAATCCCTGGGTAATTTTTAAAATTTTGATACTGAAATAGATCGGACATTTTTTGCCAAGGACTCCACTTTCGCAAAAGCCACTTTAAGCCACGTAGCGCATCAAAAATATAAATAAATTAAAAAATATTGAAAAACAGAAAAGAAAGAACAGGTAAGAGAAAAGAAAGAAACAGAAAAAATAATCACAAAGTATGTATTTTTGTCTAAAGTGGAGATAAAATTTCAAAAGTCGTCAACGGGAGCTATATTAAGTCTGTACTATGATCAGCTTTACAGAATTCCTTATTTATTTTTCTATATGTCAACTACTATTAACTAACTCAACTATTACAATCCCAAAAATTGTCTTATGCGATAGACGCAACCGATCGTAGCACATTGTAATATTATATTTGGCGCGAAATTGTTATTTTATGGTTGATCGGATACAGAAAATAACGTAAAAGAAAATATTATACGTTTATTGTTGTTCATATGTAGCTGGGACTCAAATATAAAATTGCTGCTTCAATTTTTTCAATACTGTCCGTTTCGAAAGTGAGTGGGCCGTTGCTGAAGTCTACGGGGAACCAAAGCGGACTTTAGAGCAATTTCATGATTTGTTTATTTATTTTATTTATTTTATTTTATATTTTTGTTTATAAAGCGATACAGAAAAAAGTTTCCTTTAAAAATAGTGAACCAGCGAAGCGAGCAAAGCTTTCGTTGATTTACTACCTTCATTGATTTCATTAATTTAAATATGATTTCATTAACAAACTTTGATCTATTGGCACGCAAGCAGCATCTGGCCGAGTTTTGTACATTTTGAGTTTGATTTAAAAGAAATTTCCGCATTCAGAATTCGGTTCTTTCCCAAACCAGGGCATTTTTAGTAATTTAATAATTTTAAAAAAATTTTGTATTCAATGAATTTTGTGCAAAATTATATAGAGGAAAGTCATGTGATCGCCACATCATACTAGTTATTTTTTTTTATTTTTTTTTTGTACTACTAAAGATATCTTATCGAGATCGAAACTATTTATAAGCGTCTATGAATCACACACACACACACATTATTATTATTATTATTTATTATTTTTTTTTTTCAGAATTTTCACTCAATTTTAAATGGTGAAAAACTACAAATATATTTTTGGGAAACGATTTTTACTTCCATTACCCGATTACCGTAGGTAATGAAAGTATTGCATTCGATATCGAGATTTCACCTGCTTTACATGTTTTAAGGTCTCCTGATACCAAAAAAAGTGATTTTTGGAAATTGGTCAGAGTGTTTGTGTGTCATTGTGTATGTATGTCCGGAGAAATTTAGGAAAACGGCTGATCACAGAGCTACACAAATTTGCATGGAGGTTCGTAATGACCTCTCCTGATGTACCTCGAAGCCCGATTTTCGAACTTTTGTTTAGTTTTCTTTTAGTTAGAAGTTTATTTTTATTGAAATTGGACTTTGCCATAAAGTTTCCGTGTCACGCTAAAACACAAGGCCTTTCCATTTGAAAGTAAATGTGAGGCTGTCCTGATGTTGGTCAATGGCTGAATCGGTTAAAGCGTCAATTTATTAATGCGATGGTCGTGGGTTCGATACTCGGTGTTGGATGTTTTACTTTTATATGCAAATAATTAATAGATAAGAGACAATTGCAAAAGAAACCATTTAATTGTCTACACAGTATCCTAAGAAATTCTGATTAGATTTTTTAAAAGCTTTCTTTTACTTACTAAAACACACAAAATAAAAATTTAAGTGGAGAAAAAAAAAAAAAAAAAAAAAAAAAAACTAGAGCCCTAAAAATTATAAAATAAATATTTATTCTTTAATTTATTCTTCTTTGGCTATAAAAAAAAAAAAAAAAAAAAAAAAATCAACGTGTCATCAATAAGTAAATTTTAAAGAAAAATATAGATGTTTCAGTTTTGCAAGAGATGAAATATTTTGATTAATCCAAATATTTAAAAAGCATTAGAGAACAACATTCGAGATTCTTTTTATATTTGTTATATTTTTTTAAAAATTAAAATATAAAAAAAAAAAAAAATCCTTATAATAGCTTTAAAATTAGCCAGTTAAATATTAGTTTTCATATAATTGTGGTCAAAAAAGTTTCTAGTTCATTGTTTTCGACAAAAAAAAAAAAAAAAAAAAAAAATACAAAATTCGCCAGGCCTAATCCGGTCTAAGCCGACAGTGGGCGGTTATTCAGGAGCTAAAATTCCCCCACGCGACAGGTGGCAAACAAAATATATTAATTACATAAATAGTAATTTTTCAATTTTTCACAGAAATGCAGATCTGTTGCTTAAGAGTGTACAACCTATAACCTCATTGACAGCCAAAGCCCATATTATTCCATGGGGAAATTTGTTTCCACAGTTACTCGTTATTCATTTATTTATTTGTTAAAAAATTCCGTTTTTATGCTCAGAAAATTCCCAACACTTTAATTACTACACGTTTTATAAAAAAGATATTTTTCTAATTTTTAATATTTCAATTTTGAGTTTAAAAAAAAAAAAAAAATCCATTATCCGTTATATACCCTTATTAGGACTGAGGGCCTATTAGTCTCAGACAGCGATTTTTGCGTTGTCGTTTTCGATAGTTGCACAATTGTCGAAATCATTTTTCGATAGTTGGACATTTATCGAAATCTAAAATTTATCGAAAATATAATTGAATAAAGAGATATAATACTTTGTCGTATATTTTTTGACATCTTACACGGACGTATATCTAAAGAACAAACTTTCATTAAATTATTTATTTTAATTTATAATTGTTGCCAAGAAAATTAAACTTTAAATTTTACATCTACTTTTTAAGATAGCACGCGATCGTGTTTTATATAAAAATCAAATCATTAAATTCATATTTTTATTTATTTTTATTTCAAATTATTGCACGCGCACTATTTATTTCGTAATTCAAAATTATTAAAAAAACTTTTTCGATATCGTTTGTAACGATACTGTATAAATTTTCTTTTCTTTTTCTTAAAAAAAAAAAAAAAAAAAAAAAAAAAAAGATTTTGATGAAATTCTGGCAAAAGCAGAATTTAGTTTAGGACGGAGGGCTATTAGTTTTTTTTTTTTTTTTCTTCCCAATTATAACATCGCTTTCAAATTATTCAATTATATTTTCGATAAATTTTAGATTTCGATAAATGTCCAACTATCGAAAATGATTTCGACAAATGTCCAACTATCGAAAACGACAACGCAAAAATCGCTGTCTGAGACTAATAGGCCCTCAGTCCTAAAAAAAATTCAAGCCCTGATACTATTTTTGCTGATTCTTATCTAAAATATTTATAATTTCAGTGGCAAATCCGCCCTCCCCTAAATTCTCCCCTTGGTAGAAATGTCCATATTTTAGAATTTTTCACCTCTGTAGCCCTCTCAGAAGATAATTTAGCAGTTAAAATAATCATTTCTCCCCCTCTAAATCGAATTAATAGCCATAAAATTTCCAAACAGTAATGAAATTAGGAAGGCGCCCCCCCCCCCCCCAAAAAAAAAAAAAAGGTGGGTAATGGTGTAAAATGGGCGCTATATTCAGATCCAGAAAGTCATTTTAGATAAGAATTTGCAGAAATGGTGTTGGGGCTGAATTTCATTCAGAGCAGTGTTATTAATTTTTGTAAAAGAAGATAATTTATTTAAAAAATGGACAATAAATAATGCATGGACAAAAAAAAAATGACTTTTATGTCTGATAATTTATCGTAATATATGTACTTTTCTGTACTATGCTTAATTTCTCTGTACAGTAATTAAAACAGTCTCAGCAGCTATTATCACCATATTATCCTTTTTATATCAGGTATTTTTATTTTTCCTTTATCAAAAAGTCCATTTTCTCCTTTTAAACCAATCTGATTTTTATTTGTCTTTACATAGCTCAAATGTTTCTTCCTTACTTTCCAACTTACTGGTAATATTAAAACAACAGGCATATAAACTGAATTTTCAGTAGAGTTCAGTATTCCCTAAAGATCAGGACTAATAAAACTTACAAAAACATTTGGCCGAATAAGGAATAAAATTCTTGAACTACATTTTAAGATTTTTTTTCTTCAATTCTTCAGATTACTTGTCTGGAATGTGACGCTTGGAAATTTTCCACTCCAACTTTCCTGGACTTACATCAGTTGTTTTTACGAAATCGACATTTTATCTTGGAATTTTCGAATGAAGACTGTAAATCCAAAAGAGAGAACGGAGAAAAAGACTTATTTTGTAAAGTTTTCAAAATCTATTTTGCTCTGCTAACTTTTACTTAATTTACGCTTACAAATTCGCGAAAACTTTCTAAACGCGATAAAAGTTGCTGTCTAAAGAATGGTTTTGAAATATTTAAACATAAAATGTCTTTATAAAATGGGAAGAAAAAATACTTTTAATTTGAACGAATAAAACGTTGTTCATGTGTATAAATTTGTGATCATTTTTATTTTAAAACGCATTTATTTGTAAAATATTTTCCTTTCAGATCATTGTTAACAAATTAACCCTTTAACTTTCACTGTAAATTTATTTCCTGAACTGCTAAACTAATTTCTACAAGAACGAAAAAGCATGCGATTAGATAGTTTATTGACACTTTCTCACTATACGTACTCATTGCATTTTTTAACCTACAATGTACTTTGTCTATGTGCTCAGACAACGGGCAGATAGAATGATGGAAAGAGAAACAAATAGACTAATGGAATAATTATCACTCTTAAACATTGTTGTAAAGTTTTAAAAATATTCCGTTTGTGTTAACAGAAACAGAAATGCAATTCCAGCCATTCCTACTTAATGTATCTAAATATTTTAATATAGCCCTGTAAACGTTAACCATACCATATTCTATAGAAAACTTTTAATATATTTCATTGTGATTTGTGTAGTACTACGTTATTTAAATATGATTTATAAATGCCTTCATAAAACGCAATGGATCGGAATCCTTTTGGATGTTCCCGTACACAAACCAGTTGTTCTATTTATATCATTTTAAATAGGGAACTTTCCGTAGTGATCTTGAATAAAATATACCTTTTCAAAGACAGCCTGAAAATATTCACGGATGCTAGATGTGAACAGAAAGATATACAAATAGATTAATTCAAATCATAAACATTCTTAAACATTTAATATTATAAGGAGACTTGGCGCTGGATTGTTAAGACCAAGTAAAAACTACAACGTCTAGAACGCCAAACAGAAAAAACTGAGAAGTAGACAGCTGTTTCGGGAGCATTTAGCATACCATCCTCAGTGCATAAAGAAATGAGAGAGAAGTGCTCTTATATATAGGAAAGGGAATGATCAGAATTCGTTCCCTTTCATATATGAAAGAACACATGAATATTTAAGAGAGTTAAATCGTAGTCAAACAGACAAACTGAAGTCGTAAACACTTTTTAACTTTGTTGGAAAGCAGTGTTGCCAGATCTGGTAGATTTTTTATTCAATAATCACCTATAATTTTCAGAAGTAATATTTGATATACATAATAGACTATCAACCTCCGAAGTGATTAGGCAAAAATTACAATTAAAAATTATTGATGATTATTGAATAAAAAAATCCGCCTTATCTGGCAACACTGTTGGGAAGTATTAAAAAGGGCACAGAGTTGATGATAAATATGAAAAAAGAAAAAATAGCAGTTTCGACAAATTTTTGGTTTGTAAAGTCCACGTTTGTACTAACGTGATTAACTTCAAATAATAATTAATTTAATTTGTAAACAACTTTGTAAGTTTACACCATAAATTGCAAAAACTCCCAACTGTTGCTTTATGTCAAAATAATAGCACGGCCCTTCGACGAATGAAAAAGTAGACGCAAGTGCATCATCAAAGCAACAATTATGCATCCTAAGAAATTTTAAGTGACTTTTACATATGGCTTCTCTGAAACATCATTCGTTAAATTTGGAAGTAGTGCTGCTATCTATCGAACAAATAAAGGAATATAAACGTATAAAATGCGATTAAAACAAGGGGAAAATATTGAAAAATTATTTTATAAGAAAATGTTAAATGTTTGGTTTCAGTGCGAAATCAATGAACGTTAAAGGGTTAAATGAAAATAATTTTGTTACAAATTAATTAATTAATTAATTAATTTTATTTTATTTTTATTTTTTATCTTTTATTTATTTATTTATTTATTTATTTTGCATCTGTGGACACACTAAACTTTAACATCTATTTAGCGTACATTTTAAAAGAACACTTATATAAACTGTAATTAATTATATATTTTTTTTAAAATTGAAATAAGCATTTTATATATTTAAATTATGTAAGATAAATATGCTAAATTGTATTGTGTGTATGTTTAAAAGAAGGGTGGGGGCTTCATTTGATTCCATATATATATATATATATATTTATTTATTTTTTCCAAATATAATTACTCTGAAATTTATGCTAGTTTTTCGTCTTTCTAATTATATATTTTATTTGAAAAAGTATGATTATTTAACCTTTCAAAAAAGTAATAATTAGATACTATTTTATTCGGCGATTTTTTTTTTTTCCTTGATAAAATATTACATATTTATTAAAATTTTCATTCGAAATTCGCATTTTTAATGGAAAAGGTACACTTTAAAAAATATGTCCTATTTGCTGCCAGAAATTCTTTGTAATTTGAGAAAATTCGTTCTGACAACGTAATTTTTTCTTAAATTACGCGTATTTTCTCAAATTACAGAGAATTTCTGGCAGCAAATAGGACGTTTTTTTTACGGTGCATATATTTTAGGAGAGGAAATGTAGATGCACCCCCAATTCGTATCGATATAAAAATCTTTTTCACTCTGGTTTGTAGAATATAGGTATTATGTTCTTCTATGTAAAGTGCATCGGAAGATTCCGCATTACAACAATATCACTTTTGTTATATTTCTAAAAAAGAGCCAATACATTTTAGCTAATCATTTTATAATATTCAAATTAAAAAATAATTAAAATAGAGATAGTGTGCTTTTCAAGGGTCTTATTAGTTCTTAAAAAAACACTTCAAAAAAAAAAAAAAAAGTGCCACAAAACTCTTTAATTCTCTTCATCCACATATACTAAAAATTATTCTATTTAGTAAAAATGTCTTATGTAACCATTAGTGTAAAATTGTATGCGAAAAAGAATATTTATATTTTTTCTAGACTATTCTCTTAAAATAACTGAACAAAACAAACAAACTACCAAAATTTAACTACAGCTACCAAGGGTCCTCTTGTGATAAGTTCCGGCTTTTATTAAATTTTAGCAAAGATTCTATAAAATTAAACTAATGAAAAATTGCCGCAGAAAACCTTAATGCATGTGCCAAGAATTTATCGTATTCAACAAAAATTATTTTTAAAAAGTCCCTAGTGCTGTATGTAAAATTATATGTAAAAAAGAATATTTTATATTGTTTTTAAGGAATTTTAGAAAAATTACTGAGGAAAACAAACTATCTAACAAAATTTAACTGCAGTTATCAGTACTCATTTAGTAATAAGTATTTTCAGGGAGAAGTCATATTTTTATCTGAATTCCATGAAGAAACGTGTGCCACGCCATTCATCTAAAACTCAAAAAATAGACTATAATCAGTCCGATTAGAAGAGCATTGAAAATAGTTTGAAAACCTGCTTCACACGAAAAAGAAAAAAAAAAAAAAACACTTTGTCTGTTAAATGATTTTTCGACATATCCCAAGAGAATATCTAACTAGGTGCTGAAAAACATATCACATTCAAAGATAAAAGAAACAGATCGAAAGAAACTATTAGTTGATTTCATTATTTTGAACGATGTTAAGACTCAAGAAAATGTTATTTGAAACATTACATACAGTCTCATGCAATTCTATTAATATGCATTTAACTAGAGTGCACTTAAGATTTTAAACTTTTTAACAAATTCTCTTAAATTCAAATTCCAATTTTGAAAATTAGATTACTTTCACGTTCCGCAGCTTTAATTTTTGTGTTGTGTTGTGTTGTATATTACCTGACAAGTCATTTCATTTTCAATTCACTTTACTTAATTATTCTAACACTGCAGCTTTTTCACTTGCGTTCAGCATTATTGAAAATTAGAAAACTGCTGTTTGTGAAAATTTAAGAAAGTAATTTTATTTTCAAATTTAGATGGGATAGTTTATTTAATAAACTTTTTCTTGATAGTTTTCGTTATATTCGATTAAAAAAAAAATTAATCCTATCTTTTTTTTTTTCTCTGCACTTACACATCCTCTTTCTGAAATAAATCGATATAATCCAAAAATATACAAAAAAAAAAAAAACTAGTATTTACATTTATTAAATTTTAAATGCCTTTGTAAATAATTACGCTGTATTTGCAAAGTAAATTTATCTTTGAAAAGTTAAATAAGAAAAGTGGAATAAATCTGCGAATTGCTTTTAAAATTTGACAGAATATTTTTTTTATTGTTATTTATTTACTTATTTATTTTATTTTTATTTTTATTTATTTATTTATTATTTTATTTTATTTTATTTTATTTATTTATTTTATTTTTATTTTTATTTTTATTTTTTTTAGAATGAAAAAAAAATTTAAATTTCAAGAACTGGCATATCTACAGATGATGGACAAAATAATAAAAATAGCTTCGACTTCACATGTTTTGTCGAATATCCAGAAAAATACTTAACGAATTATCCTGAAACTTCCGGAGTCTATAGGACATATTATTTCTTGTATATTTCTTTGAAAGTACAGTAGAACTTGGATAATTCGAAGTTGAAGGGACAAGAGAAAAATTCATAATATACAAAAATTCGAATTACACATACTATTTTGTCAAAAAAAAAAAAAAAAAAACTCTACCATCAAAGATTTAACACATAAACTTTATATCTAAGAATACTGCTACATCCCCCCCCCCCAAATTAAATCAATATTTTTTTTACGAGCTTAATTATTCAACACTTTTTAAAAAATATTCAGATATTTTTGATTGCTTCTTTTAGTACAATCTTTGTGTCATAGCATATGACTTCCACCTATCAACTGATACAGAAACAGAATCTTCTACATGCATAACTTTCAATTAAAAAAACCTCGAAGTTCATGTATATGGACCATATCTTCTTCTGATGCACTAGGTAGGAAATGCTCTTGTATTACCTTATCCTTCTTTTGAAAGACTGTTTAAAAATAAAATAAAGCACTTTAGCTGAGAAAAATCTCGGGAACAAATTTTACTGTAATATTTTAAAGGTAATCAATCGTATGAAAAATTCGAATTATCCAAAATAGAATTCGAATTATCCATGATATTTTAACATTATTTTAATACAAAATTCAAGAGACCGAGTAAAAAATTCGAATTATCCAGAATTTCGAATTAAACAAGTTCGAATTATTCAAGTTTCACTGTATTTTACTAGATATTATACTAAGAGCAAAGTGGGAACCAAGAACTAGTTTAGAAAAATAATGTGTGTGATCACCCTGTAAAAAGTAATGCTTCAAATGCTTCTTTTAACTATCTGTATTGATTTATATGAGACTGACACGTGTATTCTTGAATATTTATATAAATGTACATTTTTTTTTTTTTTTTTTTTTTTTTTTTTTTTAAACAAAATCGAAAATATTTTGTATGTTTTTAGATATAAAATGCAAAGTTTTCAAAAATCAATAGAATATAATTTTTGGACATTTCAAGAAAACAAAACAAATAGTTCCAATTATCAGATTCGTATACCCAGAAAGTCAACTGAAATAGTCCTTAAGCCATCATAATATTTAATTCATAGAAATTAAAAAATAACAGGCGCACACAAAGGCCAAAAATCACTATTACACTATTACACAATATATCACAAGGAACGAATTTCCCAACCATCTACAGTCGGTAGCAAAAGTATCCGAGCACTAGCAAAAATTCCTATGTAAAAAAAAGTACTTTAAATACTGTTTTGTTAAATAAATCCTTGTCAAATCATGTTCTTAGTCAGTCTAAGAACATTATTCGACAAGGATTTATTTAACAAAACAGTATTAAGACGAAAATTGATAAAAATAGGGAGCCGTTCCTAAAAAACGGTGGGTGATAGGGCAAAATGGGCGTCATATTCGGATTCAGGAGATAGGTCATTTTACATAAGAATATGCTGAAATGGTGTCAGAAGCAATTTTCGTGCTGAGCAGTGTAATTTATCTGTCATGAGTTTCCATTTATATATCACTTGGCGACTGGAAATTAGAAAATCACGCCGACATTCCAGAGATTTCCAGATTAACTTCTTAAATATTATTCTTAAAGCTATGACAAGAGAGTCTTATAAAACTAGTAATTTTAGTCAAGCTAAAAATAAATAAACTAGTAATTTTAGTCAAGCTAAAATAAATAAATAAATAAATAAATAAAATAAAAATCACAAAATTGATGAACAATTCTACCTATAAACATTGCTTCACGGGAGTAAGTTTGTTAATGCACGAAAAATAAGTATTTCTCTCTACTTGTCTCAATTGAAGAGCTTGTTTTCAAATGGAGTTAAGTCATTTTTTTCAGTTCTTGAGAAAACACGGTTTTGTTATGTAAGATTTATTATTGAATTTAAGGAAAAGATAATTTTTCCCAGTAATCTATGGGTGATAATAACACTAAATTACATGCTTAAAAAAATCCTGACAATATAGTTATTTAGAAATAAAAAAAAGAAAGAAGTCACTTAAATCCTTTTGGAACAAAACTCTGACTTACGCCCTTTTGGCACAAACAAATAACGAAATGAAATGACTTACTTCCATTTGAAAGTAATCCACGTATTTTTTTTTTCTTCATGTAAATACAGCATAAATTTTAGCTATACAATTTTGGAAGGTAGTTAGTTACTACAAATCTTCATTTACAAATACTATTTTGCCATCTTTATCATTATTTCCCCTTGTGTTAGCGTTAGCAGTATCATTGCAAGATTATTCAAAAAATAAAAACATTTGTACAAGTTGTTAATCCCCAAAGCGTTAAGTAATTTTGAAACATCTGTTTTTCTTTGCTTGTTTCATATTGTTTTTTGTTTTTATTTCAAAAGGGGCGCACGGGAGAATTTCTGTCCCTCGTTTCAGGATGTTTTGGTGGCAAAACGAACCACAGTATACGTTGTCTTTATTCCCACATCTCGCTTCGTAATTTCCAGTACTTTTGCCTCTGAAATCAAGAAACCTTGTTTGTTTTTCAGACGACTATGCACAATTTTTTTTCCAATCTAAAATATTCCACTGCTTCTTATACTCGAAAAGATTTCCAACCTTAGAGAAATGTTCAAAATATTCATTAGGGAGTAAAATTGTATCCACTTTCTTTCAATTAGTTTCACTCGTCGGAATCTTCTATCTGCTGGTAAGTAGGAGTGACCACGCACTGGTAAATAGTATGTAAAGATGAAGTCTTTTTGTGCAGCCACTGCTGACAACATTCCTAACATGGTATAATTTTTATTTGTGTGGTAATTCCTGATTTTTCATCAGGTCAAAATATATTGTAATTTCATCTTCACCTAAAAGCTTTTCTCCTGAAAGTGAATAAATTTTTTTGCTCCGAAGTTTATGGATCAAAAGCTCGGTTAACAGGGTCTTTTCTTTTTTCTGTACATTTTTCTAAATTCATTTGTATTTTTTTCCTAATACAGAAGGAACAAATGCCTTTTTTACGGGTTCCGAAACCAAAATTAAAATTACAAAACATTCATCTTTATATTTTTCTATGGGGAAAAAAAAAAAAACTGTCTCAATGTGACAATCTACAACAATTTGTTTTTCCTTACTTTTGTCTTTTCAGACAAACCAAGTGATCTCAAGGCACGCTGCAATTGGTTAAACTTGACTTAATCCTTTTTGGCACAAAACTTACTTGTGACTTAATTCTTTTTGGAAAAAAACACGGATTTCACTTTCTGTTTTCACTATGACTAAACTTCGTTTGGAACTTCTACTTATTGAAAATATATAGTTAGACTTGTGCTGCGACCTTTTGCATCGAAAAGTCAGTTTTTCAAATTTTTGACTTAACGCCTTTTGGAAACAAGCTCTTCAATTATCGTCTGAAGAATATGATCAACAATTACAAATTTGTAACAATATATTATAATTAGAGAATCAGTCTACCATTATTACACTGTCACTATAGCTTTAGAAATATAGATACATGCGGTGATAAAAAAAAAAGACCGCGAGGTCTGCAGCGCGGAAAAAGACCCGGGCAATAAGGGGTTTCAGATAGCGAACTAAACAATCAGCCTGATCATCCATAAGGGTGAATCCCAGACTGTCGCCAATTGCTCATTGCGTAGCTCTATTGCGACATAAAACCCACTCAACCTCAACCTCAATCTCAACCAAAAAAAGTTGTATTTTTAATAAGTGAAAAATACTTTTTTAAGCAACTACGTCAAACATAATATTACAGAAACTACTGTTCGCTTTCCTAAACAAATAGGTACAATTCTACTCAGAAAAGAGTTGATTGCTTAGGCTGCGCTGGCGATAATGATAAGATGTGCATACAGTCTGCAGCAAAATTATTGACGTGCGAGCAATAATTCGTCTTTAAAAGATGTACACCTAGTATTGTTTTGTTACGTCAATATTTGTCGAGTCATGATCTTAGTCTTTAAGCTGTTATAAAAAAGTAAGTTGATGATAAAAATTAACGATCAAACTAATATATATATATATACATGAAAAATGTGGATATGTCTTCAATAAATTTGCTGCCGACTGTATCAGTTCTCTCCTCCCCTCTTTACTTTGGTAAAAATACATAGCAGACTTGGTGCACGTGTGATAGAGCTGATCCAACTCCGATGGGAAAACTAACAATATTTTCATATTTTGTTCTGTCAGCAATGCTTTAAAATAAACAAGTCGAATAAATCAGCTGTATTTATTGGAAAGTTTCGTTATATTAATTTTTAATTCGAAATATATAAATTTTCTTAATATGGTTGTACTAATTTGTTTCTAAAAAGATATATTTACAATACTATAAATAATAAATAACTGAAAATAAACTGTTAAAAAGTCAGACTTTTTTTTTTTTTTTTTTTTTTTTTTTTTTTGGGGGGGGGGGGAGAACAAACTGTTAGCGCCTCTACAAAATATATATTTATCACCGTTTAATTCTTCTAATAAATTTTAATATACCATTTTAATCCTAGATTGAATCTTTGAACTTTTGATCTCTTCGGAGCATTATCTTAAAGTACTTGCATAATTTGTTTATATGCATTAACTAAATATTACTAGATACAAACATTTAGTTTTTTGACATCGTTTTCAAACACCATTTTTATTTACAATATTATACATATATATATATATATATATTATCGGAGTAGTTAATTAGATAACTACTTCTCTTCTAAGTATTTATAGAAATCGGAAGGATTTTTGTCTTTAAAACTCTTCTATTAATCATTTCAATTGCTAATAAATTATGCAAATGAAATTCTACTCTGAAAACCAGTAGAATTTGCAAATATATAACTCATTTTAAGATGTTGCAAGTTTATGAACTTGCTGCTTTCTAAGAAAAGCCAATTTGTAAATTAATTTACTCTGTTTCTATCGTTATGAGTAATTTCTGTATCAGCAGTCTTTCATTAGATAGCCATTCGGTAACTTAATATAGCATTCGATTTTAATCTAATAGAGATCATAATTTTAATTAATAAATTGAAAGCTATTGAAAAGAATTTAAATCAAAGAATTTTATTTAGTCAATTCATTTTACAAATATTAAGCGGCTGTTATTAGCGATGCTTGATGTGTGAATTCCCGAATTTGAGTTTGGGGTGTTATTTTACGATCCTTTTTTTTTTTTTTTTTTTTTTTTTTTTTTGTACATAAAGGTTCATTAGACTGGGACCTTTTACTTAAAGTGGATAAGCACTCTGGATATTCATACCTATACGCGAATTCGAATGTAATTAGTTGGAACGAATACTATACAGGTCTATTCAAAATTAGTCAAATAAGTTTCAGAGAGTGGTGTAGTCAGCAATTATTTGAATATTTTAAATTTAATTTTAAAATTTAATAACAGCCTTAAATATTTTATTAATGTACTCGTAGTTTCAATATTTAACCCTTTGCGGTGCAAGAGAATTCGTTTCATTTAAATTATACTTCCACCGGAATTCATGAACTAAATTAAACTAAAAGAAATTTTAAATTTTAGGTTTAAAAAAACGGCCTTTTCTGATATGTTATAAAAGTAAATTTTTGCTAAAAAATTTCCGGGATGAATTTTTGCAGCTGCATCATAAATTTTGCGTCCTCGCAGCGAGGACAGCGCGCGTTAAGGGGTTAAGCAGGGGATTGAAAATTTTCACACATCATATAAAACTTAGTATAGAAAACTGTCACATAGAAATTTTGTTTCAACTATTTTAAACTGCTGTTTAAAGTATACTAAAAAAATGTTCAAATACAGTACTTCATATATTACACCTTAAAATATAATCATACGTCTATAATAATGTAGGGTAAAAGAAATAGTGTGAAGGTCACATAAAATTAGGTTTTTTTTTTTTTTTTTTTTTTTTTTCAATCTTCAAATTATAAAATTCATAAAATCAAATGTTACAAGATTTAATAAATTCTCTTAACTTTTCAAGGTCTATAAGGATTTTAAATGTACTGTAATTTTCTTCATTTAATCAATAAAAAAAAAATCTGTAACTATCACAACTGCCGTAACTAACTAGTTATTCTTTCATTGATGCAACTTATTGGAACCACTAATAGGTAAATTGAATAACCGTTTCGTGATTATAGCGGTAGCTTTTGAATACAGTAGAAAAGACATGCTCTTTCTTGAGATTCTTGTAATGTACTCGACTGCACTAGTGTTGCTTATCGATTAGTAATACAATATCTGCATCTATTAATATATCATAATGTAAAATATTTGCATTCATGTCCGTTAAATATATATATATATATATATATATATATAACAGGAGTTTCCCTAATGATAATGATTAAAATATTAGTAGTTTGATAAGTAAAAGTTTTGAAAAAAAAAGATTAACTTTAAAGTTGAAAAGAATTGCCCCTAGAATTAAAAAAAAAAAAAAAAAAAGAAAGAAAAGAAAAAGAAATCAGTTATTTCCTATGCATTTATTATTATTATTATTACTTGTAGAATTAAGTATGTTAAATAAACATGAATAAATAATGCACAATTTTAATAAAGAGAATTAAAATAAGAGAATTTTAAAATTCAAACGCTCATAAAATTTTAAACTCGTGTAAATGCAAGGTATAAAAATTAAATCGGCATTCATGACACCACTTACGATACAATTTTTGGAAGCAATTATATTTCAATTTTTCGTTGCATTAAGATGATTAAAAAAAAAAGTTTGAAGTTAAAAAGTATTTAAGTCCTGTGTAGACTGCGGTATTCAAATAATTGTCCCACGTAAATGCTTTGTCTCGCTTATCTGATAGCTAAATTGTTTACGATTTTGCTCCAGTTCCCAAGTTTCGGGTTTGAGTCCCCGTTTAAGCATAGATGATCGTAATGGTTCGGAATGAACTTTAAGCAGTAGCTTTCGGTTTAATTAGTCCTAGTGTGCAAAATATGATCTTAGAGCAACAAAGCAACCCCATATTGGTAATGGATGACTGCTTCAAAGCTGTACTAAAACTCCTTGAAACTAATATATTTTACGAAAAAGAAATAGCTGACTACAAACTTTAAATTAGCAAATACTCTGTATAACATATGCGCACTAGATTACGGTTAGTGACCGTCAAAAGTGTCACTGACCGTAAAAATAAAGAGTTATATCTGTAAATATGTCATGATATTTTCTCGAAGAAGGGAAATGATTTTACATAAACGGTCAACACTCCGAATTTTACAGAAATTTGTTGAAAATACGGGTACTGGACTTTTTTTCTCGAAGAAGAGGATTAGCCGTAAAATTTCATGATCAACTTTCCGAATTCTGCGGAAATTTCTTTATAGATGATTACAATACTTACTAAAAATGCATGCAATCATTAATTACCGTATTTTCCTGTGCATAATTTGTAGGTCAGATAAATCGTTTTCATGCAGAAAATTTAATTTCCAAACAAAAGTATGTTTGATCGAGACGAATCCTTATTTAAAAATAGATATACATATTAATGAAAATTTCCGATGTGAAACTGATTTAGCAGATCTACGGATTATACGCAGAAAAAAAAACGGTGATATGAAATAAAGTCACATTTATTTCCTCGAATTCAATAAGTACTCTCTTATTTTAAAAGAGAGTAGAGTTTAAAAAACAATTTAAACGCAACATAAAAATAAATTTAAATAAAAATATTTAAACAATTCACTAATTTATTTAAAAATAAAATAAAATAAAAATAAAAATAAAAACTCGCGTTCACCCATTTTGTTTACAGAAATTATGGTATTAACTTAAATTATTATTATACATATTTTTAAATAACTTAAGCAATTTGTTTCCCTAATTTTTCACTTTTTCCTACTTTAAATTTTTTTCTCCTTTAAATTAACCGCGCAATTTTGGCCAAGTGTTTACCATCTTTCAAAAATAGAGCTTTAATTTTGGATATACGCTTCTTCATGTTACGTAATTTATTATGTGATAATAACCATTTCGGAAAAGTTTCCTCATTCGTTTAAAGTTGAAGTGTTTGGTAACGCAAAAGCATATTTCCCCCTTTCAAAATCCCATTATAAAATTTGCTACGATAAAGGATGTTCAGAGGCGTGTTCTGATGATCAATAAAGTTGTTGGTAAAGTCTCTAATTAAATGAATGAGTTTATCCCACAAATAACTGTCATTATCTCTAACTATATTAAAAACAAAATTGGCCATCTTCAAAGAATTTTCCTTCTAATTGAAAATTGCATGTTATATGGTTAGTTTGTAAGTTGATCTGCTTTATATATTATTTCCTGCGTTTTCTATTTACCTCAACATTTATATTAGATGCATCAATAATGTTTATTCTAATATTACACAAATACTATGAATAAATCGTATATCAAACTTTAGGTTACTTTAAAAACAAAAACTATTTTATTTAAGAGACAAAACTTAAGTTAAAATACATTTAAAAACAAAATATACATATAAAAATAATTAAAATCTAGACGTTTTGAAACCCGCCCGGGTTTCCTCATCAGTATCAATTACAACATAATATGGAAGCATTACATGAATACCCAAGGAATTTAAAGAAGTACCGAATATTGAGGAGCCAGTGCGCATGCTTCATTGATAGGGTGGAGATGCCTGGCAGTGTGCCAGCTCTCAAGGAAAATACGTGATTTATAATTATCAAAACCAGAATTTAGAACTTTTATATTATCAAAGTCAGGAATATGATCGGTTTCTATTGAATGGATTACAATTTTAGAATTTTGGTTGCAATTTTTAAAAGATCGTCTGTGCTCCTATAGAAACCGATCATACTCCTGACTTCGATAATATAAAAGTTCTAAATTCTGGTTTTGATAATTATAAATCACGTATTTTCCTTGAGAGCTGGCACACTGCCAGGCATCTCCACACTATCAATGAAGCATGCGCACTGGCTCCTCAATATTCGGTACATCTTTAAATTCCTTGGGTATTCATGTAATGCTTGCGTATTATGTTGAAATTGATACTGATGAAGAAACCCGGACGGGTTTCGAAACGTCTAGAATTTAATTATTTTTATATGTATATTTTGTTTTTAAATGTATTTTAACTTAATTTTTGTCTCGTAAATAAAATAGTTTTTGTTTTTAACCGACTTCAAAAAAGAAGGGTTCTCAATTCAAACCGTATGGTTTTTTTTTATGTTTGTTAGCTCATAACTTCTGAACGGATGCTCCGATTTTGACACTTTTTGTTTTGTTTAAAAGGTCTTGGTCTGAAATAGGTCCCATTGTAATATCTTTACAATCTAAAGAAAATACAGGGTGCCCCAAAAAATCAGTCCCAACTGTTTTAACTGCTAAACGGATGCAGCTATAGTGTTAAAAATTGTATGTAAGTATAGCAAAGTGGCCATGCAGTACAAGGGTAAACCGCTTGCAGCGCCACCTGGTGGAAAATAGCGGAGTTAGTGTTACTATCTCGAAAACGGCTCAAGAGAAAAAAGTGAATTACAAAGTGGAAAAGTATCATCGATTTAGTACAAAAAGATAGTTTAGACATTCATGCTAGCGTTCCTATCTCGGAAACGGTTCAAGACAGGGGGGAAAAGTGAATTATAAAATTGCAGGGCATCATCGATTTAGTACGAAAAGATAGTTTAGACATTGATGCTAAAAATACAATGCTAAAAACGTGCATTTGTTTGTTCGCAATTTCTTACACTATGCACACTTGAGCTACATTGCACACGTTGTAGCGTAGCTGGTGAGACATACGTTATATAGTTCAAAATACGGTCGCTTGATACTTTTTGTTTTGTTGTAAAAATCTTGGTCTGAAGTAAATCCCATTGTAATAGCTTTACAATCTAATGAAAATAAAACGCCATCTGGTGAAAAACAGCGGAATCAGCGCTCCTATCTCAAAAACGGTTCAAGATGGGAGAAAAGTTATTTACGATGTTGTAGAGCATCATCGATTTACTACGAAAAGACAGTTTTTAGACATTATTGCTAAAAATAGAACGGTAAAACGTGCAGTTGTTTCTTCGCAATTTCCTACTCTGTGTACACTTGAACTACGTTACACACTTTGCAGCGTAGCGGATGACACGTATACTCTGTGGTTCAAAGTACTGTTACCGTAAGCGGTCACATCGATTAGCGCAAAGTCGTTTTCAACCAACTTCAGAAAAGAGGGTGTTTTTAATTCGAGCTATGTGTTGTTGTTGGTGTTTGTAAGCTTATAACTTCGTAAGAGATGCTCTAATTAACCGACTTCAAAAAGGAGAAGGTTCTCAATTCAAACCGTATGTTTTTTTTTTTGTTTTTTTGTTTGTTTGTTTGTTAGCTCATAACTTCTGAACAGATAATCCGTTTTTGGTACTTTTTGTTTTATTGTAAAGGTCTTGGTGTGAAATAGGTCCCATTGCAATATCTTTACGATCAAAAGAAAATACAGGGTGCCCAAAAAAGTCAGTCCCGACTCTTTTAACTGCTGAACAGCTGCAGCTATAGTCATAAAAGTGGTATGTAGGTATAGTAAAGTGGATATGTGCTGCGCGATTCAACCGCCTACAGCGCCACCTGGTGGGAAACAGTGGAGTTAGCGTTCCTATCTCGGAAACAGTTCAAGACAGGGGAAAAAAGAGAATTATAAAATTGCAGAGCATCATCGATTTAGTACGAAAAAATAGTTTAGACGTTAATGCTAAAAACAGAACGCTTAAAACGTGCATTTGTTTGTTCACAATCTCGTATTTTGTGCACACTTGAACGACATTGCATATGTTGTAGCGTAGCGGGTGACATTTATGCTACGTAAAATTCAAAGTATGATTATTGTAAGCGGTCACATCGATTAACGCATAGACATTTTAAACCCACATCATAAAGGAAGAGGTTCTCAATACAAACCATGTTTCTCGTTGTTGTTGTTGTTGAAATTTGTTGGCTTATAACTTCGTAAGAGATGATTTAATTTTAATACTTTTTTTGTTGTCGTAATGATCTTGGCCTGAAATAGGCTTCATTATGATTTCATTAAGATATAAACAAATTACAGGATACTCACAAATGTCTGTTCTCACTTTAACTGCTGGACGCATCCAGCTGCACTGGTAAAAGTAGTATGTAAGTATCAATGTTGAAACTTCTGTCCGTCAGCTGCAATGCATATTTTGCTCTTTGTTTGAACTTTACGCTGCGCACTTTTCAGCGCAGCGAGTGACACGTATTCACTGTAAAGTTCAATATATATGCCTAACAGAATTTTTGGTTACGAATACAGCGTATGTGTTCTTTACATTTCTAAAGGCTTTTTAATTTATTTGCTCATATTCGATAAAGGCAAGAGAAGTGACACAACTTAAAAATGCAGCATTTGAGAAAAATCAATTTAAAAATAACTTGACTATAATAAAACTGTTACAACTGTCTCTCGAGTGGATAACTTTTTAGATGGAGATGTAATTTTTTTGTTCACATTGGGTGCATTTCATGTATTTTTCAGTGACATAAACCATTTTTTGAGTTATGTCACTTTTCTTGGAAGTTGTGATTTGTTAAACTGCCGTCGAACGTCTTTTGATGTTCTGCTATATGAATACGTTTTCACCGAAAAGAGAAAAATAAAATCTTTTTGTAAAAAAATAGAACCGACTCCAAAAAGCAACTACTCTTTAAAAAAAAAAAAAAAAAAAAAAAAAAAAAAAATATGAAATGAAACTAAATTGCGCCTAAAAGTATAAAATAATTTCTTTCGCCAAACAACCTATAACACTACAATTAATCATAACTTTTGAAGTCGGCGCAAAATTAAATAAAAATTGATACCTTTATTCAATACAAAAATCAAATCCTATTCAAAATACACATCTTACATTGTCACCTGCAAAACGCAGCCGAAAACTACTTTGATTCAAGAAAACAAATAAGATTTCGTAAGCAGCAAAAGTTGGCGAAGATGCTGGTATCTGACGTCCTTGGTGAAATAAAAATCGCAAAATTATCTGGCAAACATATTTAATTTCTGTGGGATATCATGATTAATTTGATAAGGTATATTAAGAGAGTAATCAAGAATATGAAACAATACTTCGTACAAAATATATTATGAAAATATACATCTTGCGTGTATGTTTTTGCAATACATTTTGAACGCCAAATCCAATAGTCACCAAGGATAATTGTTATCAAAGTTATACCAAATGTGCTAAGGAAACTCTAACTTCGTAGAAACATAAATAGCGCATTGGGAAGAATGTTCACTGTTTTGTGTAGATGCTACCAAAGGACCAATTGTATAGAGTGATAAAGTAATAAAGGAAACATGAAAATGGATCATTCGAGACGACAGCATTTGTTGCTACGGATCTAAAACCAAACCTTTAAAAACTAATTAAATTTTATGTAATTTTGCGCCGACTTCAAAAGTTATGATTAATTGTAGTGTTATAGGTTGTTTGGCGAAGGAAATTATTTTATACTTTTAGGCGCAATTTAGTTTCATTTCATACTTTTTTTTTTTTTTTTTTTTTTTTTTTTAAGAGTAGTTGCTTTTTGGAGTCGGTTCTATTTTTTTACAAAAATATTTTATTAATATATATAACTGAGACGGCTTGATGTTTGTGTACGTTTAAGTTACTTGCTTACGCAGTATCAAAAAGCACTTCACGGAAAAAGTACAATACAGATTTAGTAATTGAATCTCCATTTCCATGTAATATGCCTTTATTTATGTGTATTATTTTAAAAAAATAATAATAAGCTTTGGCATAATATGAAAATCTTTTTAAATCATTTTATTTATTTAAAAGTTTTTCGTCAATGTATACACATTACACTCATTCATAACTACACATTAAAAGCAGAAAATGTCTTGTTTTATTATTATTCAGCTGTGTACATTTATGTTTTGTTTAAACTTAAATGTCAATCTATATGTAGACAAATTCATTTTGCAGTTAAGTTAAACAAATATCTAGACATGATACGCATTGTTGTAAAAGAAAAGAATGTTGTGTCCAACTATCCAAAACTGGGTGAGCATAGATCAAGTGTTCAGATTTCAAACCCATAACCATTAAAAATATTATGCAAATCCTTACGATGTTGCTCTTATATATTTCCGAATTGGAAATAATACCACATACAAAATCTGCAGAGGCAACAGGGTGATCGCAAAATGTTTAGAAAATATTGGAGGTATTATAGATGCTGCTTTTCACTAGTAATTTAATTACAATAAATGTATAATGTTGACGTTCTGGAGAAGCGTTACTTCTACTGTAGAATATACACATGACGGCAGAAGTGAAGACATGTTCTTGTTGGACACGTTTTTAAGTTTTATTCTCCTGTATTCTAAGAGGATTTTCACTACAGCTTCTGTTCTATATATTGTTCATCTTGAAGACTACTATCACACCTCCAAATTTTTTCATGATAAGTTTACGAAAACTCTGCATCAAGAAGTACGTATACGATCGTATCTATCAAAATAATGTTATATGAAAACACCATAAATATTTTAATACAGTCAAACCTCGTTAACGTGAATCTCAGAGGTGATAAAAAATTTGTTCATGTTATCAGCAGTTCATGCTATCAGTAACTAATCTTCATATAACTAAACTAATCTTCATTTTCACGGGGATTAAGGAAATAGTTCAAGTTAAAAGTAATTCACGTTAACGAGGTTCGACTGCACAGTTACGCAAATTTTTGGCATTTTGGCTATAATTGAGCTTTAGAGGAAATTGAAAAAGTGTCCACATAAATTCATATAAGATCTAAAAGAATGGAATTAACAAGCAAACATTGAATAATTCTAGGCTTTTTGTTAAATTTGCATATTTAGTTAAGAGGTAAATATTATTCCTCGTTATCTTGTAAAAAGAAAAATTAATATGTCGTGTAGTTTTCGTAATAATTAGGTAGGTTTAATGCTGTTAGATCCATGAGCTTTACTAAATTTTGGTAGATTATTTTTCTAGTTTGGTAGCATCAATAAATTCGCCTCTGCGAAAAATATATTTTTGTCTAAAAAAAAGTGTCTGAAGATGATCACTGTCTTTTATAAAGATTCAAGAACTGTTTAAATTTGCAAAATCTTTTAAAGAACATTTTTGTTTCATATAATAGTGTTTAGAAAAATATTTTCCTCTTTCTAATGTGTCGATATAGTGTTTGTCACCACTGTTTAGATATATTCTCTTTAATTTCTATGCGATGTACTTTTGTATCTGCATATTTTTTATCAATATTTGTGCTTATTGTGATGTATTTTTCTCTCTTTTAGGTCTCGTATTTTTACAGTACCAAAGCGAGACTAAGAGGGCGCTGCTTCCGAATGAGATCACTTCGATGGACACGGTGAAGGCTCTCTTCGTACGTTCATTTCCCAAGCAATTGACCATGCAGTACCTCGATTCTCCCCACATCCGAGTTTATATCCACGATCCCGCTAAAGACATGTTTTACGAGCTCGAAGACCTCAGGTAAAATATCTGCAGCCAATTCTTAATGGACATTAAAAATATTTTCCCAAATTTCAGAACCATTTTTCGAAAATAAAGAAACAAAAAGTTTCACAAAAGTAAAGTTTTATACAAATGATACAAAATATTTTCAATAACATTAGGAATTGCAACAAAATCAGTATTTGAAAATTATCATTCAATGATTAGAAATTTTTACACTGAAAACTTAACTTTGAATTTTTGATGGATATAAAATAAGAGAGTATTTAACATTTTTCACAGATATCAGCATACACGATGTGTAAGTAGACAGTAGTTTTTGTATTCGTACAGTCCTTGTCCATGTTGTTAAACGGAATAGGATAAGTTTATGCCAAGCCACTGAAGAAATTTTCTCGTTAAAAAAATGCGTTACGTTATACCGTCAAGTGCTTTGACAGACCCCGTGAAGCATCTGCGTAAATAAGGTATATGGAAAATGGTATCATAATGGAGATGTGCAGATCAAAATTACATTTAAGTTCTAGTGTATTTTATATTTACTTAACCCTTTAACGTTAACTACTTAATTCCTTTAGAAAAAATGCTAAACTGATTTCCAATATGGCTATTAGACACATAGCTGAGTATAAATATGTTTAAAAAAAAAAAAAAAAAAAAAAACTTTTTAATTTTTGAGAAATTTTTGGTTTGAAACGTCCATAAGTTCACCTTATTAAATTCACATAATATTCAATTTAATAAAGAAAGAAAAATTGTAATTAAACATAAACTAGAAAAACTCGTAAAAAGTTATTTCAAGTTAAAACAATACTCTAGCTCTTCATTAAGTGAAAAAACTAGACACGGTTGCATCATTAAGTCAGCAAGACGCTCTGGCGCCTACTAACAAGATTCAACTGTCTTAGGCATTTAGCTTCGTCTGAAACATCATTTGTTAAATTTTGGAGTACTGCTACTACCTACCGAACAGACAAAGAACTAAAGTTTAAAAATTCATTACAGCGAAGAAAATATATTAAAATATCAAATGTTTGATTTTGCTGAGAAACTAATGAACGTAAAGTATAAAATGGTTGTTATAGGCTAATCAATCTCATCAGTGTATATTTTTCTAAAAGGCGTTGTGACAGCTAAAAGATGTAAAGACACTATTTAAAAGTACTTCTTAAGTAAAAAATATCATAATTAAGATAGTTTGATCCAAAGTGGGGAAATCATCTCAATCACAATGTGGTTCATGAAAGTGTAATGACTTATAGACTGACTAGAGGGCGCTGTCTGTCTAGCGCAGACGAGAAAGACTTTCGAATTGGAGAAAGTTTAATAAAGAAGCATCACAAAACTGGCGTTGTAAAAATTATTACTTACAAACTTTGAATAAACACCATAAAATGCAATAAACTCGCAACAATTGTTTCGGGTCGAAAAAACACACGACCCTTCATCAGGCGAACAAAGTAAGCACGAGTGCTGCAGTCAAAGCGGCAACGCACCTATAAAAGGAGACACTCGCAAAATTACTTACTCGATGCTAAAAGCCCAAAATAGCAACAAATTTACTTTGACTGCAGCACTCGTGCTTACTTTGTTCGCCTGATGAAGGGTCGTGTGTTTTTTCGACCCGAAACAATTGTTGCGAGTTTATTGCATTTTATGGTGTTTATTCAAAGTTTGTAAGTAATAATGAAGAAAGTTTAGTTTGTTTTGAGAAGGGAATGATGCAACGCCGAGAATAGCGGATGCCTGGCTTGAGTGCCGTTTATTTTTATTTATTTGGTGGACTGGAAAGTTACGGTTCAAATTTAAATTATGTTAAATGTTTACGTGTTTAATTGTGTTAAATGTGACTGCATTGTATCGTGTGTGTAATTCGAGAAATAAATAAAATTCTCGAAAGGAAAAGCTAGTCTTCATGAGTTCCAGCGTTCGATGCATGACAAAAGACTCAACCTATCTATTTAAATATTGCTGTGAACAAACGATAAATGTGCAAATTATATCTAATGGATTAAAAATTCAGTTTTTGATGATTGTCTAGTGATAAAAAAAGAAGCATTTACTTTATTCGGGCATAGCCTCCTAAACTAGATGCCTTCCGCGTGGCTCAGAAACTTGGCAACTTTTTAAGCGGTAGATAGCGCAACCTGGTACAGATTGCGCGATTTTTTTATTCAACAGCCACCAAAAATTTTTAAAAGTGGGATTTGATATACATAAAAGGTGAATATAATCGAAGAAACGTCGATTATATATATCATATATCACTTCTTAAACTTATTGGTGACAGTTGAATAAAAAAGTCGCGCAATCTGTACCAGGTGGCACTGTCTACCGCTTGAACTGTTGCCAAGTTTCCGAGCCACGCGGAAGACATCTAGTTTAGGAGGGTATGATTCGGGCTCTTAGAAATGTCTAGTCTTTTTAAAATAAAATTATATTGCTCTTTGCCTAACTAGCATATATATCGCCAGCCGATCATCACTTGCAAGTGCTCTAAGAACAATTAGCACTCTTAGTTATCATTCAACATACATGGTACGGTTCCTCTTTTTTTTTTTTCTCCCCTGTCATTTCAAACGCTATTTTTATATCGTAATTTTCTATAATGTTTCCACATTAGTTTTTGTTAAGGTGAAAACTGTTATATAAATATAGTGGTGCAAGAGTCAGGCATAAAAACAAAACTATAACATGTATTTTTAACTACTGAAACCGAAGACTTAGAAACGAATTAGAGACACAGTAACAAACCTAATTTAAGTAAATATATCGAAAACCAATTTGCTTCTACGTTTAAGAATGCTTTACTAAGTATAGTTTTTTCTAAGATTTCTTATTCCATTGACTTAAAAGTTAAGCTAAGTATTTGTCATTACTATTATAAATAATTTGTATAAAACTATTTATAATGATAATTACCTCACTCTTAGTTGGTGTTTATTATACAGTATTTTCGTCTTAATTAAAGTATTGTAAGGAATAAACGTAATTATTCTTTTAAATCAGAACGCAAGATTAAATCATAATTAAATCGATTATAGAAAAAAAAATGCATTCTGCTGACAGTAGGGAAATCAGAATTGCAAATTTTTAAATTTTTAAATTTAATCTCTAAATTCGCTCATATTTGAACATAGTTTTTAGTATTACAGTCAACGATGTGTTTAATCAATATTCTGTTTCCTTCTTCCACTATGATATTTTTAAATGTATTTGATATTTCGAAATAAGTTGTCTCTAAAGTTTTTTATATGTAGAGGCATGACTTATCATGTACTCTCTCTCGAGAATTTAACTTTTTCTTTAGAGCGATAAGATGAAAACGTGAATTGAATAGCATGTACGTTTAATATCTATAACGTTTAATAATTTTCACTTATATTTTGTGGGGGGGGGGGGAATATTTCTACATTAAAGCTCTAACTACTATAATAATAATAAAGAAAAAACTACATTTATGTATTTTGAAATATATCATTGAATGCTGCTTCTTTTATATTTCTTTTGTCTTACCAATGTATATAGATAAATAAAAGAGGCATAGTTCTAGTTTTATCTATTTATTTTATTTTATTTTTATTTATTTATTTATTTGAATAAAATGATTTATTATCTATGTGTAATATTCTACTATCATTTTTCTAACATAATACATTATATATTCATATATATATTTATTTATATATACATAAATTAGTGTATTGAGATGGTCCGTAAATCATGGTAAATGAAAGTTTGTATAGGTCTAAATTGTAATTAAATTTCTGAATGTTGAAAAATGTAGAATTTAATGTGCATTTACACTTAAAATTACCCTTTGCATTCAATGATATGGTATTGTTATTATAATTATAGTATAAAGGATAATTAAATAAAAGTATTTATTTATTTGTAATAGAGTTTTATTAAAAACTAAAATAAAAGCAGAATTTATGTAATATTCAATTACCTTTAAATCTGCTTAATAAAAAAAAAAAAGTAATAGAAAAAAAAAGTACCTTGAAGAAAGTGGCTCTTTTTGTTGAAATTAAATAAATGTACAGCTCATTTACAGATAATAAAATGGTTAAATACAAAATTCAGTAATTTCGTAATTGATTACTAGGTAAACATTCTGAATAATAATAATAATAATTATTATTATTATTATTATTATTATTTTGCGTGTGTGTGTCTTAATATATAGAAAATGTGATTAAGAGGAAAGTTTTTGGCATTTTTGTCCCAAAAATAATTTAGTTAAAGTATTTTGAAAGCAACCCATACAGCACAGAATGTTTCAGTTATATAAAAATTGCAATCTTTCAAAAACGTAACACATTTAAGTATGCTCTCTAATACCTTTCTGAAACATTCGCACTTTTCGATGTTCCATCTGTTAAGTAATTGAAACGTTTCTGTTACGTGTCCGATTTTTTGTTACGATCGCGGACATTTTCTACGTTTTTGAAACATATCGGAAAGGAAACGAAACGTTTCGAAACGTTTCTGAAATATTTTCAATGTTTCAGTGTTATATGATTGTTACATTTTTGAAACATTTTGTGCTGTTAGGGAATGTTGTTGAAATAATTCTAAATTAAATTTTAATATGTTAATATTTTAAATTATTTAAAAATCTTATTTTTTATTTATTATAATTAAAAATGTAAAACAGTAGTGTCTTCAAAAAATAAAATAAAATAGCCTTTAAAATTAAACAAACAAACAAAACTCAGTTTATGTAAATTTCGCAATTCTTTGTTATTCATTCATATATGCAACTGAAAAAACAAACACAACAATTTTTGTGATTTTCTTTCTACTTCTTATTTTTTTAAGCAAAAATTTACGTAATAGTTTTTAAGTTGTTGTTGCTGCCGATGTTAAAAACAGCATTATAATGCTAATCAATCAGTTTTTTTGTTTTTGTTTTTTCTTAGTAAGTTGCTTTGTTTAAACTTTCTTGGTTTTCTTATTAATTGATTGGCTAGTTTAGTGACATTAATATCACTTTTTTATTCAGGAGAGATTTAAAATGTCTAAATGTTTTAAAAAAGAAATTAGATGAAGAATTTTTTTTTCTAATTATCTGGCCACTTAAAAAAAATCTTGGAATACCTTGTTTTCGTTGCTTAATAAGAATTTTTTTTTTCTTTTTTCTTTCTTTTTTTTTTTTGTAAATTTTTCAAATATAGATGACACAAGTTTTTTTTTTTTTTTTTTTTTTTTTTCTACGTAAACATATTTGACAGCGAGCAAATTTCATTTATTTATTGTCTATACTTTTATAAAATTGTATATGAGGTTTTTTTTTTTTCTCCCTGTACTTTTGATCATTTTCTACTGTTAGACATTTGAATATTCAAAATCTAGCTTTTCAAGTCAATTTCTTTGCACAGGGACATACGGGACCGTTCCGTACTGAGGATCTACGAACAGGACGTAAACGGTGGTGGTGTCTACAGCACATATGACCAAGACCTTAGCTACTTCTCTGAACCTGAATTTGATTCTGAGTACCAGCATCAGCACATACACAGGAGCAAGGTGTTTATTCTCTCGTCTTCAATTCTCATTTCTTTTATTATTATTATTATTATTATTATTTGTCTTTTTTTTTTTTTTTTTTTTTCGTCTTTTTCTTCTTCTAAAATTATCTTAATTTTTAGTCCTAACAACGACTTAAAAGGAATACGAAAAAAAAAATAGAAGAAATTTTAAAGGTTGATTTTTTTTTTAGTAAAAATAGTATCTATCGTGACAATAAGCACGGATCATTACCTTGAAGTTTTTAATATATGCAGCGAAATTATCCCATATACGATATAAATTTTCGTCGCTTAATAATTCCATTAATTAAAAGATAATCGTTGCTAATCATGTCACTATATTTCAGTGGAACCCAATTTTAAGTTTATCACCCAAGCTTAATAAAGGACAATGTATTTGAGGTAAAATCCCATGTAAGCAAGGTAATAATTTCTTTTTCGTATCAGTTTCACATAAGAAACTGCTGTTGCTTCTGGTTCATTTTCACGAAAAATTACTTTACAGAGATTTTTTGAATGATAGGTTTACATCCGATTAATATTAAAGTATGTAAATTCCTTGTTGTAAATGTCTCTCGCTATTTTATTTTATTGTATATGATGGTGTATGTATTGATTTTCATATATTTAATTTGGTGTAGGGATTGTGGCTGATTTTCTAAACTAGGAATCTAGGCCTGGGTGGGTTACCCTCCGTATGAGTCTTTCTAAGAAGTCTAGTCCGTAATCACGCAAGTTTGGAGAAACCCACGGGAAAATCCGAACGGCTAGTCCGACAAACTCGACTTGGGATAGAACCCGCTTTCCTCATCAATCGTATTTGATATTGATAGTGGAGCTTCACGGCCACTAGTTGTGCTCTTATATTTAAGAAATAAGTTTAATTATTTATTCGTTGATTTGAAGTAACAGAAAAGTTCTTTTAAACATCAGATATCTCTCAAGATAACCTGTATAAAATTTTTCGACAGATTGTACAACCTCTCTAAAACAACAAAATAGTGTTATTTGTATTTTTTATATTTTGATCTCACAATTAATTGTGTAAATAAGTAATGTAATACACAGAAAAATAAATGCAAAATATTGCAACCTACCCATTACAATACAAAAGTATCATACGTGTTTTCATTCTTTTTTTTTTTTTTACTGAAGTAAGGAGGGTATCACTACTGGTTGTTCTGCTATAATTGCTTAATTTTAACTCTAACTTCTTTTTAACTGAAAGCTCTCAAAAGCTTTCTTAACTTACGAGAAATTACATACTGCATATCTCGTTTTTAATTTTATATTTCTAAATGGATTAAGATATTTTAAAAACTGAAATGATAATAGAAAAGATCCCTTAAGTAATTACTCCAAATTAAAGCAACGTCTCATTTTCTTGTGTTCAGTTTCTCTTTAAGACTTCAGCGAGAATTATCTCTTTGAAAAATTCTCACTTTTATTTTATTTTATTTTATTTCTTTTTCTTTTTTTCTTTTTTTTTTTTTTTTTAAAGACTTGATTGTTCTCTTTTATTTTAATTAGAAACGATTCGCTTACAAGGTTAAATAACTTTCTTTTTTTATTTGTAAAATATTAAATATTTTATTTCTCGATTAAACTATATTTGTACTTTTTGTCTACGTCTTTTTGACTACGTAACACTCATATTTATTTTGTAACTCAATAACTGCTATGACGGAGATAAAATACGTTTAAAATTTTTACACAAAGCATCAATATTTTATGCTGTTTACAATTAGTTTGTGAGTTGTAATGTATTGAACATAGATTTTCGCTAATCTTTCGTAATCATGTTCGTAGGTAAGAATTGAAACATTATATGTTTGAATGTTTTCAAATTTAAGACAATTTCTTTACTGTAACAATGGTTTGAGTAAAGAAAAGTTTTCTGTAACGACTGTAAAGTACTTTTACTAAAATACAATATTTTAATGCGATTTTATTTTTTACTCTTTTCTTTTAATTATTTGATATATTTAAGTGAAACAAGCTGTAGTCCGTTACGATAAACATTCTCTGTCATTAAACTTTAATCACATCAAAAACCGAGACAATATACACTAAAAATATACAATTTAAAACATCAAAATACACAAAACATAAATTTAAACGTTTCCAGCCTTTTACAGGCTACTCATCAGTAAAACATGAAAAAGTAATTCGTTGAGTAATTGTTGCTTCGTATACCAGCCCTCAAGGAAAATTCTTGAATGATAATTTGAACAGTTAGATATAGCATGTGATTATTTTAGCAACACTAAAATAATCATATCTAACTGTTCAAATTATCATTCAAGAATTTTCCTTGAGGACTGGTATACGAAGCAACAGTTTTCCCCGCTTAATGAGGCATGCGCAGTTCCCACTGAGTACACTGTACTCTGTTAAAGAAGTTCTCTTGTTCTACTCAACGAATTACTTTTTGATGTTTTACTGATGAGGACCCTGTAAAAGGCTCGAAACGTTTAAATTTATGTTTTCTGCATTTTAATGTTTTAAATTGTATATTTTTAGTGTATATCGTCTCAGTTTTTGATGTGATTAAAGTTTAATATAATTATATATGAGACGTGATGATTTTTAAATATTTTAAATTCTCTATCATTATAAATTTTCTTATTTTTGCAATTGCTTCTCTGACTATTCCACGCAAACAAACTAAAATCTGAAAAGCAAATACTTAGGACAATTTGTTTTTCAAATACCGAATCATTTATTCTAAGAATTGCATGCGTTAAAATATTTGCATGTTGACGCACATGTACACACATGCATATACATGGCGATTTAGTGCCTTATCAATGGCAATTTAGTGCCGTAGCTCTATTATTGACGAATTATCGCCGAATTTCCTTCCAAAAATAATTCATATGAAACAAGACCTTTTGTACAAAAAATTGTAAACTAACTGTAATTCACATTTAAAACAGGTATTCATATATATATATATATATTTTTTTTAGTGCTAGAGGCCTATTTCAGTCGGTACAGTTGTCGAATTTTTATAATACATTCATAATTAGTGCTAAGGGCCTATTTCAGTCGGTTTATTGAATGGGGATTTATTAAATGAAGTCCCCCCAAGGCACAACTTTGACATGAGTCCCCCCAAGGCCCAGCGTTGTCGAATTTTTATACGTCACTCTTAATAGTGCTAAGGGCCTATTTCAGTCGGTTTATTGAATGGGGATTTATTGAATGAAGTCCCCCCAAGTCACAACTTTGACATGAGTCCCCCCCAAGGTACAACTTTGACATGAGTCACTCTTAATAGTGCTAAGGGCCTATTTCAGTCGGTTTATTGAATGGGGATTTATTGAATGAAATCCCCCCAAGGCACAACTTTGACATGAGTCCCCCCCAGGCACAACTTTGACATGAGTCCCCCCCAAGGTACAACTTTGACATGAGTCCCCCCCAAGGCTCAACGTTGTCGAATTTTTATACGTCACTCTTAATAGTGCTAAGGGCCTATTTCAGTCGGTTTATTGAATGGGGATTTATTGAATGAAGTTCCCCCCAAGCACAACTTTGACATGAGTCCCCCCCAGGCACAACTTTGACATGAGTCCCCCCCCCAGGCACAACTTTGACATGAGTCCCCCCCAGGCACAACTTTGACATGAGTCCCCCCCCAAGGTACAACTTTGATATGAGTCCCCCCAAGGCCCAGCGTTGTCGAATTTTTATACGTCACTCTTAATAGTGCTAAGGGCCTATTTCAGTCGGTTTATTGAATGGGGATTTATGGAATGAAGTCCCCCCAAGGCACAACTTTGACATGAGTCCCCCCCAGGCCCAACTTTGACATGAGTCCCCCCCAAGGTACAACTTTGACATGAGTCGCCCCAAGACCCAACTTTGACATGAGTTCCCCCCCCCAGGCCCAACTTTGACATGAGTCCCCCCCAAGGCCCAAATTTGATATGAGTCCCCCCCAAGGTACAACTTTGACATGAGTCCCCCCCAAGGCACACCTTTGACATGAGTCCCCCCAAGGCACACCTCCCCCTCATTGGTAAAAAGAAAAAAAACGTTGTTTAGCGGCTATAAGACAGTTTGGACTTCCAACGTTATTTGTTACAGTATCTGCAGCTGAAACACATTGGTTTGATTTAATGAAAACTTTATCATGGAATTTAGATCGTCACGAATTAACTAAAGAAGAATTTGTCGATATTAACAAGTTTAGCAGTAGGCCTCTGGCACTAAATTAAAATCTGTCAATGTCAGATTTTCATGTTTTAAATAATGAAATAATGTCGTATGTGTATATTTTTTTTTATTTATTTTAATACACTCACTCACAGAGCAATCAAAATCTACTATGTTAAAAAAAAAAAAAAAAAAAAAAAAAAGGTTGTACATATCCCCAACAGCTCGTAATTAACTACCTTACTTCTTATACATCAGCAGAAATTAATCTGCGTTCACTTGATATGAGAAACCTCCATCCACAATCAAAATCGCATAGAGTTTGTTGTATTGAAAAATTATATATTAAAATGCGTATACATTTTCCGGTACAAGTTTTTTAATTTTTTTTTTTTTTTTTTGAGACTGGTAAATATATTGAAGTAGTTAAAAAAATACTTTTTTCACTATATTTCAACTGAAAAAAAAAAAAAAAAATAATAAGAATAAATAAATAAATAAGAATATTACTCGCTGTAGGTTAAAAAACGTGTAATATATCTACTGCAGTTGTACATACATAATTTTAATGGCATTTCGTTTAGGTGGTAAGTTTTTAGGTAACATTCTGTAAAAGGAAATATCGTAGGAGAGTAAAGATTCTCTAAAAAGAGTCATGTCAAATTTAAACTATCGTTTACGTGTTTACTCACATTTAGTTTCTTACATGGCACTAATAGGAGCTACACTCATGTAAATATTTAATGTGCTTCTAGAGATCACTCGAATCATATAGAACATGTACTATTGGGTTTTATCTTAATTGTTCATCAAAATTATTTGATTATTGCATATATCAGGTAGATAAAATTACATACAAAAATGTAATGAGAACCTATTTTTAGAATTCAACGAAAAACATAAAAATTAAATAAAATGTGAACAATTAGCAAACGGTTAAAAATTTTGCATGCATTTACACTAAACACAAAAAAGTAGCATTTTATTGTCAAGTTTACCATGTCAAGTAAGAGTTATTTTTACTTTCCGAACATATAGTGAGGAAAGTATTGTAATCATGTCAAAAATCCGAATTCGAGATTTTGATGTTTCTATACGTTTTGAGGTGCCCTGAGTCCGTTTTCACTATTTTTACGATGATGTATGTATGTGTGCGTGTGTGTATGTATGTATATGTGTGTATGTGTGTATGTCTGTGAGTGAACACGCTAGCGTCTAAACGCTTTGTTCGAATAAGCTGAAAGTTGGTGCGTATATTATAAGTCACCATACTACGAACCCTATAGACTTTGGTGAATCTAGCACTTATAGTTTTTTTACAGGGACACAAAGAAAAATTCTTTATCATTATGGTCTATGGGACCAAAATCTGGAAAGTGTGATAGCATCTAAACGCCTTCTTCAATTGAGCAAAAAATTTATACACATATTATAGGTCACAGTTACTCAATATGTATAGAGTTTGGAGAATCTGGCACTTACAGTTTTTTTTACAGGGGCACAAAGAAAAATTCTTTATCATTATGGCTATGGGGCCAAATTTTTAAAAGTGCGATAGCGTCTAAACGCTTATTTAATCTGAACAAAAAATTTGTACACATGTTATAGGTCACAGTTGCACGAACGGTATAGATTTTGGTGAATTTAGCACTTACTGTTTTTTTACAGGGACACAAAGAAAAATCCTTTATCATTATGGCCTGTGGGACCAAATTTTTACTTCTATATTCAATAGAAGAAAGTATTAGATTCGTAAAAATTTTCGACCTCGGGTTTTTGAGGGATTTACACGTTTTGAGAGCTGTAGAACACGATTTGACCATTTTTAGAAAATAACTGTCTGTTTGTCTGTCAGTCTCTGCGTGGGTGTGACAAACTTTTGTGGCAACTGTATCTCAGGAACTACTTCACAGAATTTCATACGAATTGGTATGTTGTTGCACCTTGACATATATTAGTGCCACTCAACTTTTGGTAAAAATTGTCTTACAGGTTGCGTTGCCTTCCCGCTGTTTCTAAATTTTCATGATGGGTATCTTTCAAAAGCGCTTGCCAGTACCTTTAAAACGAATGGTTAAACCATAGTTCTGCGATAATTTAAAATGAAGTTATCGATTTTTTTTTTTTTTTTTTTTTTTTTTGCATTCACAGAAGTGCACAGTTTTATGGTTTAGTATTCCCTTTTGCAGCGGGCCTGCGTATAGAAGATTACTTAAAATATCTTAACGTTATAATAGAATACATAAAAGAATCAAAAAACATTAAAATAAAAAGAGAATTATCATTATTTTAATTATTGGCATTGATATGTGCAAATGAAAACCATTTTTTGGCATGTTTTAACTGTACATCCTGGTGAGTTTTTATTCATTTGCAACTTAATCATCTAAAACACGTAGAAAAAACACGAATTTTATGTAAACGCTGAAAACATTATATTTCATTTGCTAAAATTGATGTATTTTCAATTACAATCGTTTATAAAGTTTGAAATTTGAATGTGAAAAATTAAAACTTATCCGTTTATTATAAATTTCCTTAAAAAAAAAAAAAAAAAAAAAAAAAATCAGTAATCAGTTGATTCACTTTTAAAACTTCTAAATTTATTTGCTCTCTGCAAGTAAGTGACATATCGTTACATATATTTACTCTACAACTGTTAAATGCTGTTGACATCTCATAAAAACTTCATTTTAAAACTCTGCACCACCCGCGAGCAGTTTGAAAAACTTCTTAATTTCATAGTTTCAACATGTTTATTTTCAAAACACTATTCGTGAAAGCAGAAAAAAGACGTAGGGGTAGTAAATATAAATAAATCTTGGTAATTTTTTGCAAAATATATGTATGAGAACATAAAACAGAAGCGTAAAGATATAATTGGGCTTCAGTGTCTGTGTTTTTTTTTTATCTGAACTATGAGCATTTCTGTCACTATTAGTGCCGCTGTAATTCATACTTTAAAAGCAGTGAAAATTTTCTGAAATTAAAACCTTTATTAAAAACGAGGATTAGCTAATTTTGTTCATTTATTTTCATAAATATTCGGTTTTAGCAAGAAAACATAGGGTGCTGTAGCCGTCAAAACACTTTCTTTTGTATCATTTTAATATGCTTCAATAGCAAAAATTGTTAAATACATTGTGTTATTTCCAGAATTGCAAGTAATAAATATAAACTTTGTACAGTTATATCTAACAGAATCTAAGAAACGGTTCTAATGTTCATCATAAAAGGCATAGAGTCCTGATGAGAGACCCAAACCAAAATTGAATCGTCAAAGTAATGATTATAATTACCTCACTAGGAGGCGATTCCATACAATAATTTCCAAATTACAGAAATTATAGCTAACTCACAATTAATGAAAATACAGTATCGCAGCATACCAAAACGGAATTAATTTTTATTTCTTACAGTACGCAATCTTATATAAAGTTACCTGTCATAAAAGTTGATATATATATATATATATATATATATAAGTATTAACTATATCTTGAATATTTCGACATTGGAGCTTTACCATTTGTGCAGTATATATTAAATTTAAATAGGCGCATAGTCATAATGAACACCTTAAGCAAGTTTGATGTGGTTCCTTGTTATCGAAATTGCAATATAGCCCCTTGGCAAATCGGGAAGTGCAATATAGCACCACACCCTATTGGATAATAAGCACCAAAAACTATTTAAAATGATTTCCTATTAAAAAGGTCTCACAAATTAATTTTCAGGAAATTCTACGCCGTAGAACTTGAAGTAGAGTTATCAGACATGTCTTAAAATATGCAGCATAACAGCGCCACATCTTTTCAGCAACATTCAGTTATTAAACCAATATAGTTTCTTGTGATGAGCATCTAAGTAGTTGGGTATCGTTCTATATTATAAAACAGCATATATCTATTTAAATTGTGAAAGTGAAGCATTCCAGTATCACCTATTAGGTTACATTTGTCAAAACGAAATCAGATTATTTTATTATAATAGACATCTCACAAGTCGATTTTTAAGAAATTCTATGCTATAGAAGATGCGTTATAGCTATTAAGCTTATTGTAAAATGTGCGACATATGAGAAGCACGTTTTTTGTAAATATACACTAGACTGAAGCATCATACTTTCTCAAAATGCATCTTATATAACAAAAACTTTTATAACATGATATAAAAGTTGAGATAGAGCACAAATTATGAAAATAAAAGAGCATGGCAGTGTCAGTTATCGAGCTGTATGTGCTGTAATGTTAATTCCTTCAATTTACATCAAGGTTTAATTACAGCGCTCACAATATTTTTAACATATAGAGATACATATTTTGTATATAAATTCTGAATACGATTTCATGTTTCAGAATGTAATAATCCACCAAAAATATTAAGTAATCGAATATTGCCACAATCAAAATCATTTGTTATTTTATTATCTTGATTAGATATTTTCTTTGATCTCGGAAAGGATTCCAAAATGTAATCGATTTCTTACCTCAGATATTTTGGAATCTGTTATGCCTTATCAAAACTTTGTTATGTTGCGTAACCAACATCGTATGTAATACCAATAAAAATTTCAGCTAAAACTGGCTCAACCACTTGTGCTCTCGAGTGAAATAAATGTAGTATACAGATACACATAGTCTCATTAAAACATTATTTATTTTTTTCGCTATTACTGCACAAAAATATTTTCTTAAAATGTTCCGTGACCTTATTTCTTAAAAGATTTTATTTCATTTATTCAATTATATTTTATTTGCATTTACTTAACTTAAGTAGGAGAAATAAGAAAAATCATTTATGGGTGCTTGTCCTTCTTTTTCTCATAATAATTTAAATGTCTTTAAAATACTTTTTCGTTTATAAAAAATAAAGTAAAATAAAATAAAAAACAATCACAAGAAATCACACTACGGGGAAAAAAAGGGAAAGAAAATATGCAACCAGGAGGGAGAAATGTCTGCCTCAATATATCTGCCAGAAGTATCTGAAGATCTTGAATTTATTCCAAGCAGATATTTCCGGGCTGAGAAAAAAATGTCAACAGTGCTTGTTTCAATGACGCGTAATATTAAGAGAATGTTTTCTGCTAAAAAGTCATCGTCATGCCGCTTCAAAGCCGTTAAGCCAATAAGGTTTTTTTTTTTTTTTTTTTTTCGTGTGTTAAGGATCTTTAAATAAAACGTTTTGTTCATTTGTTACATCACATGCTGTCTCGGTTTTTTAGTTGCAGAATTTCTGAGAGTAGTTTTTCTTTTCTTCTATTTTTTTTTTTTTTTCTATCTGAAATATTTCAAGGTAAGTTATTCAGAATTTTCAAAATTTAGTTTTTTCTAGAAACTGACGTTACTAATGTCAGCTCTTTTGTTTGCCTGACTTGTTCGTTGGCACTGATTGTGAGGCTGCAAATAATTTAATGGTTATATCATTAGCATTAATATCCATAATAATACTAATTTTTTATTACTTAATGTGTGTTTTATTATGATGTGGGTAGCTTCGCGTGTTCGATTACTGTCAGAAAAGAGTCCTCCTCATCCTCTCCGTTGTCATTTCCTACTCCTCATTTTTCTTCCCAGTGGATGCAATAAACTGTCCAACCGAAAAGACTTTACATGTCGGTTTGGAAATGAATTTTTTTTTTTTTTCGGTTAATCGCATCAAATATATGTGTGTGTGTATATATATATATATATATTTGTGTTTATATGTATGCATATTGTAGTATATTAGTTTATAAAAAATATAAGTCCAAAAAGGGACATAAGATATAATCAAAATCCATAAACATGTGAAAGCATAACACTATGTGTATGTAATTGTTGTGGGCTGTTACGAAAAATATTAGATTTATACCATGTTGTAAATCCATACTTCTATTTTTGAAGACATTACTATCTGACCAGCTAAAGATATGTGTGTTCACTGCTTTATATTATTTCGATTTTCGTATATATATATTGATTTTGGAGAGTTGTTTTAAACAGACTACAATAATATTATTATTTTTATTTTATTTAAGAATTAGCTACAGAATAATAAAAAATTTATGACTATGCATGAATAATAATAATAATAATCAGTAAAACAATCTAATAATACTTTATTTACTATAATCAGTGCTATATTTGTTTCTCTTTGTTTTTTCACATATTGTTTCCTTCGCACAGCTAACCTAACTGTGCTTGATGTTTTCACAGCGAAGTGTTAGTAAGGTTTTATTAATTTTGCTGTGTTAACAGAAAATATCAAGCTTTAAATTTGGTGAATTACGCCACGGGCCGGAATTTTTTATACGGCAGGCTTATGTTTTGCCACCCTTGTAGTAGCAGATACTACTTTGCGTGTAACTATACAGCGATCAAATTTGCTATTCAACATACACAAAATATGAATTAAGAAGTATTGAAAATGGTAAAAGAATTGCAAAAATAAAAAAATAAAAATAAAAATTACTTTGCGTTTACTCAAATCAATATCAAAACGAAATCCAATTCTTCATCAACAAAATTTAAAGTTATTGAAATTTAATACATTAAATCATTTTACTGTTCAATGTTAATTTTTTTATTATCAAATTGGTGTCCAAATTATTCTACTACTTTTTAAATCTAATGTTAATTATTAACAAACTATTAAATATAATAAAAACTCGATGATGTGTACTAAAATTAGTCTATTAGAATGTGTGTTAAAGATTTAAAAAGTAACACTATTAAAAAATTCACTCAACCGAATGCGTATTTTGACAACTATATATTTCATTTATGAGGCAATAGCTATAGGTTAATATTTAAAAAAAAATCCATTACTAATTCAAAAATTTTACAGAAGGACTACAAAATAAAGCTATAAAATGCTAAAATCTTTTCTTTCTTTCAATCAAAATATTAGTTGATAAAAGGTAGAACAAAGAAATATTTTTAATAGTTTTATACTTAAGACCTTTCTACAGATGTTTCTTCTAATTCACCAAAAGGAAAATATGAATTACGAAAATATAAGCTCGTGATTTTTTTCCTTGATCAGGTTATAATGACGTGCATTCGATTGACAGTGTATTTTAATATTTTTAGCTAATGTATGTCTTATCCTTGTTAACAAACAATTTTTTAAAAATAAATCAACATTTCAAAATAATTTCTAACTATTATATTATTTTATATTCTTAATTTCACTTTATAATTTTTGATTCTATAATTTAAAAACTTTTATTTTTCTTTTAAAATAAAATTTACAGTTTAAAAATAACATATTAATGAAACTCAGTTGAGCCATTTGCACCTGTTCATCAGTAGAAAAATGAAAAATAATAATTTATTTAATTTTCGCTCTATAAGTTTATTAATGAATATTCTAGTATTTCCGCAAACTTTTTAATTAAACATTTCTAAATTTCATAAATAGATTTTTATGGATTATTTATTTTAAATAGATATTTAGATGTTGAATATGTTGAATTTAACTATGCAGTTGCATTTTTCATTCTACATAAGCACAATTACTATTCCTTTTAAATTAAATTAGTTAGAAAAACATGATATAAATTGAAATGAAATGGTGGATCTTCAAAGAATAACAATCCTTTTAAACAGCTTTAAATGCAAGATATCTTTCCCGTACATTATTAGAAATGTTAACTGTTTCAATATACATATTACTTGAAGAAGAAAGAAAGCATTGATTTTCCAGCTGAGAAGAATTTGTGCGCCTCAGGCCTTTTAAGTTGTAAAGTTAGCTCTGAAATATTTGTACTCTTCATAATTTTTTGTTTTATTGACAGAAAATTAAGGATCTGAAAAGATACATCTTTACTGTAGCCTCCGGTATCAATCCTCGTAGTATATTCGAACATTTCAAAATAGTTTTAAATGCATGTAAGAAATGCTTTAATGTATTTTAAGTAAAACTATAACTTTCAGTAGTGTCATCAAAACCTAATTCTGGCTTCTCTATTCAATCATTTCTTTAAAAGCATTGACTTTACACCCACATCCCCAAGCAGATTTCTGTTATTTTTGACAGAATATCTCTTCTTAAAGAACTTTTACATTTCAAATATTCTGATC